>KZ308536.1:599086-727437 GCA_000376725.2 Ladona fulva
TAATTATGCATTCTACTAATTTATTCATAATTACATATTCTAATATTTATGGGTTATATAAATGAGGAGACTCTTAGCCTCAATCTCACCCAAATAAAGTCGTTTTAATATCATTATTCCTATTGTTATTATTATTAACACTATCTTAAAAGACACGCAAATATGCGATACAATTTTCCAACAATCAACATAAAACCCTTCGTATAAATATGAATGATCAATATAAACATCAGCACGAAATAAAGAAATAATCATTCAAGCTAATTCTCACTATTTTAACTAAGAACTTGAAAGGAGTGCCCATGACATGAAAAAAAAAACTTTCTTTATAATTAATAAAATAAGAAATAAGATAGGTAATAAATTTCAAGATTCTATTTCTAGTCATTTCTCTAATATTTCAACAAATAAGTTATGTACTAATTTGGTAAATTTACAGCGAGTGATTTTTCTTAAGCTGTGTGATCTCTTCAATCAATTCTCGAATTTACGGCGAACACACATACATACCCAAATATCCACACACACTCTATACATTAAATAAGCGACGAATATGAAATCATAATAAAATACTGTAAAATTTACCAAGTAAATCACCTTTGGAGGAGCTAGGCACCACTCAAATATCACCCCCTCACCAGTCAAATATCACTCCCCTAACTAATGGGGAATATCTCTCACCTAAGGAAGAAACACTCTCCATCAGCCAAGATCCATCCACATAAGGACAAAGGAAGTATTTCCTCCCTAGTCATGAACAACTGCGGAAACTTCTCGACGAGACTGCTACCCCGGCTTAATCTGAGCAGAATTTAGCTTTTTCCATGAAGTTTAACGATAAATACTCGCATTTTCCTACTGACAAAAACCATAAGAAAGTAATTACATTCACTTTACCGAACTAATCGTTTAACGCACGGATATTTATAAATCGTTTCCATGATTTGCTGAATACGAACCAATCCCTAAGTCGCACATCTGTTGCCAAGCAACCGAAGTGGGGCGAAAAAAATCACTCCGCATTCATTACGATACCTCTGAATATTCAATTCCCATTGACTGTAAAATTATTCCCTCCTCGGTCCTTGATATTTTCGTGTTTCCTCGGCCGAGAGAGAATTATCGCGGATGAGGCAAAAAAAAATAACAAAAAATGTCATAAATCATCGTTAAGATAGCGACCAAACATAAGATGAGACTGAAAGTGGTGTCATCACATCTCGAATTTTAGACTGGAAGGGCCACCGAGAATTCAGTCTTTCGTTTATTTTCAGAAGACTAGGCGATAAAAAGACGGATGTGTCTTCTTCTAGTTAGTGCAGTTAGCCTGCAGAGGATAACAGCGGCAATTGGTGATCTCACACCCAACCCATTGGAAAGCTTATCCCAGTCCTGGCAGTCTCAACGCCTAAATTTGGTACAATCACAATTCTTCACCAGATGAAAGTTGAACTGAAGTTTTAGCTGAAATACATCTACATCTACATAAGTACCCTGCAAGCCGCCTTCCGGCGTGTGGCAGGGGGTGTAAACACCAAGAGTAGAATTACTTCTTTAATTTATTATTATCGCGTATCGTTCGCGGAAAAAAAAGTCTCTGAAACGACTTGTCCTCGCGTCTATTTCTCTTATTTTACGCTCACTGTCGGATCGGCTAAAGTAGAAGGGGGGTCGCATAATATCAATTACGTCATACGAAAATGTATTTCCTCTGAATTTATCTAACAATCGCAAATAATGTCGTTTATGGTTTGAAAACTTCTCAGTTGCATCAAATTATATTCATTATATCAAATCTTATTTCCGTTATGAATTTATAGGTAAAGGAGCTAACGAGATAGCCTAGTAACACTGAGATTTCTGGTTCGAATCCTGGTTAAAGCATGGCATTCTGTGAGTGTTGATAAAGGATTAAATGGCGTCATTAGACAAAAACCCACCAGATAAAGACACGGTTATTTTATTCATATTATTCTGATTCACGAAAGCTGAGAAAACATTTGTGGAGAAGTAGAACTGAAGCAAGTAGAACTGGCGAGACGAATTTAAGATTTGCAAATTTCTTAATTAAGTATACTATTATCCATTCTACCACATTAACATATTGATCTTCATCAAAACTTGATGGAGAGACACAAGGATACCGAAAAGATGTTAACATAATTTCACTGAAAACGTAAAATCAAGGTAATGTAAGTGGATGTGTTAATATTTTGAGGCTATGAATAAATTAAGAAAATGCAGGTAAGAAATTTGCTAGGATGAAGGGAGACAAAATATCTAGAAACGTATGCTGGAAGGGGAAATCTGACAAAAAGTAAAAAAAAGCGGGATAGATCGCCTCTTGACAGAACTTTTACTAAACCACACATTAATAAAATGTGTTCCTCTTTCTTTTTTCTCTCCATATGAATGATAAGCACTGGAAACAATCCTTTTAATCTCTACTGCTCAGTACGGTATATGAAAACCGTGGTTGAAACCTAATTAAAATAATGATTCGTAGTTATTGTCGTCCGATTGTGGAATTCGAACTGGCATGTGATGAAAGCTTTTTTAGCTGAAAGAGAAATCATGCATAAGATCTGATTCCGATGTAACCCACTGTTGTTGCCTAGGTAAAAAAAGAACGAGCTATAGATCACAGCTGTGCCTACACTTGACAATGGGGCTACCGGAAGGCCGAGTGGGTAACACGTTTGACTTCAGTGAAAGTGGACCCAGGTTCGATTCTCGGCGGGGGCCAACATGCGAAATGAATTGTAACAGAACGAATACGACATAAATATTTAATTACTTGCTAATTTCCTCGTTAGACGAAGAAATTAAAGAGAAAAAGCCCGCCGTAGCCAGGAATCGAACCCTGATCTCCCACCTTCCTGCCGGTTGTTCGGGCACTAAGCTACCACGTGAGAACAACCTCTCCTTTAATTTCTATTGCTCAATCGCAGCCTCCCAGAAAGTGGGAGACCCGAAATCAACTCCCCATTGAGGCAGACTTCTCTTTCATATTTTTTCATCTAAAATCGAGCATGTGAACCATGTGTTTTTCATCGCTTATTTATCAAAATTAGGAGGTAAAAAGTGGAACGTCTTTCACAAATCCGGTAAGCACCACTCAAAACGAGAGGAAACTAGAAGGGATTTGGTATCACATAACGGTCTATTTCAGCAACTCTCATTCATATTTATATCTTATATGACCTTCAGCATCGAAGGGGCAGAAGGAGAACATTTCGTTAAAATTTGAACTCTCTCAAAATATTACTCGTCAGGATGAGTTCAAACTTCGTTCCTTCCACTACGGGTGAGTTCTTCATATATTTCCACCGCCCCATTGGAACCACTGACCACTAACACTAATTTAGTTATCAAGATTAAGAGCTGTCTGATCCGTTTTTAAAGATAATCAATAGGCGAGGACTTCTCATCTCTATTTCCGCTTATTTCTTGGTTCAATATTCACACGAAATGCAAATTTATCGTTAAATAACTGTCCTGTGATAAACAAACCGACATTTTACTTGCAAAATGATTTTATGAAAAATTAAAGATCTTAGATATCCCATGAAATTTTAGTCATAAAATCATAAAACACATTTTACGCCCAAATTTAGAATGAAATCATATTAGGCCTACGATTACTTTCAGTGCATACTCAAGAAATTTTTCTACAGGTAATTTCAAGCCTTACCTAATCGCTACGGGGAAATGAAAATCTTAACAACCCTCGCCATTGCGCAGCTTTTCCTGCTCGCCACAGGTAATTATAACTATTTACATCTAGCTACCTATTTAAGCCTCCTGAATTCTATGCATAACATTCGTCTTTCTTACGCAGGAATTGATGTTCCAGGAGAGAGCAAGCGAGTGGGATGCTTGTATGTGGGATACACAAGAGAGACGACCCCTACCCTGTTGCCAAAAGATATCGACCCCTCAATTTGTACGCAATTGTTATATCACGAGGGTGCTATAAACGAAACAACCGAAGAAATAGAAATCAGAACATATGTACCAAGTCTGAAGAATGATCCTGAAGGTAAGGTAGTATCAGCATTATTGTTAAAGTGCTTCGACAACTTAGGTAATTTCGCTCATAGGCCCCCACCGGGAATCGAACCCGAGAACTCTTTCACTGAAGTCGAACGCGTTGCCTACTTATTTTATTTTTTTATTTATTTTAATTGACACTGCAATTTGGCCTTCTGGCCAGGTGGCAGCGCTGGAGGGGAGCATAACATATGTATTAAACATAGGATTACCTGGCATTCGTCCAAGGACGGAAGGGAAAACCCCCCCAAAAACCTCCCGTAGGCAATACATTACATTACATAAGACACATACAACATTAAGTACATACACAGTGAGAAGTAAAGAAAAGATATATACATTTTACATTTAGCTTATCATAGAACGTTAAACTTAGATAATGACAAAGAGCAAAATGATAATAATATTCGTACAATACAAGGATAATAATATAAGTGAATAAGCTAGCTTATTAGATAGTCCACATATTCATGTATATAATATTAAGTCATAATTCAAAGATGGCTAATTCTACACACTATAATGTTACGTAACATTAAATTGCAACTTTAAACTATGGAAGATTAATGTTTACGAATAGATTGAAGCTTTTTTTTTTAATTTTTACATTTTTCGGCATTGGAATGAGAACTTGGCTAATCGGGAGCCCCTGAGGGTAAGTTACTCACGGAGTAAACAGTCGCATTTCAGATTAAACTGTTAGTATTACCAGTTTATATAAAAGTGGACGAACGACTATCTAATCCCTGAAGAGCGGTAATCTTCCGTTTTTAAAATGAATCGCGGTATTCGTGCCAATTAAATTCCATTCTGAATGTTTGTACACTTGCTCTTTATCCGATTTCCCTTCTTTTGAAGCTACTCTACAAATTGTACAGCTATCCTTACTAATTTCATTTTGTAAAAGCCATTGAGCCTGAAAAGCTGCCATGCAAGTTCAATTTCTTTTTTTAATGTTTCAAAAATGTTCACTTGTTTTTTGTATTGTAACATTTCTTGACCTTTGGTATTCTACTTCAATCATGTGTAGCAACATATGCTATGCATTGTATTTTGGCATTCTCAAAATGCTCAGTTAAAATAGAGAACTACAGTTTCTAGATTATTCATTAGCGTCAAAGATCAATTATTAATAAATAATTGAATTGTTACCTCCATTGCCAACGTAATATTTAGTACTGCGGCAAATATTAATTCGAAAAGCCTAGACTTTAGAGGTAGACTAGAGGGAAATTTGATTACAAATAATGAATGCGAATAACACGTAAATGTTACGCGTTTAGGATGCCGAATATTTTTAGCATGATTGCCGCAAAAATCAAAACGAATAGCTTCAAAGAGATGCATTGAGCTACCACTTGAAAAACATGGCTACATGATCATTATGCATTTGATATCACACCGGAAAATATTTATGGGATGTAAAATTTATACATCCCCAGGTCTTGTCTCGAAATTCCAGAGGTTGAAAAAGATGAATCCTGATTTGAAACTGATTTCGCATATCGCAGTGCCACCTTTGAGCTGGGTAAGTACTCATCAAGCCACAACTAACAGGAGGGAAAGAATGCATATATGTACTTGAATTACGAAAACTTAAAATTTCAGATGTTAACGAATTCCACTAGAAGAACAAACATCATCCGAAAGAGTGTGGAATGGCTCAAAGAGAGTGGATTCGACGGTTTGGATTTTCCCTCACGGAAGTCCTCCCCTGACACGGTTGGTAGCTACAATTTACAAAGTCATAATTTCCATTCAACGCATTTTTAACATCATCCTATTAATTGTATTTAAGGAAGAGATCGCCGATTTTTTCTGCGATTTGAAGGCTGAATTCAGCAAGCATGGTTACATTTTGGCATCATCACTTTTGGATAATTTATTACCGGGACCATCTCAGCAACAGAAAGACTCCTTTAGAAAGATGGCAAGGTATGTACTACAAGTAATTAACCAAGTATGGTTAGAGTAAATGGTTATACAAGCTATGAATCATATGGGAACGGCTACTTAAATTAACTGATCAAGGAAAAGAGTTCCATTGCACACTGGAAGCGTGTATCTATGACAACGTTAGGCATCCATTGACAGATGTAAATAACATACAACTTGTAGAGAACAGGCATACACATTGAATCTTATCGTGTTGTTTTTAGTATTTCCTTCTTAACTTATTTCCACTAATTCTAAAGAATAATTATAATTACAGCAAAAAACCTTCCACATTTTATTTCCTCACGAATGTCAGTTACTGCTGTTTTCACTTGAAGTCGATAGAATCTCCGATTAAAACTTTTTTCATTGAGTAAAAGCTAAGCTAAATCACACATCTAATTTCGTTGGCTCGATAAATTACTGACAATCATTTTTTTCCCTTTTTTTAGCTGCTGTGACCAAATAGCACTCGAAACCAGTCTAGATGAGCCAGACGGTTATCGATTTTCAGGCCTAAATGCGACCGTAAGTGAAATTAGTGCTTAAACAATCACATTCAGATTCTGCACCTATCACATAGCAGATAGCAATGTTTTATAATTCAGATTACACTAAAACCTCCATTTACATTGTTAATCTAGAAGGTAAGGTGAGTCATGAAGCATTTAATACCACAGTTAATTAATACGAGAGGGTATCAAGTATAACTTTGAGAGAATTAACTTGTGAATTCTCATTTCTTAACTTCTCTGGATATTTTTTGCAATTAATATATATGCTATATTACGGTGTTAGATGAACTTGGCTTTTTCTCTAAAACTAGAGAATACACATACATACACAATACTCGTAAATGATCGAACATTCTGAAATTTAAGAAAATGAAATTTCTTACCACAAAACAAAATGTAAATTTATTCCAGATACCAGAGTCACATGTTGAAAAGTTTTCCATAAAGAGATATTTCCAGCTCTAACCTAATTTCAACTCTTTCTTTCAATAATGGTATGATTTTTTCCTCGCGTATAACTATATTGTAACCTGTGCTTTTATTTATAATTGTAGTTCTATAANAAAAAAGCTTAATTAATTCTAATCATCTTTTTAAAATTATTACAAAGATCACAATTTAGATGGTCCTTATCAAGAACACTTATTCTGCAGAGATCCAGGGTGGACAAGTTTATCGAAAGTGGAGTGCCTGCTAATAAGATACAGATAACCGTCGCCGCCGTCGGAACTATTTTTACGATAGTACCTCCTAATGAAACAGAAGTGATAGTCAACATAACCGGCCCTGACGGCGGTACCTTCAATTTGAAAGGAGGAATCAGCGTTTTTCACAAAGAGGTAACTATCATTTATTTACTAATATACTATCTTCACTCGAATATGATATCTTTTCTATAATAAGAATGCCAAAACACGGTCTATAGTATTGTAATGTGTGTGCATGAATATAGCGTAACTACCGTTGATTCTCAATGGAGAAACGATGAATACTCGCGTATTTATACCAGTGTACAAGCGTTGGAAAATGTTTCATAGGTAGGTAGCAAATACCAGACCATTCTTTCAAAATAAAAAAGTAAACAGGTCATTAAGTGTACAAAGCCACTTCAGCTACATATTCAATCTCATTCTGTTCAATGAACAACTTGTCCAAATAATTAAATATTCGTTTAAAATATACAAAAATGTATCACCCATTACATTCAATTCAGGAATAACAGCACCACATACACTGAAAAATTATTTTACATTGAAATGTCCATTAAAATTATTTAATTCCCCTTATAATTAAATTTAAAATCCGGTAATAATATCAGTGTGTATTATGCAAGAGCAAGGGAAGATAATTCTCTAAGTTTTTCCCTGTGGAGCAGGAACGCATGAATTCCTTGGATTTCCCAATGGTGGACATGAGACACATGTATATAGTTGTCCGTGGTGGAGTTTCCACATTAAAACCAGCGACATGCATCGAATGCCATTATGAATTGTTGATTGACATTAGAAAACGTATCAGAACTGAAAAAGTGTAATCTTTTGAATTCGAACAGAATATCAGAACGAATGAACAAAAATTCTCCTTTTATACACATTGTCATAATCTTAGCTTCAATAACCTTACAACGCAACACCTTTATGCACAGTCTAGCAGCATAACACAGGTTTCGGGAATATATATGGCGCTCTTACTTAAAGTTCTAAAATGCGAAATGGCAGACCAGCAGGTTTCGTTAATTGAGAAAATATGCTCGATAAAATACAGACTGAGCAAGATCCATCATATTTTCTATAGGTATATATTGCTTCCTAAAACCAGGGTAATATTAAAAATCAGTGTATTCAACTCATGTACTCTCTCGTTCAAGGGACTAAAATTGTCCTTTCAGAAAGTTTTATTGTACTTGGACAAGATTCTCATAATTAAGAATCGAAAACCATTTTCCACGACAAAAATTAGAATCTTTATTCAATTTCACTTTCTTCGAAGCTACACTAGAATTCGGAGGGCTATTCTTTCTAATTTACATATGCAAAGGAAATAAAGCAAGCAAGCGATACAAATTAACTTTAAATGCATGACAGCTTTAAATAGTCTGGGATATAACCAGTTTTCCTTATGTACATTAAATGTAGCCTATTACTTGCGTTTCGTCGACAGCTTTTGGTGATAAAGTTGTATGCAAATATACACACATAAACATACTCACCACCTAAGTCTCATGAGTGCACTATAATTGATATACTATCAAGGCAATCCAAATTCTGGTTTTCCACTACCTCGGAAATCATGCAAACGTCTGTAAAATATGACGGTATATGATTTCTGCAAAAAAATATGCTTAAAATTAAGCAGCTATTAATGAGTTTTTATATTTATATAAATCATAATGAAACATTCAGCGAAATGTGATTTTAAATATAAAATACTCTCATAAATACAATAATATTTGAAACACAATTAGACAAATAAGGTATTCTCTTTCAATAGCTACGTATTTAGGAGATATGAAAAATACTAGAGGTTTAAAAATGCTTTGCAAGTTATACGTCGGAAGGCGTAACTCGAGATTAGACACGAGGAAAAGGGTAGGGTATTAGACCTAGGAAAATTCCCAAGGAGAAACTGACATAAAAAAGTCTGACGGGACCGGGACTCGAACCAGGGTCTCCCCGGGCAATTTTATCATAATTGTAATTGTACCTTTTTTGTCTCTTTTCCTTTAATTTCGACTTTTTTGGATTAAATGTAAGACGGGACTGTCTAGTCCCAATTTCGCCCTTAAATAAAGACTTATGTATGTATAAAGTAATTTCTCTGCCTGCCTTGCAAATGTGAAACATTTTTTTTTGTTTTCAATAAAAGAAAAATATATCCGCAACATTCGCCTGCACTTAGAAAAACACGAAAGAAGGTACTTCTGAAAAAATTTCAAAAATACACGAAACGTTTGTGCTTTTCTCAATTCAGGGTATATAAGCTACGTAATTGAATGCTAAAACATACTCTCTCTCTCTCTCCCATAGCTGTTGCAGAGAATGAACGATTCCTCTTTGGGATGGACATATCGTCGTGAAGAAACAAAAGAGCCCTACGCTTTCTCAGAAACTGGACTCTGGATAACCTACGAGGATGTAACATCAATGGAATTCAAGGTATAAACAGAAATACCAGATAAAAGTAAATTAAATTCACACACAGGCATAGATGATTAACTGTTTGCTAAAATGTGCAACGGAATAAACCGAGTGGCATTCGGATAAGAATGCAATAATAATTTCGAGAAGTCGGAGTGAGACAATTCTGTACTTAACTAAAGCATCCACTAAGAAATACGAACGTTGAATCCTGCTCACCATGTACATCTAACTTCCGTCAACCCATCACACAGAATTTATTTGACTTGAATGAAGAAAAATTGAAAATATGGCGCACGACATTCTTTGTCTAAAATTTATTTATTATTCCGACTGGTGAAGGCTCGAAAGGTTTCAAAAACATTTGCATATGGCGAAAGATTTTGATTTCTTTATTAACAACACGTGAAATATCGGGTTGTTGAAAATTCACAGCTTAAAATTTAACAGTAATGTTGATTGCTGTTTAAACAGTATCAACATTGATAATTGTGGTAGATTCGATGCTCTATTTTTACAAGTCATCCTCCTAATTTGTCTATTCGTTTCAGGCTCATTACGCGTTGGAAAAGGGACTGGGGGGCATAAATATCTTCAGTCTGGATCTGGAGGATCCAGAAGGTGTTGAAGGACATGGAAGATTCCCATTCACGCGGACTATTTACAACATATTTAGAAGAGGAAATCAATCCTCGCATGCTCCCCATAATTGATGTTGAATAGGCCACTTATAAAAATTACACAATGAAATATTACAGGTACCAAAGGCCTAATGATCCGCGTGTGGTATTTTTACGTAACTTAGAAAGTACTTAATAATCGTGAAGTAATCAATTTTATACAATTCTGTACGCAAACCCAACTATCGAATTTCTAATAAATACTAGTTTACTGCAATGCTGTTTTGCTTTCATATTTCAAAAGACACAGACATACGAGGTAATCAAGAAGGACTTTTGTTATTAAGGAAAGTATGTAAAAATCCTAAGCAGATAAAAAAAGCTTAATTAATTCTAATCATCTTTTTAAAATTATTACAAAGATCACAATTTAGATGGTCCTTATCAAGAACACTTATTCTGCAGAGATCCAGGGTGGACAAGTTTATCGAAAGTGGAGTGCCTGCTAATAAGATACAGATAACCGTCGCCGCCGTCGGAACTATTTTTACGATAGTACCTCCTAATGAAACAGAAGTGATAGTCAACATAACCGGCCCTGACGGCGGTACCTTCAATTTGAAAGGAGGAATCAGCGTTTTTCACAAAGAGGTAACTATCATTTATTTACTAATATACTATCTTCACTCGAATATGATATCTTTTCTATAATAAGAATGCCAAAACACGGTCTATAGTATTGTAATGTGTGTGCATGAATATAGCGTAACTACCGTTGATTCTCAATGGAGAAACGATGAATACTCGCGTATTTATACCAGTGTACAAGCGTTGGAAAATGTTTCATAGGTAGGTAGCAAATACCAGACCATTCTTTCAAAATAAAAAAGTAAACAGGTCATTAAGTGTACAAAGCCACTTCAGCTACATATTCAATCTCATTCTGTTCAATGAACAACTTGTCCAAATAATTAAATATTCGTTTAAAATATACAAAAATGTATCACCCATTACATTCAATTCAGGAATAACAGCACCACATACACTGAAAAATTATTTTTTATCTAAAGTGCTTTAAAATTTTTATTTATCTCATTTTTGCTCAATGAACAACCTATGGAATTAATTAAAATTCGTTAAAAATATACAAAAATGTTTCAGCTGATCACATTCAATTCAGGAATAACAGCACCGCATATGCTAAAAAATTATTCTTTATCTAAAGTGCTTTAAAATTTTTNTAGACGTTTGACCATTTATGTCTAATGAATTTTATGGTCAACGAAGCCCATCAAGAAAATGAAGCAAAGTCATGATAAGGGGAGACAAAATACCCGGTTGCAAAGTCTTCGACAGAACTCTAAAGTAGTCGAGCGATTTAAACATAAGGAGAAGTATTAGGGGTAAATGAAATATGTTAATAGGAAAACGTTTAGATCTGAAAATATTCATCAAAATATTTAATTCGGGGTATCCCGGTGGTGTAGCTAAACTAGAAGGAAAATTCTGAGGCAACCCTAGATAGAAATCCATTCTAAATAATTTATTTGAATTCCCAAAGGACATGCTCTCTACCACAAAGAGAATTTCTGTACGACCTGTTTCGACGTACCTACACACGCAGGTCAACGGGCCGCTTGGGACGATCAATGAGTTTATCACCGAAAAAGAAAGATTTGAAGATAATTTAGCCTACATTGAATCAAATACACGAAAACATTTGCATACTGATTTCAACCTTCATTGTCACCGATTTTCATTTCACACCACTCATAACCACACCGACCGTAATTCTTCTACAGCTGCAGTTAGTGGCGCACCCAGGATTTTCGCTTAGGGGTCTGAGCTTCAGGATTGTAACCAATAATTTCTTGAATTCCTTCCAATTTACAATGCAATGTGCAATGGTTGAATCTTATCATAAGAAATTATTGCCAATAAAGATATTTTTTAAGCGTACAAATATTTGTTTATGAGACCCTTGAGAATTTGGTTCTGAATTAAATATCTGTATAAACTTTGGGGTGGTTAAACCCGTTAGCCATCCCCCTGGGTACTCGCTTGACTGCAGTACACCAGGACTTCCACTGGGACGGACCGCTCTTCCATGGACTAAACCATGGGCCATTCGGTGTTGGAAGACTGGTTAACAAATTCATGCATTAGTAGGAAAGAGTTTAAAATAAATGGAAAACAAAGGAGGAGGAAGAGTCTCAGAACCAAAAATCTACCTTACATCCCAGAAACTTTCTAAATAATTGTCTACTATTAAATCTAGGCTAGGGAAGAATCAATTTAGGAGAAATGCGACGTGAAATTGCACTTTTCAGAAATTCCATTTAACTCCTTTATTGCTTAGTTCAAAATGTTCGCCTTCTGTACCCGAAAGCCTATTTTGGAACAGATTCCAAGCAAATCTTTTCAATTTCAGGAAGCAAAAAATTTTCTCGATTACCCCCGGTGGATGTCAAAGGTTTGAAGCAAATGAAGGTATTCCATCACAGAAGTGAGAATACGAGTACATAGAAGGAAAAAGTCCGTCGATGAGTTCCAAGCGCTGTATTGTGTACAGGTGACAGGAATCGAGATCGCATTCTTCACGGGCTTTAGAAATGCCGTGACACAATGAGAATTCGATTTTGCCAAGAACTTTAAAGGATATTCGATGAAAAGAAGAGAAAGGAGATATTAAGGTAGTTCTCCTCAAGGAAATCCATCCTGAAAATTCTCCCATTATCAGACTACGGCTGCACGAAATGTCCAGAGACCGAGAGTGCGAAATCAAGCTCAGAGGTCAAAGACTCCAGGATTTAACTGATTTAATTGTGAGATAAATACTTGCTACAGTCGCTTTCGTAGTTAGTGGTAATAAAAATTTATGAACGACATGTTTGTAGTATACATACATAAAAAAACGAAAAAATCGTCTTATGAATACGTTATAACAGAGTTTTCGCTTACGAATAAGATCTCTTGTGAAGCTCATAGAGAAATGTACGATGTTGTCAAGAAAGCTTACTCGATAGGTTTTTTGGTACCGAATATATTTCTTAAGGAGTACTCTAAATCAGAGATGTTCTAGCACGAAGGGATACGGGAAAGATCCCGAAATCATCTGAAAACCCTAACTCTAAATTACAAGGAAATTCGAAGAAATTTTGACTGATGTAATTTTTGGAACAAGATGACGAAAAGTTACGTAAATTTCATACTTTCACAAAAACTTAAATATCGCCACGAATGTGGCCTGTTCCTGAGGTACATAAGCAAACCGTACGGCATGAAGCTTCCTAATTTCTCGTAAGAGTGATATTTATAATAACTGAATAACTACCTAAAATATACGGATACTTATTGGTTTCTTGGATTTTAATTACACATAAGTTCCTTATACGTACCTTAAACTTTCCATTTGCTCCCATTGCTTATTTAAATTCTAAACATTAATATGGGTTGATATTTAAATAGAATATAATCAGTAGTAGTAACGTCAACAAATTTTGACAACTGAGGTAATATTGTAAATAAGGGATTCCGCGGAGGATCGAACCCGAATCGCTCGCAACCAAGGCAAACGTACTACTAATTTGGATATCAGGGAGTGAATGAATGTAAGTGACGCTGCATCTAGAGTGTACTTCACAAACAATGAGCAAGTGATCGTGAAAGTGGTGTCGATGTTTGAACATCGGAAAACCGTACGAATGCTTCAAACTACAAGAATCGACAGAACGGAATAGATAATTTCACAGAACAACATAGCATCTCAGAATATTAAATCACCCATTTAGATCCCGAGTTTTACAGCAGAATTTCGTAGTTTGCCGCGCAAAATCGACATTAACATCCGGCAACTCTAGAATACGCCTCTCTTGAAAAATAGGCTTTAACGTGAGAAAATCACAATGTAAAATCCTCGCTAATAAAATTCCGTCTTAAGTCAACGATACTGGCATTAGGTTAAGAAAAGCGTCATAAGACTAGCAAAGAGATGTTCGATGATGTGCCTTAAAAGAAAAGGAACCGAGAATCTCTCGCCAACCCATCCCTAAACGGAATGCTCGCATCAACAAACAAGTATAAACGACAGCCCGCGGCGGTTTTCTTCCGCACTTTTCTTGCTACTGATCATCTATTTTCGTTTCGGAGAAAACTCCTAACAGCTGAAATTTGTTACCGCAAGCTCGCGTACTGTCCAAGTTTGTTTGCGATCTAGTGCGCATTCCAGAGAATGCCAATCGATCGCAACCTTGAATGTTCCACGAATTATAGAGGAGAAAACTCCAATGTTTCCTCTCCATTTCGTTTCTAATTTGATAGAACCCGATCAAAAAGCTGGGAAGTTTAAAGCAAATAAATCTTTTGCTGTTGAGATAGGGTTGGTTACAAAAGTATTTAACCCTTGTGTAACCGGGTACTCACAGCGGTACATTCCTGCATGTGCGTTGATTAGAAATTGAAATATCGCTTCCAATCTTCAGGTCGTTGTTATATAACTCAATACAAATTAACAAATACAATTGGATATTCGTTAATTTTTTTAAATACGAAAATAGTTGTATTTAAAATACAAACAAGTCTCTCACGCTCCCGGGTACCCACAGTAAATATGTTCAAATTTTCTAGAATTATTAGCGTGCTATTATTTTATTTCATTCTCTCACGTGATACATGTTGCATAATAATAGAATAGATGATAACTTTTCAAAAATTTTTTTGTTTATCACAGTTTTGATATTTAGCATAAGTTTTTGTGTGCACATCCCTGGCATCCGTCGCATGCTTCCCTTGTTTCTTCTCCTTATTAATTGAATAAATGAAGGATAAAAAGTCCGCCGCGCCCGGGAATCGAACCCGGGTACCCAACATTCCTGGCAGGTTCTCTAACCTCTTACCTACCACGACAGAACGATCCCTCCTTCAATTTCAAGGGCTATGATGGGACTCCGTGTACTACGGAAACCCGGATTCGATTCCCGGCTACCATAGACTTTTTCTCCTTCATTTCTGCCTCTAAATTGAAGCATATGAACCATGCGTTTCTCATGACTTATATCCTTATCAACTATTTTAAATAGTGGTGAAAGGAACCTGTGACTTTATTTCTTCCTGAGTTGTCCAATTCATCTGCATTACTTGAAGGAACCTATGCGGTATTCATAGGACGCCCGCTCACTTTTTCTATTGCGATCTTTGTCGTGTAAATGCGCAGGATTTGCCAATTTGGTTCCGCCAGTACATCGCTAAATTGTTCTGTAAATCTCCGTCACTGATTGATTTTTATTGGCAGCATTTTATTCTTTTTGTATGATTCCTATCAAATGTATTTTGTTCACGAAATATATTTGATAGGAATTATACACAGTCCAGTGGGAAAGGTGACTGATTTTATTTCCACGCAAATATTAGCGCCATCCGATTCCAACCAATAGTGTTAGCAACCAATATATTTAGGCTACCTTCTATAATAATATCACCGAGATATCATAGCTCCTTCATTTAAAATTACGTAACGGATAACAGTACCTTCTGAACCTCGGTTTGAAAAGGAACAATGGAGTTACGTGCCAACACTAGGTTTTAGTTTAAAATTGGGTAAGATTGTCATAAAAACTTTTAAACTGATTTAGACTGTTTATGGTAATGAAGAAAAGTGTCAAAAGATTTTGTGGGAATATAGAAAGTACGCACTGAGGATGATCCACGGCCAAGGCCATCATTGACAGTTCGAATTGAAGAACATGTTCAAAAAGTGGCAGCAATTCTTCAAAAGAATCGTTCCACCAGGCTTATCGATAAGCTCACAGAAATTCCTTAATCCACTGTCTGTCCGCTTTTAACTTTAAATTCGGGCAAACGGAAGGTCTATTCTCGATTTGTACCTCACACGCTGATGGACGATCAAAAAGATCGCAGAGTGGAGCACTGCAGGGATTTGCAAAGAGCGGCTAATATGGATCCAGACTTAAAGTCGGGCACTTTGAAAAATGACGAGACAATGTTTTCAGTATGAGCTGCTTACAAAGCCCCAGAGCTCGGAATGAAAGGTTCCAGAATCTCCGAAACAGAAAAAGTAAATAAAAATAAAATTGAAAAAAAAAATGTTTCTAGATTCGGTAGAGGAGCCGAATCTAGACGCTGCTCATTGTTTTCTTTGATTCCAAAGGAACTATCAAATAGAAATTTAAACCGGAAGGGTAAACTGTGAATGGTGAGTACTACGTGGGTGTTTAAATCCTTTATGGCACAGAAAGTGTTCGAGTTGGGCCCAAATATCGGGAAAAGAGACGGTCGTTGTTGCACGACTATGCAACGACTCACAAATGCTAAATTGCGCGTCAGTTCTTGGCCAAAAGAAGCAACGTGGCGTTCGATGACCTACCATACTCATCTTATTTAGATCCGGGTGTCTTCTGGCTATTTTCAAAACTGAGATTGCCAATAAAAGGAAAGTGTAAAAACACGATTTTAGACATCAAAAAGGCTACGATCGCGATTCTCGAGGCAATTCCAAAGAATGAAATTCATGACATCGGTAATCCGGAACTTCCCGTTTGTTTCCGAGCGCGAGTTCTGCTTGCCAAAAGACGGCTTACGTGGTGTTTTTAAATCCCTAATTCATAAACAGCCATGTTCCAGCCTTCTTTTTCTTAAATCAAATAGCCTCTTTACTCAAAAAATTCTGCATTAGTTAGTCAAGCGAACGGCGCTCTCTATAAGGCCACGTACATACGAATAAAGAACAGAACTAGAATGGAAGAAAAAGGGTCACTTTTATAATTATTTCTCTCAGGAATCTGTTCTATGCTTAGTATTTAAATTTTTACATTCATCTACAACTTTATAAAAACAATCAGTTGACTAAAAAAGCTCCTAATTGGCCTGGCCTCGCAGAATAAAGAGTATAACAATTATTATTATGATCATTATCATTGTTATCATTATTATTACATAAGTTAATAACAAGTGAAGATCATATCGTTACTTATAGTTATTAAACCATAAGTAAGGATACGAAACATACCGTTAAATTAATGACTTCGAAATTTAATCTCTCCTGATTCGTCAAAATTTAAAGTGTTATTATAATTATCTACACATTAACTCTGCCCCCTTTCGGTGCGCAGCGTGACTCACGTTCGGTCAATATTTTTAGTGGGCTTCAGCTGTATATCCTTCGCTGAAACGAGCATATTTGAAGCGACTAGTCTTAGCATCCATTTCCCTGTTTTTTGCTGTATTTGATCGGCTTGAGAGATAGAGTGGACGCAATATACCTACAGCGTCTTCCAAGAATACATTATCTCACAAGATTTCGGTATTCCATCACATAACTATTCTCATGAGTTATGAACCATCTTGGTTATACTTATCGATTTAGATTAGTAGTTCCATAGAAAATTGATTTCAAATTACTTTTTTTAATTCGTGAATACAATGCTTTACACGAATACAATACTTATAAGTAAGTTCCGACACTTTGTATGCATACACAACATAGGCTCTGACATAGCGAATTAACGACTTCTAAACATCTTTTCCTTACTCCAACGATTTGCTGGACGAAGCCTAGTTTCTTTAACATCCATCCATTTATATTTCAGACGTTCATCTAATGTGAGAATAATTCATGAGGGACTCGACAACATGATTCACTTATCGTTTGTCAACTGTTTTAAAGGTACTTCCTCTGTACCTGATGGCTGTATGAGTCATGTAATTTATTAATAACGTTCATTAATAAATTTAAAATCTATAAGTGATGATCACATTCCACGTGAACGAAAATAGATCAGGAGTATATGAATTCCGTAGCCAAACAAACTCCGAAATTTATAATATAAAAGGGTCTCCTTCACAACGTTATTTATGGTTTTTCGGACTTGATTGGTTTCGAGGTAGAATGACTGTCATGAAGATAATGATAACTTTTTCAAGTAGGTCAAAGAACCTGAAAGTTATATTCGATGTTTCCAATCCTATAACAACGAATGTTGTTAACGTACTTGGGAAATTCGAACTCTCTTAATTTCTTACCCTTTCGCTAGACAATGAACGTTCATTAAAATGTTCGACATCAAAATAACAGACTGTAGAATGCAAATGAAAATTTAGCATTTACACTTCACTGCGTGAAAAACTTTGTCATTTAGTTCAGAAACATACTTGAACGCATTACGAGAATTATTTCCTCGGATTAAGCAGCCGACTTCTTGGTAATAATTTGCCTCTCTATCATAACACTTTATAGCAATTTAATCCTTTAATCGCGCTCAGAATCGCGTGAAACAGAGACCGGAAATTGCGTGGGAAATGACTGATCTTTCAAACGCGTGCGTTGAGTGCTCGAGGAGATAAGATGGAGATAATTGATGCTGGAAGTCAAATAAAGAGAAAATACATCAGGTAAACCTCATTAATGCAATAACTCAAGAATTCAATAAAGGAGAATACCAGAAGGAGATACTACCATACCTTCACCAGAAGGTATGGTAGTATCTATTGAATTTTCAATGTTTATAGTAAGAGGAGAACCGGGCATGAAAAAAGTCTGACGGGACCTGCATGACAGAAACTGCCTCACTTCTCATCGTGCTGACTATAGGCACGTCATTATAGGCCCCCTCATATCTCCTCCCCCAATGCATTTCGGAAAAATCGCCCTTGCTTATTTTTTCTAAATCATATCAATAGTAAAAATTTCAACTACGTAGGATCAAATTTGTAGAAGGAGATCGATTTTTAATTCAGACACTTATCAAAGGTTAATAAATCACGATCGGATCACAGAAACGCGGATTATGCTTCAGGACTAAATACCTTATTTCTGCTAAAAGTTTGGTTTTTTGCGACACCTGGTCATTGTTCCACAAAGGTGCGAAGATAACCGAGTCATGAATTTGCAGGAGTTCACCGTGTTTTGATTAGGTTAACGTTGACTCGTATTAAGCAAGAGATCGATATTGACTCTTAACTGAAAATTTTAACTTTCTTAATTTTAATTTTTTAATCTCTCATTTAACTGAAAAAAATGCTCTTTCGAACGATGCATAACATGTCCCATCATAATGGCAGATCTTCACTTTATGCTGTAACGAAAAACGCGTCCAAGTCCAGGTCTATACTATTTTCAATCCGATTTGCCCTCGACTTCTGAGTCGAGGGAACTTCATCCGTCAAAAATCGCGTATTCTTAGCTTTAATTTGAGTGAAAACACTTCCGCATACCTCCATTTGTAATCCATCAGAAGATATTTTATCAGAAAAAGATTTTCCTGTCACCTGAAGCCATAAATCATACTCCTGAACTACAAAAAGGATAAAACGCACAAAGGAAGGAGTTATACGCTAGAGGGAAAAACCGGAAGTAGGAACATGTTGCAACTCAGTGTACTCAGACAAAAAAAAACAGTGAGTCTCCGAAGTATGAAAAAGACCTAGAAAAGGAATAAACGAAACTCATGGTTGGAGAGGGGAGCGGAAAATGAACTTAGCGGAGAAAGTCTTTGGTCCCTGCATTATTGCATACATGAACCATCTCCCACGCACCAAATTTACAATTCCGAATAAAAAATCGATATTCCATGTCAGAAAGCGGCTCTGTTTTGGGATTTCTCAACTACTAAAAAAATCGCTCGCTACCCTTCCAACCTTATAGCAGTATGATAAAAACTGGAGTGCGTACAAATATCGCTTGACTATCAAATTCTCATTTCTTGGTTTTGATAATTTCAGCCTTTACTTGGTGTTAACCCATAATAAAAAGAATAGTAGAACTGATATTTTAATTTATACATTGACACCTGGTCGTGAGTGTACGTACGTATTTTTTAGTGTTGTATAAATTAAAATATCAGTCCTACTATTCTTTTTTTCTCATTTCTTTTCAATTACGAGTAAAATTACTTTAGTATAAATAATTTGATGCTGGAGGTTGCAAAGCTTTAAAATATTGCACATAACTAAAGATTGATATTCTGCAGAAAATAGGCCCACTTTTATCTTCCAGATAACCCCAGGTTCGTCAGAGGATTATTAAAAGTCCTTTCATAGAAGATCACGTCTATTCCCTTTTATAGATAAGTGAAAAAAAAGGAACTTAAGAGATTAATATACATGTCACTAGAGAGATAATTCGTTTCCAAGGGTTTAGTTGCATAACATTCATCACTAATGGTAACAGAAGCTACTCGAAACAATCAAAGACTTTCTAGAAACTAGAGTGACAATAGATTATAGGATCCTTTCCAAGATATTAAGCAGTCATCACACCCAATTTAACCCTAGCAACTGACAGATCGAAAGGGGTAGGGGTGATCGTACCCGCTTGGTCATGGTTTCCTTATCAGTGCACACGATTCAACCCAAATGATGCGCGATTGACGGTAAATCGGCCTGAATTTTGAGAATTTGACGCAAGAAGACGCTACTTTCCCTTCTTTCATATAAATACACTGATGAACGAAAAATCTTACACTGGTGCCCAGTTTTAGTGAATTTATATTGAAGCTCACTTTAATGATTCTACACTAATTTCATCACTTATATACCCTCTTCCATGCCGGAATTTTAGAATCTTTGATACCACGAAACGTTCACACGTTTTTGTTGAGTACCTGCTTCTAAGCATGTTTTCCATTCAGCCTCCAAAACTCCAAATGTCCTTCCGATGTCAATTGGACCCTCTGGGAATATTTACTGCGGCATTTCGCTAATACCAACTGACAGCCATTTAGTACACTTTTTATGAACCAGATGGCACATACGGGAATAGTAAATTCGCGATAGATGTCGCCCACATCGTTTCGCCAAGAGGTTGGAAAATGCGTTTGACCGTCAAATGAACGCATAGCGTGCGGAATTTGGGAAAGACTATGGGTAAGCGAATGTAAAGAGGGCTAAAACTTGTGCGGGCGTCGTGCGTATAATACGGGCCGCGAGGGCTGATTAATGCGTGGGCGAAAAAAATGAACAACTTTACGAGGGAAGGGGAAACGTTTCGAAACTCAGGAATGCTGATGAAGCGGAATGACGCGATTCGGGTTTTAGCGAGCGGGTGGTGTTTAGGAGAGTTCAAAGCATTTCGGACGAGCGGCATTTCTTTGGAGCGAAGAATAAACTCTCAAAGATAGAATTCCCAGCCTAAAACATAGGCATCTGAAACATAACTGAAGGAAATTTAACAAAAACGAATTATTTGACTACCCGCTTCTCTTATATACATAATTTACGGTAGATCGTTTAAATTTAATATTCAAAACAATGATTAACTTGCAAAGATTCAAATATTTCATTTTCTTCACAGTATACATAGCTGCCGTAAGATATTTATACGCTAATTTTTACTGTGAAGCCAAAAACGTAAATTATTGCTAAAGAACCGATTATATGTACACAGCCTGAGGAGGAAAAATAGAAAAAGGATTGGAAATAGAGGATTTGAGAATTAAAGTGTCTACCGATGGAAAGGCAGTGGTAAGTCAGCAAGTAAACAAACAAAACAACAACTGTTACTTCGAAATTACTTCAATCGTTTAATCGTCACAACATCTGCGGTTAGGCTGGAAGCCTGGTGGCAGTTTTATACCTAAAATACATTCATACATACAATAATTACACAATAGAAATATAAACACCCAGTAGACACAATAAGTAAGTAAAAAGCTATTACTGGATTTTTCGGAGTTCATGGCAGGCCTTCTCGGCTACCGTAGCGGTCCCGGGGTAAAACCCCACCGTACATCGCCCTGCCAGGCAATCCCCTACTTCCTCCAGAAGTCCCTAAATTACTACATAGATGTACCCCTACAATGCCCTAAATACTACAGTACACTGAAACATTTATTTTTGAAAGTTTTTACATTTTTAGGTAAGGGCTTTAAGAGTGATCCAGGTAACTTATTCCATTCAGCAATGCCTCTATTGAGAAAAGAATACTTGGCTAGATCGGTTCTTTGCCGTCGAGGTTTGATTTTAAATTCATGACTATCTTTCCCGAGGAATTGCGGTTTCTCAATTGAACTCTGAAAAGCTTTCTTCAAATGGAGAAATAAGTTTTCAAAAATACTAACGAAACTAAATTGACGAAATAGTTGACTGAACAGATATAAAATACAGAAATGGACAAGAAGATGCGGTAAAACTACGCAAGGAATACTAGAAATGGTTAAAATGAGAGAGATACGGCGAGTAATAAACTGAATGTTAGAACATAGTTGATGAATAAATACTCAAGAGACTGGAACTCTAGTACATAGATATATTTACATATCATTCTATTACATATTATGTATTACAGAAAATAACTGTGTAATTGCCCAGTAATTATCCACTAGCTTTCCCTGGAAAATTTCACTATACCTCAACAAGAGAAGTTTCCCCTACTTTTCAAGGAAAAACTATTTTCATCTTTCAAAATCTTACGACTTTACCATGCTGATCGCTATTTGACGATTAAGGAATTGATGAAGCTAAAACTAAAAACTATTGACAGACTACTGAAGAGTTCTTCTGAAGATACTTCTTCACCAATTACAAAAATTTAATAAAGGAAATAAAAAACACTTTCAACTATCTAAATATCCCCAGATGACATTTTCTAATAAATCTATTTACATTCTATCATACTTTCATTATATTAATCCCATCATCAGAAACAGATAGGGGCAATTTTCGATAGATTTCATGGTTTGGGTTAGCAAAACTTAGGCTGCTCCTTCGCTTCAAATAATTGAACGGTTTGGTTAGTTTCATACAGCAGCGAAGGCTACCAGAGGTGAATACTTATCACAATTTATCATTATTTGTTGAACTAAAAAAGTTGAGACGAAACAGTTAAAATTGACATGAATAGTCCATAGCCCTCTCGAAAGGATTAAGCTCTGAGAGAGAGCCAAGTCCTTCCAAATCAGAGAAGTGTAACTGACCAAAAACGGAATCCAGAGCATTTGATTAGATTTATAAACCCTTGGTTTTGAGGTTTTTCTTGTCTATATTTTCCCCTCACTTAATTTAAGTACCCTTACATATTTTATATACCAAACGAAATGAATTACGCGCGCATTCTTCATGTTGAGTAATATTTTACAGGTACATCGAGATTGTTCATTTGCCGTTAAACATCAGTCATAATCAACTTGGATAAGAAATATACTCTGTAGTTACTCCTGCCTCTTTTTTATGAAATTAATTCACTAAAATTGAAAATATTAAAATTGTAAATAAGCGGGAATTTCTCGACTTATCGCAGCTGGGCAAATGAAGATTGTACGCACTGCAGGAAGTATAAGATGCGGGGGGATAAATTCTGGACAGAGTACCTTCATATAAAACCTAAAAGGATATTTAATAAATTTTAGAGATAATATCAGGGTATAACAACATAAATACACGAGGATGTTACACATCACAATAGTAGGATGTAATGTTGCCCGCATATCATTACTTCTACTTAATATTCCCATCAATACAAGAACAAACAATAATGATAATTTGAAACCGATTTGCGAAAACTTGTACATGACATTACCAATGGGTTCTGATCATCAATGATAGGTATTACTTACGAGTAAATAAATTATTTTTTCACTCTACGAAAACTTGTTGACGAAATCTTGAGAACAGTAGCAACTAAAATTTAATAAAAATGCGGAAAAATAAAAAAAGTAAACTGCCAGCAACAAGTCTTAAAAAACATTGCATGCACACTCAAACAGAAAGTACAGAAACAGAAAACACAGAAAATAAGAGATGTTGACTTTACGTAAAATAAAACTGAACAAAACTAACAAAAAATAATAAGGCATTTAGGAAGAAAAGAAACAGTGAAACATCGTAGAACAGAGAAATTTTTCAGCTATTTCTCATTACTTTGTTATTATCGCAAGTTCACTATGCACAAGGATATTTGAAATTTCACCAGCATCAAATCAATCAAAAATTAATATAGTATGCATGAAATAGCAAAATAATAAAATAAATATGCATTTCAGGAAAATATCTGTTGCCTCGAGCAACCACATAACGATCTTGCTCATCTTAGTAATCAGTACGCAAACAATGAATCCATACGAAACTTAATACTTCGCTGTTAGCAACTGTAAACGCTGACCGTTCAAGAGGAAGTAAATTTTGGATATATTGCTTCCATTAATCGGAAGTACCGGATACCTATCGTGAATTAAGGACTTTTACTTAACGAATGAACTATAGAATACGGTTTAATCTCAAAACTGACATCCTTCTCGAAAACAATTTCAACAATTTTAACTGAAAACTTTCCTTCTTGTTTCCATTAGGAGTTCAGTAGTTTATGGCAGAGATTAATACCGTACGTGAGGAGCAAGAAGAAGAGGCAGCCCTCTTCCATTTATCCACTTGGCTGAACGGAGCCGAAGTTTAAATTTTCATTCAAAATCCGACACAATCACTTTATTTTCTTAGATTGAATATTTTATCAATTACGTGCGTGTCCTTAAAAGGTGCAAATTATAAGAGAAAGGTATGAATCCATATTTAACAAAATATTTTATAAGTAAATATGAGCTCAACTATATTCTACTCATCCGTAGAGAGTTAAGAATTTGATATGAATGACACTAAAGATATTCTTGCACGCGAATTATTTAAGTACATGAATGTTCATACATTCGAATGCAATTAGCACTTCAAAATCAACATTCTTCTAGTAATTTCTTCTATTCCTTATACATAGAGCAATATTTAATCATTTTCACAGATGATTACACCCTAACATAAGGTATACAATGTAAGACAACTTAATGCCTGTCTCGAGAAATAATGAAAAATGCACTAATTCATCCTCAATACGTAGCTTTGAATTCTGCACGCGACTGATTTTCGTGAAAGTCTCACCTACAGCTTCATTTAGCGTAAATACACGGATTCTTTCCTACTATAAAAGCCAAGGCAAGATTATAGCTGAAAAAGCCGTTGAATTTTCGAGTGGTATGTCTCCTTTAAAAAGCACATTCTTACAAAGTTCCCGTGCAAGATAAGAAGGAAGGCTAAGTTTACTCTTACAGCAAAAGGATCACTGGCAAAGGAGATCCACCGAGAGGCTCGCATGCAGAAAATATTTACTCCTGAGAGTTCCTCTTCTGTGAACTCATCCGAAGTTAAAAGTTTATTTTTTTCATCAAAATTTGTGCATACCCGAGAAACTCTTACTCGTATATATCCTTAACTTCGTAAACTTTCGTAATATCCTTAACTTCGTAAATAAAGGGTCGGATTCTGACGATTGATTAGGTAACCGCCTCAGAGCACAGCAATCAATGCAGTGTCAGTATTTGAATGTCTTTATTGGTAAGAACGACCGACATAAAAACCTACTTATTGAATAAAAGACACCGAATTAAGTTTTAGTTAGCGGAGTGCTTGAGACATTCATCAATAACGATGCATCTGGGATGAATTAAATAATGATTTTTTTTTCAATTTATAGACCCAATTAAGCGTTTTATGGCAATTATCGAGGACGAGATAATATAAACGAAAAAGGAGAATGAAAATAATAAAAAATTAAGTCAGGAATATCCGGTGCTTCAGTGCATCCACGCATGCGCAGCCGAATTCGCGCACTATCATCTAAATTTTAGAGAGTCTTAAAGGTATGCAAAATTTTTTAAGTTTTTCTATCGATAAAGCTTTAATTTTGATTGATTTTACTGACCCTAACATAAGCGAGATTCATTGGTTCCCAAGTGAACCCCACTTCCATTTCTTCTTCTCTTAGCTGACATAAGAGAAAGATATAAATGAAAAATAAATAAAATATTGTGTGGTAAAATCCCTATAACTCCTTCCTCAGATAAGCAAACAAACGCGGGCAAATATCCAAACAGGAAATGCGAAGAAAAAATCGCGAAAACATAGAGTACAGATACACACTCTTCGCTCCGCTCTTCGACTGAAACACCAGTTACACCAAAACGCAACAAAATATCACAAAAATATAAAGACTAAGTACAGATGCACCGCTCTCCTGCTGAAACACCAGTTACACAAGTTATACTGGGATATGCTGTGGGTACAAGTGACTTCAACCCCTGTAACTAAAAGGATATTTAATAAATTTTAGAGATAATATCAGGGTATAACAACATAAATACACGAGGATGTTACACATCACAATAGTAGGATGTAATGTTGCCCGCATATCATTACTTCTACTTAATATTCCCATCAATACAAGAACAAACAATAATGATAATTTGAAACCGATTTGCGAAAACTTGTACATGACATTACCAATGGGTTCTGATCATCAATGATAGGTATTACTTACGAGTAAATAAATTATTTTTTCACTCTACGAAAACTTGTTGACGAAATCTTGAGAACAGTAGCAACTAAAATTTAATAAAAATGCGGAAAAATAAAAAAAGTAAACTGCCAGCAACAAGTCTTAAAAAACATTGCATGCACACTCAAACAGAAAGTACAGAAACAGAAAACACAGAAAATAAGAGATGTTGACTTTACGTAAAATAAAACTGAACAAAACTAACAAAAAATAATAAGGCATTTAGGAAGAAAAGAAACAGTGAAACATCGTAGAACAGAGAAATTTTTCAGCTATTTCTCATTACTTTGTTATTATCGCAAGTTCACTATGCACAAGGATATTTGAAATTTCACCAGCATCAAATCAATCAAAAATTAATATAGTATGCATGAAATAGCAAAATAATAAAATAAATATGCATTTCAGGAAAATATCTGTTGCCTCGAGCAACCACATAACGATCTTGCTCATCTTAGTAATCAGTACGCAAACAATGAATCCATACGAAACTTAATACTTCGCTGTTAGCAACTGTAAACGCTGACCGTTCAAGAGGAAGTAAATTTTGGATATATTGCTTCCATTAATCGGAAGTACCGGATACCTATCGTGAATTAAGGACTTTTACTTAACGAATGAACTATAGAATACGGTTNGTTTTCATGACTTACAGAGGTCGTTTCTTTTACAAAATTAAATTAGAAACAATGGTCCTACGAAATTGAGACAAGTGTCACAAGAAAGGGAAATGAACATAGGTTCTTATTTTAGACGTGAAATATTGCTATAGATCCGAACTTTCTTTTCCATAATAATTACATATTTTGTTAGTTTAGAGTATTTGCAAGTCGTTTCTTTTAACCCGGTTATTTTATAGCTCGGGTCAGAGTGACTGCCACGAAGCCCCGCTGTATACCGGAGATTGACGCATAAGAGATTTGATGATGTAGGTTTAAGAAGACGGTACGGTAAAGAAAAATACTATCACAACTTTCGATTCCAAGGTAAACATCAGATTTTCCTCCATACCGCACGCAGACAGATGACAGACGATTTGCAAACAAGGGCGAGCGTTTCCTCATTCCCCCAAAAAGCTAAAAATGGCACCGAAACGGGGTTAAGTGACCTCACTGCGTGGTGATGACGCACTCGTACGTAACATACGAGAGAAAAGAAGAGAAGCATTGGAGACTCCCACGCACCGGAGACACGAAAGTTTGCGTGTGAAAGCAAAAGACAAGGGGATAGAAAAATCAAGTCCTTCCCGATCACGCCAACGAGAGGGCAAATCCGGAGCGATTCACTTATTTAGATAAATTCCTCTTTGGTTTCCCATTGAGGGGAAATTTATGTTCCCATAGATGCTTTCGAGCTCAATCGGACGGAAGAATGGGGCATTAAGCCAAAATGAGCGAGGAAAACTGGGGATAAAAAGAGATAATTGAGCCGTTGCTGTCTCCAATAAATCATAAAAATCATAAAAAAGTCTTTGCGCCAAGATGACGTTAAGTGAAAGGCGACAGAAAAGAGGGAATTTGTATAAAGACTGAATTACAGGGAGGCATTGAGTTTCTTATTCTGCACTACATATAGTTTTAAAATAAACGCCAAAGTAGGGTTGGAGAAAATTTTTTCCTCAGAAGGCAATACATTTTGTCGCATAAGAAACCATACAGCCGCATGGCATCCAAGTAATTTAACATCGATATTATGCGAATGAAATCAAATTCAATCGTAAATGGAACCTAGATAGAATTTTTTAGACTTTTCTCACTTAAACAAGTGAATGGGATAAGAATTATACAATAAAATTATAAAAATGTGTAATTATGTAATAACAATAAGTATTATGAAATAATGCGAAATCGCGAAGTGTACTTGTTCCATATAGTGCATAAGCGGCATCCAAAGCCAAAAAAGTCTTGTGTGGCCTCAAGTTCGCACGTTCCCCGTCTCTTAGCTAAAGTTTCATTCATATGTTTGTTACACGAAAAAATCGCAATAGTAACGATAAAAATGACGATAGAATGAACAAGGTGCGGGATTGAAACTTGCCACGGAGCGGATTTGGGTACCTTATGTTTCTATGAAGTGACAACAATATTAGTGGCTTGATTCATTCCAAATATTTTTAAATGCCATTCTTCCGTGAAAACCCTGATACCCTTTACTTTGGTGTCATCGTCGTGACCCTTCATAAATCGTTTATTTCTTTAAGCCATTAAGAGTAAGAGCGACCCTCCGCAAATGGAATGGTTCAAGACTCAACGTACCTATAAACACACATAGAGATACGAAAGTATATATGATTTCAGGAACTGAGAACAAGAATTTAAAACGATACAAAATTTTGAACGAAAAGTTTAAAATTAAAACAAAAAAAACTAAAATAATTGTCTGTAGCCTAGTCACCAGTAATGGAAGTAGCAATAGCAAGTAGGAAAAATAGTGAGTAGATCAACCCAAGCGAAGATGTCGCTTTCCCTCTTCATTGGGAATAAAAAGAAAACAGTAGGAAGGAAATGACATATCCTTAGATACAAGGAAACGGTTAATGGAAACATATAAATTAAACGGCATTTCTTAAGGCTCTGAAATATGGATCGTAACAGCAGCAGAGAAGAGAGGATTAGAAGCCATGGGTTTCCGGACGATGATGACACTAAAATGAAAAGGCCGAGTAACTAATGAATAAGTCTTTCCAAAAGAAAATTAAGAAACGCGATACCTCTAATAAAAGAAGAGAACACTTAATCGGACACACACTAAGGCAGAATAGTATCCTGAAAGCGTTACTGAAAGGAATGGTGAAAGTAGGAATTATAGGTAAAAGCCTTGGTAGGAGAGACAGGTGAAGATAAATGTTAGAGATAGGCATTATGAGGGAATGAAACGACTGATATGTAATATCATGTCAAGGAGAGCTGTAACAAACTAATCTTCTGATCCATAATCCTTTTCGTTGATGAGAAAGGTTATACCCAAAAGTCAATACAGGGAAAGGAAAATTACCTCAGTCTCTATAATATCATTTATAATTTTGTGAGATTTTATCCACATAGAAGCATAATAGATGTGTAAATATATATTGGCACGCAAATACACACAATGGCGATACAGTTTCAAGTATGTAGCAAAACGAGATATCAAACCTCAATCTATATTTCAATTTTTGAGAAAATCTTTCTTTACACCGAATCTTTACGCCTATTAATTTCTGAGAAGATCATGTAAAAGAAAGACGTGATAAGTATTGTTCCAATAAAGAGCATAATTTAAACCGCTTGAATAAGTAGATCTTACTATTACAGTTAGAGAAAGTTAAGTCTGATAACTTAATAAAAATCTCCACATTCTCTGAATAACATGTAATACACTATACAAGTGTTTGCAAACGATTTTAAAAAGTATTATACAGATGCTTAACTGGAAAACGTATTAAGACAAAACATACTTCGCACTTAATCTCAACATCAATGAAATAGAAAAGTGGAAAGTAAGATACAATGATAGCTGGTATTTTCTCCTTTGAACAAACAAGAATAAAGGATAAATCAACTAAACAATTTTCCTCCATAACCCAAAGTAATGATTGACATGATACCTGTATTAAAAGAAGAGAAAATGACAAATGGCTAAGGAAGGAACCATTACTTATGGAAAGAAAGGATTTAACGATCAAAGCAAAACGTAGAGAGGGTATATGGTCTTTGAGGATGGAATCAGAAAGGAGGAAACTGATAATAAATTAGGAAAGAAGGTGCAGGCGGAGGTTGTCTAACCCCTCCCCTTTCTCCGCCTTGGAGTGGGTAACGCTCTCCACTCCTGTAAAAGACCGCAGCCAAACACACTTGGGAGGTTAAGGTCGACCTTTAACCCACTCCACCATCTCCTCCTCATCCGCTTAAGGGGCCCTTCCTCGACCACCATTAAGGCCCTTATCAAAAATAATGAAATGATTTGTAGATACGAGAAAGTTCTCGAGGGCGGATCGATATCTACCACAAATCCCTCTGTCTTTTTGTGCGAAAGGGTTAGCACTAAAGGAGCGGAAAACACCCACAGAGGAAAGTACGATGAAAAGGGAAAAGACATGCCAACTGGAATCGAATTACACTTCGAGATGCAAGGAACGTCTCAATATCTTTCATTTGTAATAATATCTCGTGAGACTATTACCCTCCATTTCTGAAGGGCTGTGAGTTGAGGTAGGAGTTTTGGGAAAATTAATTTTTTTTTAAATAAGGTCCGATCATTTAGGGAATTAAGAAGAAGATTTTGAGATCAGCTCACATAAGTCACAATTAGAAAAATCCGACTGAAAACATCGGAATTTTACTTCAAGTATTTTGTTGAATGTGTTCTTTTTATGTATTTTGTAGACCATATACTTTTATGTAGATACTATAGTAACTATAAATTTTTATAACACAAACTGACTGGGTAATTGTGTATTATTTTTGACGATGCTTTATGGGCAATGAGTGTTATTTTCACGTATTTTATTAAAATCAATTTAATTAATAGCGTTTCATTAATTAATAGGTAATATTTGACTATGAATTATTAAGTATCATTTCTCATAATTTACTAATGACGTGTGTTTAGACATTTAAAACCGTATATTATCACGAAATACTATTTTTACGATTTTATCCATTGAATTTTTATCTTATACTTTTTACTCATATTTTAGCCAAAAGTATCAGTACATTTACACAACGATTTAATACCTCTCCTCCATTCTTGGCGCTTCTATGCTGTCGAAATTTTTCCTAATTCTTTTCATAGACTGATTTCACCCAGAAACTACTACAATTTATTTCCAAGATTTCTCTTTTCAAATTGATCCCTTTTTTATGGAATACGTTGGCAATGATGATACGTTGAATGTAAGAGCAGACTCTTTATTCTCCATGGCCCGAGTCAAGACGGTGCATATTTTTATTTACCCTTAGGTATGTAAATTTTTGTTCTCTTGGATCCTGACTGAAATGGAGGGATCTTCAGACGAAAAATTAAACATCTCCCAGCTACGCTGCGTTACAGAGCTTCTAAAGTGATAAATATTTGAAAACTGGTGTAACTCAAGAGAGTCTACAGCTGGTGCATCGGTTAGCCTTCTAATATAGAATCCAAAAACAGAATTTAGGCAGAAGCCGAAGCAACCGGCTCATGACACGGTAATGGAGTGTCAATAATTGAACATCGGAGAGTAGTGTAAACGCCTTCAACATAAAGAAATGATATACAAATATACAACTACAGCTTCATAGAACTATTTACCGATTACAAAAAAGACTGCATTACACTTCAATAATTAATCAATAATTGCATCAATAATTTTTCACATAAGAAGAAAATCAATGACACATGATTCTTAGAATTAATGCAGCGTTAAGCAATGATAACAGCTGCCAGGTGCTGTTGTGGGAAAAGAGTTAAAAACTGAAAGGTTAAAAAGAGAGAAGAGGAGTGAAACATTTAAAATTACAGAACAATAATTGACGCTAAGCAATTTTGGAATATAGCTTCGAAAAAGAAAATTCGACTTTTAAATTAGCGGCAATTGTTTCCTCGGGAATGATACGATTCTGAAGTCGGTACATATATAATCACAAGTTGTTGCTAAACATGTACTCTTTTTAATGCAATTTTAATGTATTTAAAGCTTTAAATATAATAAAAATACAAGGCATGATATACCTTCAAATACAAAATCTCATATCCTTATTTCTCATTTCCAACCAATAAATTCAAAAGAGATGCAAACTCGTGATGCTTTTTAACAATGAATGCATAAAAAATACATAGAGGATGACAATAAATCAATCAATTTTAATAACGCTTTGGGTAATAATTTTTATGAGGTCTGAAATACCAAGAATAAACTAAACCTGAGATTGATAACGGCTGATGAAGATACGTCAAAAATAATTTTTCTCTTAGAAGTTTCTAGTAAGTCTCAAAAAAGTAAATGTTAAGAGATGTACGTATACGTAGCCCCCACTATGCCCTACGTGTGAAATTACCTCAGCTGTCGAAGCACCTTTAACAATGCTACTACTGGACGGTCACGACAATAAAACACAAGGAAAAGGGTTTTATGTAACTTGGCACGATAAGGCGTGCACCTAGGAAAATTCCAAAGAAGAAACGGGTTCGAGTCCCGATTCCGTCCGACTTTTTTCATGTCCGTTTCTCCTTGGGAACGATAGTAAAAATTAATGGTAATAAAAGACTGAGGACGGTCATAGGAAGCGCATGAAGTGTCTCTTATTTTAATTTAATTAATATTTCATTCTGTTTAAGAAAATAAAGCTATAAAAAAACACACATTTGCATGTACTTCCATTGAAAAATATGGAATCTCCTGAAGTCGAACCCGGAACTAAAAGTCCGAATAAGTAATCCGTTCAGTCGCGTGCAGACATGTAGTGATTAGCGAAGTCAGAAATGAGTAAAAACTATGGTTCATAAGCGTTAATCAAGAAGAGAAGATAGCAAACAAACAAGATATTCGATCATCGGGCGCGCTTCAGCAGATAACAGGCCATCAGACTCAGCTTGACAACAGATTCCTTACTCTTTCATCTTTATTTAGTGAAAAGTGGGCGGGCTCTGCAGAGATACGAATATTGTTTATATTGAGGACAATCTTGAATATTTTACTGAAAGAGCCCGGGGCTGAGAACAAAACGTCCCGCGACAGTTTATTGACCGCATCGACTACAAAATCGAAAAAGAGGGGAGCATTTGACGAAGTAATCGATGAAAAAGCTTTACAAAGGTAAACACTTCCCACGACGCATAACGAGCTTGAGCTTCATGACCTGCTTTTCAGCTGAAACAACATAGGATAACATCCTGGTAACGGCAGTTAAGAACGCTGATGATTTGAGCGCATACAAATTCCATAAACAAACTCCAGCCATATCGCGTACCGTCAAATAGAAGCAGAAAAAAGGAAAAATCTGTATCTACTGAATAAGGTTTTTCATGGATATTATTCCCAAACTAGTAAACGCCCCCGCCAAGCATGACGGGAACATCTGTTTTCAAGTCATGAAAGCCTACTTTACGTAAATTTCTTATAAAAATTATAAGAACTGATTATCCCCGTGCACTTATATGGGATAATTCACAGGAAAACGGGTAAGATCAACATTCAACAATGGCCTTAGTCATCAAAAGGATGGGTTGGTTATTTATATTTCACGAAATGACTGTGTTTTTTATCAAAATCTTCCAAAGTTTGGATCTATATCAATATTTCACGACTAAAATAAGATTCTATGATCATTTCCTTTCTTTTGGCACTTTTCTCAGTTTCGTAGGACCATTTTTTCTAATTTAATTTTGTAAAAGAAACAACCTCTGCAGGTAACGAAAACCTATTTTACGTACATTTCTTATGGAAAAGCATACTAGCTGATTATCCCCGTGCATTTATATGGGATATCTCATGAAATCTATGTACAACAATTGCCTTGGCCGTCAAAGGGATGGGTTGTTTATTTCCGAGAAATTTTACGTCTATTTTATCAAAGTTCTCGCATTTTCGAATTTATATGAATGTTTCGTGACTAAAATAAGATTCTATGATCATTTTTCTTTCTTGTAACACTTGTCTCAATTTCGTAGGACCATTGTTTCTAATTTAATTTTGTAAAAGAAACGACTTCTGCAAGTCATGAAGACGTAATTTACGTACATCTCTTATGGAAACGTATTTTGTGCTCCTGGGTTCGAACCCGGGCCTTTACAGAGATGAGAATAGTTTTTCTGGGGGTTTCAGCATTGTAGAAACACAATGCAGTTTGTTTCAGATCTTTAAGTCCAGCCGTTTCTGAGATAAATAGGGGGACGGATAGACATTTGCTTTTTGTATATATGATAAATTCTATTATGGTTACATGAAGCTACGGAAAATAATAATAAAATAAATCCCAACGACTCAATGCGGTAATTCACTTAATACACTGAATATACCTTCATTAATGCAGATTATGGGACCCTGACGACAAACGTTACATTCAGGAGTTCGGACAGCTTCAGATCATTCTACAGTTGTATTCAGGAATAAGAGAAGGTTCAACGAAAGGAGATACGTTCCTTGAAAAATTACAACGACAAATCAGTAAACGTTACTCAGATGCTTCAGGACGTAAGATGAAAATCTCTACTAGATAAAAAAATTCAATAAAGGCTTAATTTACTTAAATACTTACTATTAAAAGCTTATTTAAAGGTTTAATTTTACAAGTTTCTTAAATTACGTTCTCCCTATTACACAAGCTGTTCTGATACTGCCAGAGAAATAAATTAGATAAATAGAACTTACAAAAATGTAATGCAAGTTTCAAGAATTCATTTTTTCCGGGAAAGATACACGAAAGTAATATGTTGCGGAAGTAGAGTCAAGGTGCATACACTCCATGCATTACGACCTGCGGGGCTCATATGTAGATTCTATATATAAATTACTATATTCCATAATATTATGAATTTGCTATTAAAAATAAGATTTTACGTACATAAATTAGTAAGTGGCTTGAAGAATGTAAATGTATGTTCGTCTTGAATTTGATATCGCGGTGCTTTAGAGCTTTTGAAATTTAGGACATTCTAAGATTTAGATATTCTGCAGATCGTGGGATACTTCAATGCCGACCTAAATTCGACGCTTGGCCGTTCGAAAGGAGATTTATATTTATAAGGTATTTTGTATTCATATCCATTGGATGTGAATACAAAATACCTTATATTGAATGCAAAATACCTTAATGTTTAACTCTTCAGAAGAATTAATTTAGGAACAATTTCCGAACGAAATCTGAAAAAGAAATTACAAAATATGCAATGTTGAAGTTATGAGAGGCTTACTTCCCTTATATTCCGAGTTTTCCCATATTGAAGTTCTACACACTTATTTTTCATCACAACAAAGATTATTCCTACATTACATTTTTAAAACAAAATTGAAGGACGATAAAAATAATTCTGATAATGAAAAAGCGAAAAAAATAATGTCATAAATGTGAAAATCTAATGCACTTTCTTTTACTGATAATGATTAAAAAAACATTTTTATGACTAAAGATATATTCAGCGATTAGAATTTCGTTTAAACACCATTATAGGTTTTATTCGTTCATTGGAAAATTGGAAGTTTTCACTGAGTGTTTGAACTATGGAACCTTCTACCAAATAAAAACGTCAAAATGAACTTTTAGATACATAAATACGTTTAGTATGAATACAAGAAAGCGCCACTTTAAAAGCTTTCGATAGATTTCCTCATATAATAAAATAACGAAACTCTCCGAAAATTCACTTGCTGGTACCCGAGATCTGTACTTCGCACCACTTTATTCGAAGGAGCTCTCTGACCGCAATCCCACACCGTTTCCGGTTTTAATATTAAATAAGATTAAAAATTCACTGAGGTAGTTATATGAGAGCAGCGCATGTTTCCTTTTGCTTTATAAAAAGTGTATCCTCTTCAAATTTCGAGCGAAAATAAGTTAAAAATAAACCGTAGACCCCTCCTCAGATGCGCCAACTCCGAAGAATCATACTCGTTCCGAGTACTACAAAAGTACCACCGATAAACCTCGACAGCTAGAACGCCTCTCAGTCATGTGCAAATAATATAACGCTATTTTACGATTTGACATTATTCCCTTATTACATTTTCTATTTAGCCTAGACCAATATAATTCAGCTTCCTTGCTTCTTTGACAAAACTGCGGTCTTCAATTGAAAATACGTTGCAAATAAATTTACAATGGCTATGATTACAAGACTCAATACTGATTACCGTAGCCATAAATTATAATTTATGTGCCCACTTAAACTACCCTTAAATCCTTATATTAATAAGTTTGATTGTAATATATATTTAAATAATTTTCATGTTTACCTCTATTCTAAATTCTTGTGTACACGTTAATTGCTTTCGTGATTGACTTTTAATCAGTCTTCATTATTTTTTAAAAACAACTTACTACAAATATTTTGTAGTAAGTTATACAAAATACATATCAACACCATTATTTTGGCTTTTGTAAAATTTTGATGATATATTTTACTGTAATCATAGTCTATAAGCAAGAATCTTTTGATTCAACTATATATTGTTTACTGTGCCTTTTATGCCTACACAACACTCTGTTTTAGTAGGTATATTTACTTACTACGATAAATTTTAATAATGAATTACAAATGCAGAAATGATACTACCAGCACCGCAACATCCGCGAACCCAGCACTCACGTTTCCACGTATTCGCAACGTAGGGGAAAAAACTCTAATTTACTGGAAAGTTGCGAATCGCTTTTCTGTAGAAAAGTTCAGCTTAAAGTGTTTATATGTAATGTTATACATGCTTTAAACTTGCTGTAATGAAAGTCCAGGCAAAATAAGCCCTTCGTATAATCACACTGCTGTTAAACAATTACATAACTAAGAAATGTATATAGACATAGTGAATGATCTGACCATTGTATGAATGGTAATTAGAGTAAAACACAGTAAAAGTTTCAGAGAGTTTCGATACTTGAATAATTGTCAAGAACCCCACCATTGGCGAATACGGAGATGTTACAGAGTTCCGTAACGCTTTAAAAACTTCAAAATTTGACGCCAATCCTTTTTATCGCCGCTATCCACATTATCCGGCTTTTATCCGCCTTGGAACCCTCATGAAATATTTCAGCCTACTTCCTGTTAGGAAACCTCCTAGTGAAACCAGCAGCCACCCAATATTTTCCATCGAGGATTCGCTGACCGCTTGAGAGCAATACGTGGTGCGATAGTAATCTCGTAGAACTTTCCTAATCTCACAGAGACCAGCCCAGTTTTCGAGATACTACACGAGGGACCATAGATCCGCGATTTTATCTCGCTCCCTTCCTTAAGTGATTAAGCACTGACGCCGAGAAAACATGTCGCGGTTCCTTTGGTGCAATATCGATTTGAAAATGAATATCTGATTATTCTCACGTGTAATGATATAACCCTTTATAGGGTACTGATCCCTATAGGGACCACTTTTTTTCCAGCTTTATTTGAGAAGTGTTTCTTCACAGACTTAGTATTCTAGTGTTTATTTAGCATCCTCAAGTGGAAAGAATTTTTTTCTCCTCACTATTTATCATAAAAGTGAACAAAAAAACAATAAGTGGTCTTCTATGGGACCACCGGTCCCCTCAGAAAGTTGGTATCGCAACCTGTCATTTGTCTCCGCTTTAAACTTTCCACTCTCTGATTATATTTTCGGGAGAATATGTTTATAATTATCTATCTCCTTTGCTAATGGTTGTACTTCAATTATGTGTATTGTTTCTTAAGATTTGTTTGTCGAGAAGAGAATTATAGGTGTATAAAGACGATTTTGTTCACCAGGGTATGAAGCAGTTGCTTCATTTTTGCTGTAAAATGATGTTTGCAAAATGTTTGTGGTTTTACTTTTATTTACAATATAACTTTATTGAATTTTAGTGAGAAATCAATCGGTTCCTCTACTTAAGAACTGCTCTGCGTAAAAATTATTCGACATCATTTTACATTAACTCATTTCTTATTCTATTTTGACCTCTAGTTACGAACTTAATTTCGAGAAATGAACCAAAAGACCGAAATGATATCATGGAAAACTTGGTTTCAAAATACGAACTTTTCGAGTTACGAACCACTTGCGTTAATATATTTTTGTTTTCCATACCCGCCTGGCCATGTATCTTTCCATTTTTCTGATGAGTAAACCCAGCATTTTTCTCTCATAGCCACGCTCATTTGTGAATCTTCAATTCAGTAACACGGTATTCAGAGAAAATTTTATACTAGCGGTTTCGGGCCTCCAAATAGTCATGTGGATACCGCGTTCGGTAGAAACTGTTACGGTTCGATTCTCGGTGGGGGCCCACGTGCAAATTGACAGCTAAGTTCTCGAGGCACTTTTAAAATTACTACTAACAGTTGCGAGTTCCCGATTCAATTTCTTCTTATATGATCAGCCTCACAGTTTAAAGTATTAATTTCTACGTTTACATGTTCTGTAACTTCTCTCACGTCAGTCAAAAGATTAGTACTTATGTGGATGATGTTTATTGTACTTATTTAAATGTTTACGATTTAGTGAATAAAGGAGCAAAGTGACTTGATTTTCATCATAAAAAGAAAAAGCATAAATAAACGAATAATAAAATATAATTCGGAAAAATGAATATAAGTCATCAATTTTTGTTCAACATTATTAAAGTTACTAGGTTACAGTTAGACAATGATCATTTAAAGATATTCCAGAAGATGATAAATCACTATCGCACCGAAAGATATTCTATACGTTCTTATCAACAATTTCTTTTCGCTAAATTATCAACGTTCGAATTCTTACAAAACATGTTTTGAACTTGGAAAAAAGTTTTCCGTAAACGATTCAACAAAATTTTGAAGCTCCTTGTAAAAGGTCTGTAAGAGCTGAAAACTGATCCTATTTGATATTATGAACATATCTAAGCTCCAAAGGATCTTTAAAATGCGCTCTTAAGGAATCAAAAAAAAAATAACAACCTTTTTTACAGATATTCATAACCTATTTACATTACGCAAATTTAAAAACGTTCGTCACTTGTCACAGACCCAGTAACCTGAGTACTAGTGGTCACTGCTAGCAATAAATTTTTNGTTTTCGGAAGAAGATAGACTGCGATTGGTTGGTGAATTCGGAGAAAGTACTTTTGCGAAGGATATAATGGGTATTATGAGACCCCTGCTACTTAAACCGATCCGCCAAAGAGCGTAAAATAAGAGAAATAGATGCTATGACAAGTCGTTTGAAGAATTTATTCTTTCCAGAAACGATACGCGATAACAACAAGCAAAAGAATTAGTGCTAACGCTTGGTGCTTATATACCTTCCACCCGCTGGGAAGCAACTCGCAAGGTATTAATGTAGATACAGATCTAAATTATCATATTGATGAAACAACATAAAATATATATAAATCTTCATCCATCATCATTATCGCAAACATGCCTCAAATTTTCAAAACAATGAAACTTGGTAATGGCTTATATTTTATTATAACCGGTTTATACGGGTGTATATCACTGCAGTCCGCAGTGACATACACCCGTATAGAACAAAAAGTGCTTACAAAATTGATACACCAGCCTGTAGGTTAGGTGAAACAATGGATTATCGCCAAATCATCTGGATAAAGCTTTTCAGTATTTTACTCAAGAGGGTGCATACTGCATCGATCAAGAATTTTAAAGCCTTAATAACATCATGGCTTGTAAATAACCCGTTTTATTCTGTAAAGGACTTTTTTGATAGTATAATGACGTTGTAATATTTGTTTCTTTTTTCTTTTTTTACTTCAAGGTTTTAACGTGCTTTCTGTGTTAAGTAAAGAATTCTATTATGAAGAATCCTATATTTGTATTTCAAATCTCTAGGATTAAATAAATATTATTACCATTACGACTATTCCAAATGCTAATAATTAATACCCCGAGACTTAATCATGAGTATTCCAAATCTTTACCAAGAAAACCCCAAAATCCCCTAATGATACACCAAAACCAAATTTTCAATTTCACCCTACCCGGGGAGGTTCTGCAGGTCATACCGAGACCATGCCTTTCGACCATCACTCTTTCTCTCCGCCTCGCGTTCGCCCAAGCTAAAAATCTCTCGTGCGCACTTTATTGATTCCCTTTTCTCTTTGCTCTGTTCCATCGGAAAACCTCTTTCTCTCTCATTATCAATCTTCCGTTGTGCTCTCCATAGCTCTCCCAATAACGAAATAAAAGACCTTGCTCTCCAAGTCGCCCCAGAAAAAAAGAAGCAAATGTATCGATCCCCAATATCTTTTCTAAGGGATATTTTAAGCTAATTATCAGCTATTCGGTTCACAATGTGTACACCAAGGGACGACGTTTACGTCTTGTCAGCAATACGTTTTATCAGCAATATAAAGAATTTCAAAGTAATTTAGACGTAACCGGAGGACAAAAATGGCTCAAGGAAGAATCCAAGAGTTTCACAAGTCGCATAGTAAATTAAAAATGTTTGCTGGGCGATATAAAGAGGGGACGGATTATCACGAGGTAAAGATGTTAAGAAGGAAAATAAGGACACATGAACCGTAAGAGAGGTAGAATACTCGAAAAATGAAAGTAAGCCACGAAGTAAAATTGTTGACGAAACTGGCCCTAAAATAAGAAGTTGAAGAGACTACTCCTTTTCATTACCTGCAAATATAAGCTAAAAAACGACACACTTTTGCTAATCCAAAATAATTTAAATTGACGTTAAAAAGCTACGCAATGCAACCAGAGCATAAATCAAAACCTTAACACTTAATGAAATTCACGGAGGAGGACCTAACCGGGTGTTCCCGGTCATCTTAACATCACGGGGATTTGTTGAGTAAAACAGTTTTGAACAACAAAGAAAAATAACGTACTTATCCACAATATATGTTCCGTCCCGTAGTTTTGGCTTGTATAGCCATCTTCAAGCCAGCCTGGCGAAACATACATTGTAAATTAGTAAGTTATTTTTCTTTGTTGTTCAAAACTGTTTTATTTAAAAAAATCCCCGTGACCTTAAGCTTCAAATCTCAATCCACCAATTTTCGCATGATACAAAGAGCTAGATCCAATAAAGAGAGCTATTACATAATTCCTTTTTCCATTTTAAGCAGGATAAAATACTAAACCGTTATATCAACTCAATTCAGGTATGATTATGGAAATACTAGATGTTAAAATACACCTCAATGTAATTAAAGTAATTATATTTTTATACGCACTAACATGAATAAATTGCCCCTCTGTATAATTGCTTCCTCTGCTAACATATCTTTATATAGTTTTTTCATAAGTCTTTTGGTACAGAGCATAGAGAAATGAGCCTCTAATTTATTTCAGCCGTAGTATTGATCATGGCTGTGATAATATAAAAGATGCTAGGTATGAGAGCTGCTGAATAATGGCATTCATTCGGTCTCTCCTTGCTGAATGCTGCATCTTTCATAGGGTGATTGCGCTACACTTACGAAGACATTTTCCGTTCGTAGCATTCTTGCTTAGAGCACTTCACTCCTAGACTAGTGAGCCCCATTCTCTCTCCAAAGCTTTTGTTAGCTAATAGTAGAGGGGTTGAGGTTAATGCTTGCATTAAGGCTGAAGACTTTCAGAATTGTTCCTCTTCTTTGAGAACTTCCAGTTTACCAAATTCCTGCGGAGAATTTTAAAGACTCCGGCAAATAACGCGAGGATCTACCTATCTGCTGAGAATTAGGTGATATCGAAGCAGAATAAAGAAGTAACAGCACTTCCGTTCTCACAGGTTAGAGTGGATGAGTGCGGCAATTACAAAACTAGCACGCTCAAGCAAAGAACCTGTGGAACTTTGTTAGAAAACTTCAGAGCAACATTTCCGCGTATTCCAGATCTGTTTCTCCAAAACTCGGTCCCTTCTTTTTAACTTCTGTGACCTTCAACATACGCGATGATATTTCCACCTGACTACCGCAAAATACTGCTTATTTGGAGCGTAGAGAATTCACCATGTAATGGCGCGAGCTAAATTTCTTTTGGCAATAATTTGGTTATTCAAATGAAACTGTTTTTACGATTATTGTATATTGTCTGCATACACCCGACGGAACCGAATTTGATTTTAATTCTTTATTTGATCCGTGCTTTTAATTTTTTAATACATGATTCCTATTTAATGTAATTACAAAATTAAATTTTCCTACTTCACCCTAAGCAAGCAAGTTTCTCAAGCAGCAATTTTTTTTTACTTCCTTTCAGCATAGGGGTTACATAAGGCTGCCTTTTTAGGCTTATTTACGAAAATTTCTTTAATACAGCATTAGGGCGACCTCGTTTAAGCCAAAAGAGCTCAGTTGAGACTAGTTATAAAGCGGCCTACTTTTGCAGCAGAGCAATTAGAAAATACATTCCATTCGATTTCATGTCGAAACCCCGTCATAAGTAAATAAGCACCCATACATTGCCATCGCTCGGGATATTCCCTCTCGGGATAAGCACGTCATTCATCTCGTGAATTCGCATTGCTCCACAGTTAACTATCCTTCCATATATGATTCACTCAAAAAAAAACAAAAATCTATTCATAAAATGCACGTTATCCTTTAGAATACGTATGTTTCTTACTACTCACTCACAGCAAAATTTTACTCTCTCGACCTCTCTCTTTAAAACCGGTATCTAAACAAGGCCGCATAAGCTTCTTAGTACATACATACATACACTGTACTTAATTCATCAAAAAATAGTTTTAAAGCAACGATAATTAAATTAGACATTGAGTTTCGCTTTTCAAGGTATATTCTAACCGAAAATTACTTTTTTAACTTCAATTACCAAGCTACAAGGTAGAAAATTGGTCGAAACTTTCAGGAAATATTTAGCCATATGGCCGCATGAGATTAGTTACAAGGCCTCATGCGGTCCGTGCGCCGTGAGTTGGACAGCCCTGCTTCAGGACTATACCTATTATTACGCAATCCCGATCTTTAACTCACACATCTTTCTAACGTGTGCAAGCCAACGTAAAACGCTTCTTTTATACAGGTCACGCTGCCTTTCCTTTTGCCCACACTCATTCATTGCCTAGTCAATGATGACTTCGTACTTCCTGTTTATGGCACATACACTTCTCATATTCACGTTCAATTTTCTCCAAGCCACTATCCGTCGCTATCATATAACAAGGGGAGGCAAGCACACTTTTAAGTACAGAACATAAATATATAAGTATTATAATGTCTTTACTTTGGTGAAACAGATTAAAGTTCTCCATTCTCAAATCCAATCCATCGTCAAATTTTGTACACTTTAAAGAGATAGTTTGAGAAAAATTAGAAGAAATATGCATAAAGAAAGCCTGAGAGATCCTTAGGGAAGAATAGTCCACTGCAGGAAAATAGCCACTAAGAAAGGAGCGGTGAGTAACCTTCGTTAACCTACCACCTTTTCGCTAGTAATAGCTAAAAGATGTGGATGAACGAGAAATAAAATATAAAAATACAATCGATGGATAAATGTACATACGTCGATAAGCTTAGTCATGTATATACATGAAAATACATTTAGAATGATATGGATTGAGGCAGTTAACCATATAATAATATAGCGCATAAAAATAAGTATAAAAGTAGCAGACAATATTCATGTCTACACAAAATTCATACAATACATTATGTAATAATACATTAGGAAGCCATGCTAGAACAAGTATTTCCAAAAATACATTTTTTTCCGCGAACGATATGCGAAATCAATCGATTAGTGAAGTAGAGTCATGGTACTTGCACCCTCTGCCACACGCCGAAAGGAGGCTTGCAGGGTACTTATGTAGATGTAGATGAATGCTTAAAAATTAATAAAAGTTAATGTGACTGAATAAAGCCATTGATATTTGGGAAAAACATAAGCAATGTAATACCTTAAGTACAAACATTAGATTATACATAGGAAACCAGATGCAATAATTTGACAATTTGCCCACATCCAAGGTCATTTTCAAATCTTTGAGAGTTGAATCCAGTCGACGATAGAAAAAATTTAAAGTGCAGCACCAGCTCCTAACTTTAAAAGCTTTCTGAGGCAACCACAGTAACTGCAACAACTAAATCCTAGGTTCAGATTTGTCGACCTTAATGTTAAAAGGAAAACATTACAAGAGAAATCGACGCTGATTCTTCCACTCAAAATTAAACGTACGGCTCATTCCCTTCCCACGAAAAATACTCTGAAATTAGCATTCGGTTAAGGAGCAAACGAGGATTCAAAAGGAACGAAACACTTAAACAAGGGCAATAAAGAGATTTATTCTCACGTAACCTTTTCTAGAGCTTCTTCAGAGAGACTGCCTGGGAAAAGCAATAAAACGGATCGCTAAGATTTCCCATAAACCTCGTGCGAAACTAGGGCGATTCGAAAGGAAGTACGCGACCTGTGGAACATAGGAATGAATTTAAATAGTCCCGTCCTTTTGCTAATGAAGAAAATAATTGTGGGGAGGATTTGGGGATCCAAAAGTATATATGCGAGCAAATGAGCATAGGAATGTGGTCCATGACCATAACAACTAAATACTGTAACATGATTTAAGAATTCACAGAAATTTAGTCTTCATATCTAATAGATCGAGAAGAAAGTTTGCGAATGATTTTCTTTGTAATCAATTTTATTATTTTATATGTAATTAAAATTTTAATTTGCACGCTTCTAGACTTGAGTTATCATTCATCGAGCGACTGACGCTCAATTAAAAATGGCAAATAAAAGAATAAATTCGACCACATACGCACATTTTTAAGATACAAACATTTCATTAAACCAAACTTTCTGAATAAAAGAGTAGGATTCTTTCGACTATAACATTTTATAGATAACACCAAGGCAATAGAAAGTACATCACTGTGTACATACCTAACAGCATTGCGCTTGTTTTCCAACAACCACTGTTCCCTTTCCCATTGGAAACGATAAGAAACTTTATAATTCAGCAAACGGAAAAATCAAAAAAAATCTTCACTTATCTTCGAAAAAAGACTCGCGTGAAATTTTTCCGAGATTTTTAAATGTAACATTCCGCTGAACACTCTGCATTCTGGCTGCTCAAGTAACACAGGGTATAGAATCTTTGGCAATAATTTACCATCTACTATAGAAATCTACAAGTGTTCATTTCCTTTTAGACTAAAATCCTTGGGAAATACCAGTACTCCTATAATTTCACGAAAACTAAAAAACAAAGCAGTCTCATTATATGCAAGCTTTAATAACTAGGAGTGTTGTTACGACATCAGTGTGACACCCCTCACTGCTTCCGCTGCCTGCTTCATCAGTTCCTAGTCATATATGTATTTCTACTCTTCTTTGGCGAATTATTTTGCGAATTTTCATCGCTTTATTTAATTTCTATTTCAGTCGTTTTCTCATTCTGAACGAAATTGCGAATCTTTACCAAGTAGCATAATGTCCCGGATATTGAAAAATATTGTTGCTAAGTTATGATTTTGTCACGATCAAATAAAAATTAAGAATTTTAAGACAACATCTCGCGAAATTACAAATATTTACGTTAATAGCCTGATTAACTAAGCTTACATAACCAATATTTTCAACGAATTCTTTTATAATTACGAATAAATGTTTCATTAAAATACTAAAATTTACATCGATTCCATACAAAAACATATCATACAAATTGCACGTGATTTTGTTAATTAATTAGTATTTCTGAAGATGTGGAACAAAAGGAACTTTCAACGGATTTTCTAAAGAAATAGTTTAGCCACTAACGGAAGTATGGATCAGTTTATACAGAATGATTAAAATTTGATATAAGTTCAAAGTCAAGACGAAATGTAATTGATGCGATGTCTTGCTATAAATAGTGCGTGCTTGAACGAAACAGGAAAATGTAATCGATTTTAGATGACTTCTTTACAAATAAATAAAAGATTTCAAATGAAGAACCTTCATCATGACAAACATAACTTCTTTACTCAATTTTTTTGATTTTCATGAGTACTTTAGGAACACAAATCGATATAAATAAATAACGTCTTTATTTTGGTCGAAATTGAGACTTTAAAGTCTCCTCTTCCATTTAACCCATCGTCAATATTAAAAAAAAAAATTAATTAATAATAATATCAAAAATCGATATCAGCAATAAATAAGTATATAATTAATGCAATAAAGAATAACTGAATAATAAATGTTACAAAATATAAAAACTGATAAGGAAAAGGGTTGAGGTGACTTGGCACAATAAGGCGTGCACCTAGGATAATTCCCAAGGAGAAACGGACCTGAAAAAAGTCTGACGGAACCGAGACTCGAACCCTGAGCTCCCCGGTCGGTTGCTCTATCCATTGAGCTATTCCACTAGAACATTTCTCCATGCCGTATTTTCTTATTCTCTGTTCTGTTTCGCCTATTCCTATTATTTACGTACTAAGATGACATCGTCTAGCGCAGTTTCGTTTAGAGCTCGAACTTTTTGGAACTTATCCCCCGCGTTAAGCGGAGTCTTACTGCATAACAAACCCAAGAAATAATAGCATATAAACAGCATGACAACCTCAAACTGATTTCAACAAACTGGGAGGATATAACGGAACAGTACCATTTTCTTAATTTCGACGTATTTTGCGGAAATATGAAGATACTCGTACTCCGATATGATGAGCAAGTTCGCTCTGTAAAATAATTAGACTTTTCATAGGACGATTAAATTCGACCTCGAAGTTCCTAAAGGTTAGTAATCATAATATGGAGATATGGTCATGATACGGAGATAATTCTATCCCTGCCAGAAGTCCAGACAGGCATTCCTTCGAACCTACTAAAACTAAATTCTTTCCTTTCGACGAAGCTCCTTTTACGACCTACCGCAACGAAATGTTTCCCTCGCGGCATATTCTTCATTCGGGCGCTACTTTTCTCTCACTGCAGCAGACTTATGGAGTGAAACAGGTTCCGTGCACTCCAAATAGAGGATTTCTGGCTCTCCATCTTTGTTACCGTACACGGCTTACTCGAGCGCGTGCGTATGAAACCCTCCGTTTTCCTGACGGCGCAACGCTATTTCTCTAAATGCCCTTAGGTGGCTTTGAATCAAACGATAATTTAAAGCGGACAGACGGGTGCCGCGGGACTCACAGCTGTCTGCAATTAACATACGTGCGTGAAGCTGCGCATAAATATCTTTCTCAGTCTGTACGTCCCTGCGCGTCCACAAGATTGCCTATCTGTTGGTTCTTCTATTTCTGAAGAACTTCGCCTCCTTCGCAGCCTATATTTAAACTACATTTTTTCTTTGGTATTGAACAGCGATTAAGAGGTTTAAAAACAATCCGTAAGCCGTATAACGGCAGTCGGGACTCGCGATTAGAGACAAACGGGAAGCTCCGGATTACAGATTTCTGGGAAATCCCTATCAGCCGAGTTTCAACTTTCTTTTCTTTCAGCATTGAATAGCGAGTAAATCAGTCAGCGACTACAGTCTCAAAATTTAATAATATTATTTTATTCTTATGCCTCCGAAGATGCAAACAATTTACGTAATCATATCAAATCAAGGTTTGAGTTTTAGCGGGTCAAATTATTTTTGAAAGTAAATGCGAGTTATTACCGAAAAGGAGATTCGCTAATTAATACACTTTTAACTATGAAGAATATTCACTAAATACAGAAATATGTTAAATGCGGAAACCTTAGATCAGGGTTTAACTCTACTTCGAAAACGTCGCCAGATAGATTAGTCTGCCAGGTTGACTAATTTTAGTGGTTCATTCTGAGTGGTTGATGCGATTTCTAAAATAATATTTATTTTAAAGGCATGTTTCAATCAAAAGTAATTACTTCCTCTTCGACATGATTCCAAGAGTGTCTTCGTGATGTTGAATGAACATGCCGATGCATTTGAGAACCTATCTCAACTGGGAGGTATCGCGTCCCGTACGGGAAATCTACTAATAGGAGGCGTGGGAATCGATGCACCGACCATTAACTACCACTCAAACGCTATTCGGATAGTAATGGTCCAAATGGACCGTGTTACCACAGACGCTAATGCGGAGATAAAGGATACGTAGAATTAGGTCACATTTACGTTTGAGGTATTTGAGTGTGAATGTGAAATAAAGCTAACAAATAGCATTCTTCTACTTCACCTTATGTTCAAGCGTCTCTCTACTCAAAGGCTCTTCCTACATCTTCATGGATAGCATCGTCCTTAATGTCACCCGAATATTTTTGTGTTTGTACTTCTCTCAGAATTTATACTAGTATCCATCCGTCCCCTCCAGTCCTTTCTAAGTCTGTATTCACAGTATTTCGAATACTTTTATTAGGAATCCATCTCCTACAGATATTTAACACATTCAACGCCCCCATCTACCTCGTGAACACTCGAGTAAAGTGCCGATCCTTGTCTTCAGTCTTGAAACGTTTGAAGTCGGAATTTCCTTTCGGTAAGCAAGCAAATTGACACAAAAACGCAAAGGATCGAGGTCGAGATGTTGAGGTAGAGGATTCTGATACGTTGCTGAGATAGCTTTCATTCAAATGTTTTTGTGCATGATCCCTCGCCTTAGGTACATAAATGAGCTTTTATTTCCCACAGAAACTGCACAGCTCCAGTTGAATTACTAATGGCCCGAAGGACCTAGTTCCGAGCTAGATTTCCTTGCTTTGTTTGCTTTTTCAAGGACACAAACGACAAACGTTTTAGGGCACAGAATTTTTTTTCGAGGAATACAAACTTAGCGAGCACTTTCCACCCGCGAAGACCTTCCGAGGACAAAACTAAAATAATTAGGAACAAACTCAAATTTTTTTGTAACCTGAGACTTAGAAATAAGATCCAAATGGAAGCTTAAAGTTCTATTGCAGTACAATACATAGAAAAATAACTACGATAATCACTCTGAACTCGTGTATTTCCAAACAAAGAACATTTCATCTTAAAGTATGCAATCTTCACTTTGTAAAGTAAAATGTCGAGCTTCGCACGGAAGTTATAATAATAATATCATAATAACCGTCCTTATTTGGGCGAGATTGAGACTAAAAATCTCCTCTTCCGTCGTCATATTTCACTCAGTTGTTTATTAAAGAAGAACATAAAACGATAAAAGATGCGTGCATTAAATACCTAAGAGTTTCTTAGGGAAAAAAATATCCACAGCAGGGAAAGACTCACTAAGAAGGGGGGGTGAGAAAAACCTGCGCAAACCTACCGATAGTAATAGCTAAAAGATACAAAAGAAAATTACCAAGACAATATGCACATAATAGACACAATTAATATACACGTAGTTAATGCATATCCGAGTAATTCGCAATAATTTAATAACTAATAATTAATCTAATGACTTTATAACGTGAGTGTTAAGCAAAACGATAACATTTTCGATTGCATCCCTCCAACTAGGACCTTGTCACCAATAAATACCTTTTTAACTCCCAAGAAGAGAACTATTAGAACAAATTTTCACAGCTATTATTTTTATAAAATCCTCATAAATATTGTACCATACGGTAGTTTCACCTACAATAAAACCCCTAGTTTATGCCTTTTCATATATTTATTTATAACATACATCGCTCTTTATACAATCCAAAATCGTTTGCCTTTGTCTTCCACCCTGTCTTATCCCTTGCATCCAACGTTCAATTACTTTCCTTAGCGTCCCCTCACCTCTCTATACTTGACCAAATCATTTCCTTTGCCGTCGCCTCCAATTAAAACCCTCTTTTCTCAGCACCCATGCCTATTTTTCCATCAAACAAACTTACTTTTATCATATCTTTTCACTACCTATCCCCGAAGGCGGCCAATCTTTTTATATTCTTCTTTCTTAGGGTCCTAGTTTCAATTACAGCAAAACACTTCACATTAAGGATTTTACCAAGAGCTTTTAAAAAAGAGATCTTTGACATCAAAGATAAAAACCAAGCAACTGAGAGAGGATGAATGTCAATTTTTACGTTCATACGAACGTATATACGGCTCTCTGATAGCCAAGTGGGTAGCACGTTCGCCTTTAGTGAAAGCGGTCCCAGGTTTGATTCCCGGAGGTAGCAAAAATGTGCGAAATAACCTAAGCTGTAGAAGCACTTTTAAAATTTCTATAACTACGAACGTGTACATGGAAGTTTTCCAATTCTGTCGTTCCTTTCATTAGAAATACGCTGGGATTTAAAAAAAGTGAGTTCACTTGCAGGGGGGATACCGACCTGATTGTTGTCTTGCTGTTCAAAGAATTGTATTTTCGAGAAATTTAAAAACATCTGAAAGAAATTTTTAACACTGGTAAATTGACGCATTTCAATACATTCCATTTTAGTTTAGTAAATTTCGCTGGTGAAAATTAAAGTTACTAACTACTAGAGAAAGAAAATGTCTACTGTATCCGCGACAAAAACCCGGATCACTTAGTTGCCGGTCGGTTGCTCTAACCATTAAGCTACTAAAACAGAACAATGCCTTCTTTAATTTCGGAAGCTATGATGGGACTCGGTGTGCTCAAAGGATCCATCCAATGTGGCACCATTCCTACGCACACACGAAACGTCTACGAAGCCAATTCACCATCATAGAAACGCATGGTTTACATTCCTTAATTTAGAGGAGGAAATGAAGTAGAAAAAGTCTGTCGTAACCGGTACTCGAACCCGGATCTCTCAATTTTAAGAAGTCTGCTATTGTAGAGAATTGGAGGGCACCATAGATGTCCCGCGTGTGCAAAGGAGTGGTGCCATCATAATGCTAGATGGATCCTCCGAAGCACGGGATGTCCCCTAACAGCTTTGGTAACTTAATCGTTATAGCAACCGAGAGGCGATAGGAGATCCTGTTTCGAGTCCCGGCTACGGCAGACTTTCTCTCCTTCATTTCTTGTTCTAAACGCAAGAATGTGAACCATGCGTTTCTCATCGCTCTATCACTAATATCTAAAAACTAAACCAGAAAGAATCACAAAAGTGATTTTTATTCTACATCGTTCCACATTAGGTTGATTTTTCTTACAGAAAGATTTCCTACATTTTCTGATCGCGGAGAATTTATTCCAGTTTAAATCACTTTTCATAAAAAAGAAAAGAGAGAATTCAGTTGACTAGTAAATAGCAAATAGAGATTAAAAATGAAAGTTTCTCACTATTTATTTATATAAAAAACAGCAATTTTAGGCAAAAAATTAATTGAAGTAAGGTTTTTCTTAAAAACTATATTCAGTTCAGTAAAATATAAAAAATCTCCACTTACAAGAAACATAATGAAAGAGAACTGTGACATTTTTGTTTCTAAAACGATGGATAAAAGATCCAAAAATCCTATAAAAGACGAGAAAAAATTCTTTGGACTTAACAATCATAAATGGAAAGCATAAAATGTTTCCCATAAGCCAATAAATCGATAACGAAATGGCATTACATCCAGGTCAAGGGAACCTGCGGCACGAAAAGCTCTACATAAGTTGACCACCACTTAACAGCTTACTCCTGCAGAGTGGAAACGGAAACCAGACCTACAAAAGAAATGCTAAGGCAAAAGACTTCAGAGTATAAAAACACTGAAAAAGACCTACTTGTGCAATGAAACGATATAGAAGATTCTAGATCCAGGATAATGATCATCGCTGTGTTTACATTTATACATCCATAAGTTTACATATTTATTTTACGATGTACGTAACTTGCGTTGATATTGAATGTTATTAATTACAAGTTAGCTTTTGTTTATTTAGCAGACCTGCTTTCTTCGGTCCTTCTAAATAGGGCCATTAACATCGGAAGGAATACCAAAAGAAATCATTTACCTGGGCAAATCACGATAATATTTGTGATAAATCTTATCATTTAAATTTCATTCTCCGTGCTATTACTGATCATAGGAAACAAATTTTACAAGGAAAATAAAGTCGTGATTGAAATAATTTTTCTAGTGCCTGCGTAAGATTTTTTAAATTACCACTGATTTTCAACCGATATTTTCTCTACATTTGTAACTGTCAATGTAATAGTTATTATTGTAAAAATATTCAAACAACTGAAACTCTATACATCGACCATGTGCCACCCGATTTTTAACGAATCTGCATTGTATTAAGCATCAATAATAATACAAATGTGACGAATACACAAATATGCTCTTTTCGTGATATAAACTGCACGTTCCATTGAATACCTACTACAGACCGACCGTTCCACCCACGCCTCACGTGGGAAGAGAACTGTGTTAATCCCATTCAATTGTTAAGTCTTCCGCCAAAGAAAATTAGAAAACGTGACAACGACGCAAACATTAAGCTAAATGAGTTCATTGACGCTCTTGAGGATTTGCTCGCCGTAATTAAGAGCAGATGGTCTTTTAGTATAACGCGATAACACCTGAATAGATGACTCAGATAATGAAAAATATCCAGGGTGAACATATTCCCGCCAACGAGGAATTATGTGAAATTGCCTCTCTAAGGATTCGGGGGCGTGACGAATTACTTTCTCCAAACAAATCTTCAAAATAATCGATGTTAATAGTAGCGACATGATTCGAATATACGTTTTTGTTTTACAACTACAATGATGCCTAGCCTAACACCCGATCGTGATACTCAACTTCCTAACTTCTGAAGATTTATTCCGCTCTTTTCGGACGCGGCTAGCGAGAATTGAATAGAATTCCCGCACATGTATGCACGCAAAGAATTTAGGAATTACCTAAACAAAATAGTTGCTTCCCATTCTTGCTTACTATGAAAGAAAGTGTCCAACAACGTCGTTTTTCAAAGCGGTAGATTGCTTTGCGATGTTTAAATATGTTTTAGAATTTGGATAATTGTAAGAAATATAATCACGGCTAATGAATGTAACACAGGAACAAATTATTTTCGTTAGGGAGGTGTCTTTTATCATTCATTTCACTTTTATTAATACGAGATTAAAGTATCAGCAAATGTGTTTAATTTTAACCGGATGAGCTACTTTGAATAGTCTACTTAACATTAAATAATTACGTGATATTTCTCTCCAAAATTTTTAAGTAAAAGGGCAAGAGTTTTCAAGTGGAATTTTTTAACTTAATCTGAATACCGCGACCACTTCATTCCGCGCAGTTATGCAGTATCATCGTTAGTATGCCACTAGTTTTGCATCAAATTTATATCGAACAAAGATCATTACATTTGTGCGCGCGATGTTAAATTATACAGAAACAGCAGAAATTAAATCATAAATTTGCTGACTACGAATCGATAACTATATCCTTACGAATATGAAAAATAATTTGAGCCGTCACAACATTTAAAATATCTTTAGCATAGTTAGAAAAGCTAAACAATACATCCGAAAACATAGATAAAGAGCTTTTCAGTCACTATTTCTTGAATAATTTTTACTGACTTTGTTTCACTTTTCTTCGTTGCGTATTGAGGTCAATTAATATTCCAAATATGGCGAAAAATCCGCCAAAGGGGATGAAGTGAAACGGAAAATAAAAATATGATTGCCAGAATATTTTAACCTATCACTAACATTATAAGATGGAAACAAATGACTAATCATGAAACATTAAAACGTTTAAGAAAATTGTTTCTATGCTACGGAAAGGCGAGGAATTTGAGTGAAAGTAACATTTCTGAATTATAATTAAATTAAAAGTTAAAAGCCTTTAAAGGATCTGAATTATATGAAAACTCTAATCCTCGTTAACGACGTAATTTGTCATCGATTAACAAACATGAAGCAATCTTGCCACTCTCACTATCCTCTGTTCGTCCATTCTGTATATGTGTTCATCCCATTCCACCTTCCTTCGACGAACCCACTGATTATCCACTGACTGACTTCTGACGAACCCACTGATATCTTCCACACCGCACTCTCTTCTTATCGACACTCCTTTCTCTGCCGAATAATGTTTTGTCAACAATCCTCCGCCAAATTTTCATCTCCGTGGTTTCAAATAGCCTTCTGGTTTTTGAAGTATCTGGTCTTGTCTCTCCTACATATGTTAAAATTGGTCTCAATACGGCCTTGTATATAATACCCCTACGTATATCAGGCAATTGTCTTAGCATACTATACAGGGTCGAATGACAGAATTTCTTATCGAGACCTGAGTTTGAAAAACATGATATGAGCCTAGATGTGACTCACTTCCACGGATAGGGGATTTTTAGCCTGGGCACAACCATGCAAAAATTTGTTCGTAGTTCTATAAACGGCAGACATTTCAAACTGAGTGTAAGTGAACAGACCCAACTTATATGGCAGTCATTAAAGCATAAATGTATCAATGCCCATGACTAAGAATTTAACTAAAACATGTATTTGTCCCGGTTGTGTACCGATCCTTTCCACCAAAACGTGAATAACGCGATTTGGAACCATCGATCTCCGAGGACCCAATTTAAAGGACAAATTTCTTCTTTTAAGCACATTTACGATTTGCCAATGCCTCCTAGTATAAGAGAGAGCAAATTAGTCTGTTAATATTTCATCAGATTTTGCACCTGTAGCATTTAAATTAAAGATTCTTGAGCTGAAGTTGGACATCAAAGGAGTAATCAAATCGAATGAAAAGATGATTCAAACCAACAAATTACTCAAACCCACCGCCGTCTACTCAGGGAACTTACATCGATAATTTTATTGCAATAGTGAAAATCAACAAAATATACAGAAAATTGCACATATTTCGGCGGGACTTTTTGGGAGGATATACTTATGCATAAAACTTTGTGGACGTTTCAAATTCTTTCCGTTCATTCAATTCTGATTTTAGGGATATTTTGCAGATTTTTCAAATTGAGACTACTTCATCACAATTCGAAAGACAAAATAACAGAACACTGATGTGAAAATACTTCAAAGATACGAGCCAACACCAGAGCAACGAAGAAGAGATTCTCAGAAATTCGTACCACATGGGAATTTCACTTCGAAGGCTCGATTTTTAGCATATTCCCTTAGGCAGCACGGAGCTTTATGTGATATAACCATCTCCGATATTCTGATCACGTTCCCATCTTCTGTAGAGATCTCTATTTTTGATCTGACATGTCCTCTGGAGTTATTGGATTTCTGAGTGACGGCAAAGAGGGAACAGCAAATTCCGTCGGCCATCCAGAGTGTACTCTTTGTATCGAGTTTATATATCGACTATATATAAACTGTCATCTATATCTTGGTTTCACTCGACAGCAAAGATAATTTGGAATTAGAAATGCCTGCAATTGAGGAAAACGATGCACTGAAATGTACCTAGTACTAAATCTAAGCGATTGAATTCATGGCGGAACCGTGTAAGCACCAAATTCTATGACAAATTTCACACAATATTCTAGAAGACATTTAAATAAATTTTATGTATTAAATCAGATGGGAAACAACGAGGTACCACTGAACTCCCAAGTCTCGCTATTTTTAATTTATTGAAAAAAAAAATTGTTGAACTTGAGAAATGGTTATTATTGGAATAATCAATTATGAGTCGCGTACATTACCTTAGCGACAGTTCCATTTCCAAATTAAATCAAACAGCATGAAAAGACTTACGGAAATACCTTTAGAGAAAAGGGATGAGATGACAAGATCTTTTGCGAGGAGTTTCTCATATCGGATTAGATTCTACATTAGAGTCACCAAGACACTCCCTTGATTAAAACTTTCTTTTCACATTCAACTTCTACAATTCTTTTTAAATATTGAAATGCAGAGGAATTATATCGGTAAGTCATCGCAAGCCATGCTAATTATCGAAATCTACCAGTGCAGAGAGCTATGTTCCTCGGAAAAGTCATCAGCCAGAGGGGTGGCAGGATCCTCATCCCCTACTAACAATAAATAGCTGTGTATGGGGAATGCGGTGCAGTATGCAAGATGAGGAGTGAGGTATTTAACCTTCGCATTTGCCACTGATTGTGGCAATATTTTATCAGAGGAAAATTACCACGTAAGTATAAAATCTCATAAATAACACTTTCCGCAGAATCCGAAAAGAAATTACTAAATATCATTATCCAGCATCTCTCATATTTCAACAGTTTTTATATTTTCCCGGCCATGAACGATACGAGATGAAAAATACATATTTTCTATCTTATCTATTTTCTATGAAGAAAGAGACATTTCATTCTAAAAATGGTGTTCGAAGGAGCATAAAAACCGAGAAATTCTGAAAAATGCCTACGTTGATTACAGAAAATATTTCTTTAGATTTCCTATCCTACCACAAAATACGAGCTTTAACATACTTAAGATAAAAATAAGTCCAAAAACATTTTTGGAACGCTCGCTCATTGTACTCGACTACGATGACCATATACAATATTATTATCTTACATAGGATTAGTTAAAGGAATTACAAAACAAACAAATATTTCATCACCACCTTCCTTCGTTTAATCCACTAATGTTAGAATCAACCTCGTAAAAAAGGGATTTCAAAGCTTCAGAACAGCAAGTACGCTATATATAGTACGATATATATATATATACGAGTATCGTTACAATTTATATTCTGCTACTTGGAAAATATTTTCCTACTAACTTTTGCAACAGCAAAACTTTGATAGAAAATATTTTGTTTTAAGAACGCACCAAAAAATTCTTCCAGGAATAAGTACTTGGATCTGGAAGATTGGCTACAGTAGACTCTCTACGCAGTAGGGTCTAGCATATTTGTTTCGATGTTGAATTAGTATTTTTCAAACCTTACAGCAACACGTTAAGTACGAGGACTCGGTATTGAATCTAATTGGAAATGAAATGACAGTAGCCAATCTCCTTCGACGAATCATCCTAAACTCTGTGGAAAACCCTTTTGATAATGAATAACAGAGCATGAGGCCCTTGAGTGAAACGAAGAACATTTTTAAACCCTAACAGGGCAAAATTAGGTCAAAATACACAGAAAAGCAAGATGCCTTATATAAATACATTCCAATTTGTGACGAATGGAATCAATAGGTATCTTAATATAGAACAAAAGTAGGTTAGAATAAAAAGACAGACTACTCGTGAAATTCTGTTGGTAAGCGGACTACCAATACCGCCATCCAATACAAATGTCGCTCTCCATCTTTTACACTAGACAAATAAAGCACCGACGATCTTTACGATAAACCCGCGAAATGACTTAATAAGGATGGATAACTGTCCCATTATAGTCTCCGCGCAAGGACAGCAATTACTCGGCTGGAGGGGGGATTGGGGAAAAAACCAATTGATGACTGACCTGCGCCATCTCAGCCTCCGCTTCCACTGAATCCTCTAGACGCAGCCGCCCGCCGGCGTCTTCTCCATGATCCCGACGCCTCAGGCCGGCGTCCCCTTCCTCCGTGTCCTCTCCGTCCCCTCCCCCCGACTCCCGCCCCCCTTTCCCGCCCCCTTGTCCACCCGCCTTCGCTTTCTCCTCGCCCATCGCGGCCCTCGGCTCGTGGGCAGGCCCTCCACCGACGCCCCCACCGGACAGCGGTGATATACCTGCTGCAAGAGGAAAACAGGTTAATCTCTTGAAGGGCGACATCTGGACGGAGTTGACAGCAAACGCGTACGACGAAGTTTTTCCACTGGACAAATGTTATCAATAACTCCTCAAAGGACGACGTGATGATCGATACCACTAGTAACATTATAAAAATGAAACAGAAACCGCTATCCAAACGTCCGAAGAGACAAAACAAAAAACATGCATTTGTTTCACCTATTTGTGATACATTCGCGTCTGGTCACACATGGCTCTGTTACGGTTTAAATTTGAATTTAACGAGATTCTGCTTTCGAATTTGGAAATCTTAGCTGAATTTTTAAAAGTGCACTATACCTAACGATCGTCGTATCCCATTTCGGAGCAGGCACGTTATTTCCCTCGTGTGTTCCAATCCATACTACGGTTAAGACATACTTACCAATCCTTGAATGTATCATTCGAATAGGATATGTTTATGCACCTTTTTTACGCATTAAATATACAGAAAATTGCACATATTTACATAAAACTTTGTGGACGTTTCAAATTCTTTCCGTTCATTCAATTCTGATTTTAGGGATATTTTGCAGATTTTTCAAATTGAGACTACTTCATCACAATTCGAAAGACAAAATAACAGAACACTGATGTGAAAATACTTCAAAGATACGAGCCAACACCAGAGCAACGAAGAAGAGATTCTCAGAAATTCGTACCACATGGGAATTTCACTTCGAAGGCTCGATTTTTAGCATATTCCCTTAGGCAGCACGGAGCTTTATGTGATATAACCATCTCCGATATTCTGATCACGTTCCCATCTTCTGTAGAGATCTCTATTTTTGATCTGACATGTCCTCTGGAGTTATTGGATTTCTGAGTGACGGCAAAGAGGGAACAGCAAATTCCGTCGGCCATCCAGAGTGTACTCTTTGTATCGAGTTTATATATCGACTATATATAAACTGTCATCTATATCTTGGTTTCACTCGACAGCAAAGATAATTTGGAATTAGAAATGCCTGCAATTGAGGAAAACGATGCACTGAAATGTACCTAGTACTAAATCTAAGCGATTGAATTCATGGCGGAACCGTGTAAGCACCAAATTCTATGACAAATTTCACACAATATTCTAGAAGACATTTAAATAAATTTTATNGTTCCGCTTGCCGAAAGACGGCTTACGGAGTGTTTTTAAACCTCTAAACCACTAATCATGCTATATAAATGTACTAAGTCAAGCTATTTTTTTCACAACAATAATTATTTTTGTTGTAATCATTTTAAAAGAAAAAATAATAACAACAACAACAAAATTACAGTACTCAGAGACATTTTAAGGAAGACAGCGAGTGACGTACTCTTGGGGATAGTAGCAGAAGATCGTATAAACCTCTTTTCAAATCGAAAACTGATTATGCACCTCCTCCTAAGAAAATTCAGGGCAATTAGATTTATTTTTAAACGAAAACTCTTGATGTAAAGCACTGATCTTCGCTAAATTAGTTTGAAATCACAAATCGAAAATAAATTGAAGAATTTTCCTATCGAGAACATGGAGAGACTTAGTAAAAATATTGGCTAAAATCTAGAGGGTCAGACAGGACGTCTTATCTTTACACAGACTGACATGTTTAACATTTTTTCCTCCAGAGTCAGGTGGTCTGAGTCATCAAAAGAAATCGATCTGCTCTTATCAAAGCGTCACCAAATCGCGGTTATCATCTTTATTGACCAATCCACAAAGACAAATATTTTTTCACTAAAGTCATTTCAGATTAATGCTACGCAATGTCACGCGCACTTATTTACTTACACTGTATGGTGACATGAATCATCTCTCAATTTAGCAAAAAATTAATTCTTATACTTACAACCGTTAGTCGAGGTGACGTAATTCCTAGTTTAAAAGTAAAAACATTTCCCAAAATGGGATCGACGCCAAGCCGCTATGAATATCTTACATGATAAATACATCGTGGGTTATGATCCGATATCTACCCAGAAATGTCGTCAAAAGTTTATTTGTAAATTGTTACAATGCATTCTCCCAAGGAGAAACGGACATGAAAAAAGTCTGACAGAACTCGAACCCGGGTCTCGGGAAAAGGTTCGAGTCCCGGTTACGTCAGACATTTTTAATGTCCGGAATTTTCCTATATGCACGCCTTATCGTGCCAAGTTAGTACCTAAAACCCTTTTCCTTGTTTACAACGCATTCTCATGAGAAAATCCAGGACTTTGTGATTTTTGGGCCAAAGTCATAATAGCTAGGTTAAATATTTAATTTTTCTGGTGTCTAGCTGAAGGGATTTGTAAGCCGAAAAACTAGTAACACATTTATGCCAGTGGTTTAGGCAATGGATCTTTAATGGCTCCTTTACATTGACAGCTATGAGGTTATTATGTAATTTTAAGGCCATTTTTCGGAAAAAATACTGCTTACGAAACCATATTTGGGGGTTAATTCGTTACCCTTGTCTCTAAGTCCATCTAACTAACAAGTTTCAATCTTGCCAGTACTACACATAAGACTAATAAACCGAATGGGGCTACAGCATTACTGTTTAGGATCACTCATAAAGCATCGACTTCTGCGAACAAAAGTGCATTCTTCATTAATACAATAACCTACATTGACCAGAGTACTAGGAAGGTAAACAACACCCGGGCTGTAGTCCGACATTGAAAAAAACAAAAAATTGTCGAACTGTTGAGCCGATATTAATTTCAACTTAACCACTTATTATTCTCGTGAGGTCAATGTGGGCAATATGTTCTCCCCGAATAAAATAAATACTATTAAAACGACGTTATGTAAATATCGTTGATTATGGTGAAAGTTAAGTATGTGGAAGCATAAGTCAGTATTACCACATTCAGAGAATTTGACCAAAATACTTCCTAAATATTTAAAATAAAATTCTTCAAGTATTACGATGTAAAAAAATTAATTAAAGACAGAACGAGGATATTTCGAATCCTTCATTAAATGTATCTTGATGAGAGTTTCACGCTATCCAGATATAATCGACGCAGAGATTACAAAATGTTTGTCGAATGAGTCAACAATGAACGAGGTTAATTTTTCCTGCGGGCGATCAAGAGTCTTACCCCTCTACTGCTGATGACTCTTGAGTAGATAAACTTATTTTTTCTACCAGTCATTAGAATTGATAATTTTGATAAAAAAATTCCTTCGATATCGAAAGAAGAAAAAAATCCTAAAGTCCTCTCAACAAGACTTTACTTTCTGAGGTAAAAGATTTCCTCGTGCAAACGTCGAGGAAAAAATCAAACTATTGATAACTCCCTCGATTCATAGGCTTCCTTTCCGGCATGAATCGCAGTTAATGAAATCCTATGGAAAGAGCCGATGGAAAAAATAGGAAAATTACAAGGGATTCTTTCATTGAGAATTTCTTTCTGGAAAAATTGGCTGAAATTCTTTTATGCCTTCTGCAACGAGCGCGTTGAATGCTAAAGGAATAAAAACTTGCATAACTCATAAGTTGTAATGTATCAAAATATAAATGTCGTTCAGAGCTACAGCTTCAATTCGGAATGAAGTTTTAAAAAATCTTATTTAATCGCACTAATCATCAAGGACGAAAAAACTGTAACGAAAACCACTCTAAACTACACAGTGCTGGGCACTATAATTGCTCAACATGAAAACTGTGCTGTGATCAATAATTTCTTTTTAACACAATTTTAACGGAATTTTAACATAACGCCGCGGTTAAAAATACCAATTAATGACGTTAACAAAATAATAAATTAATAAGTAATTATTAACAATAATAAAATAATAATTACGCACCAAATTTATATATATCACGGTTCTAACAGCTCACAACTAATGTAAAATTATGTATATACAGTATAGTTAGTATTGTATAGATATGTATACTTGTAGGTATAGAAATATTTTAAAGCTTAATCAATATTAGAATGAAATCTTACGTCCTTTAGAGTAAAAATAAAGAGTGTATGACACCGATTGAAATTTATATAGAAAAAGGTATAGGAGAAGCGAAAAAAATATGTGAAAGCACAGCAAATTGTGGCAAAACCAAACCTTAAAAAACATTTTAAACCAAAGAATTTTTTACTTGAAATTTATTTTCAATAAAAGAGTACGAAGAAGAGCGAAATCGAGCATCGTTTTTAAGTCTGTGGAATGAGCACAAATTTCGTGCGTGAGTACCGGGAAGTATCGGGAAAACAGGCTCTAAACAAGCAAACTCCTTAAACAAGCGATTCTGCATTGATTAGGAATTGTTTCGTTATGACTAATAATTACATACATTGAATAAATAATTATACACTCGCAATGAATCACTTCCCAACAAGCATAACTAAAATAGCAAAGTAAAGGGAGATTACTCTTTTAAATACTTTATACATTTAGTATATAAGGTTAAAAATTTTAAGAACAGGAGTATTAATCATTTCGGATCTTTCAAATCCAAAACCATGATATAATTAACGATTTATATAGATCAATATAATCGAAACTAACGTAAAACTTTCCTAGTCGTTTAAACGAAAGCAGAGAAATCTGTTAAAAGTCCTCATAATTAACAACTTGGGATAACATCTGAGCTGAATCGTTCGTCAAAGAGCCAACTGCTTGGAATGAAAATGATTACTCGTTTTATTTACACGGATTCGGAACACAATTTAACGAGATTAATATAAAGGTGACGTAAAAGGAACTTGTTATTTTATCACTGATACGAACAGGTAAACGTCTCCAGATCAGATAATTCACTGAAATCTGTTCATTACAAAAATGCTAAGAGATAAGTTCTCTATCACTACGTTCTTGGGAAGGAAATCATTGAATTCTTCCTCAAAGCATTTTGCATCGCATTCACCACGTCACTAAAAAAATATCTCCATCGATTGACTGGAGGAAAGCAAGGCTCTTTTCGAAATCCTCCAAGGGATTTGACTTCCTCAATCGTTCACGGAAATAATAGACCGAAGTAAGATTTGAGGGGTTTCAGAACTTGAAGGAATATTTTTCGAAGCAAATTGAAGTTCCACTTCTCAATAAACAATTAGCATGCTGCTTTTGAAAAAGCGACGTACATAAAATCCAAGCTTCCATATAGATTTAAAATGCGCAGTTAGGGTACTTGACGGCTCTTCCGCCATACCTTAATATTTCTCAGGAGTACCTTTGAAATCGCGAGATAAATTAAAATTTAAAGTTTCCATACCCAGCAACTCATCCTGCGGTCTGAAATAACACTGTCTTTGTTAGAAACGAGCCTTCCCTTGTTATGGAATCAACTCCCAGAAAAGAGATGTGTAATGTCCTACAATTAACTAGTAGTAGTATTATTACTTGTTAGAATCAGCGCACGGTTGGTCATCGTATTTGTATTGCTATCTACGATACTTCGAAAGAATGGTGTATAAATAAGCCCATTAAATTAAGGTGAGTTGTTCGATAGTAACAGAAAAATCGTGTACCATGACAAGTAGTTAATTATAGGACATTACACATCGACATTAACCGTATTATTATTCAAAGCGGGTCAAACATAGGCCCCCATCGGGAATTGATCCAGGGACCGCCTCCACCAAAGACGAACCCGCAGCTCACTTGCCTATCCGGGAACCTTTATTTGATTGCTTTTACTGCAGAAGGAACAGTAGTCTAAGATACAACTTAAGCATTTCACCACTGACAGGTACCAGGAGAGGTTCAATGATTCTAACTAGAGTAGAACTTTGACTTACGGACCGCCAAACATACGAACGTATCGATGTACGAACTGTTTTGTTCTGCTCCATTGTGAGCTCTACATATTAACTTAATTTTGATATACGAACCGAAAGACCCGAAAGGATAAAATGGAAAACTGCATTTCGCGATACAACATTTTCGAGGTACGAATTTCAATTTGAAACTAATTAGGTTCGCAAATCGAGATACCACTCCACAGAAAATTTCAAATAAAGTCACAACATTTTTACTTTTATTTGTTACAGGAAACCTTCAATTTTTGAAACATTTCACTAGACTGAAGAAGGACCAAATCAATACTTATTAAAACACATGGAACAACTTTACCAAAGGTAACCTATATCACGAGTTCAATAATTATCTACAATTACTAATAATTATAACTAGAACACGAAACACATCCTCAATTTAATTTCTCTCTGGATAAATTGTTTCCTCTGTATTAATTTGTCATGGAATTTCACAACGTAACAGCCACGTCAGTTATGCATAAAATTAATCTTTCCTGTCAACCGTAACTCAGACGAATTCTGATAAATGAAATATAGAATTAAGTTTTCGCAGAACGAGACTCGGCCTGCCGTATATATCGCCTTTATAGCCACGATACGATTCTCAGCGGAATATCATTGGAAATATCAGAAATAAAGTTGATGAAATGAAAATTCCTCCTTTTAATATCAACCAAACTTCCGCGGAAAGACATTCGGCAACAATGCGGAGCGCGGTAATTAAATTTTCCGTCTGCGCCCAAATAAAAGGATGGGCATTTCTATGGGTTCCACTCCAACTGGAGGTTTCCTTCAAAACAAATAAAGACATCCATCAAAGAAGCAAACGTCGGAGTTCATTCCAGTTGGACGGGTCATTCACGAAAGAATGGATTATTGCTCCAAATTTATTTAGAACCTATTAAACGTCTCCTCTGTTGCTGAAACAGAAATCAGTAGTTTTAAGAATATAAGTTTCGTGTTTTTGACGTCCTCGTATATGGTCTGCAGTCGAAATCACAATGTCGTATGCAGCCTATCAAAAATTCTATATTCCTATGCAGATCTTATCTTATCATCAAGCTGAAGATGGAAGAATGTGGTTGTTTAGTTGCGTAGGTAATAGAAAAATTGCCTCTGCATTCCTTCTGGCGGAGGAACAAAAATAACGAAGGTGATTTTTTGAAAACATTAAACCGTAAAGTGTGGCTAATTACGATACAATTTGTTTAAACTTCTTTCGTGACTTACCCATTCTTAAATATCGAGATTACAAAATGTTTTCATTTCACTTTAGAAATACCTATTTAAAATTATGTGTTGATAAAAAGTATTCAGTTGAACAATTTTAATGAAAGCATTAATTTTCCGTGAAATTACAGGAAAGTAGTGACGATATTTCTCAATAGATAAAGCTTACGAGCAAAATTAATATCATAGAGATGCTTCTTTACGGTTGAATTTCGTTAAAATTACGCATGTAAAGAGTTTGATGATAAAAAAGGTCAATTACTAAAAAACAAAGTTAATGCCAAAACTGGGAGGTTAAAGGGCATGTAAAGCAACTAAGAGGTATGTATCTACCTACGTATGGTAGATTTGCGTATTTCACTTTACATCGTATCAACAAAATGAGCTTTCTTTTCTGAACACCATTTAGATATAAAAATTCGAAAAAAAACTGAACGAAGAAGGTCCCGATGAGAACCTCATAATTCTAGAACATGCAGTCAGTCCCCTCTCTACTTCCAGACAATAGCCGAAAAACTCACTCGCATTTCTAATTACAAAATATCAAAGGGATGTTCGGAATAACGCATAACGTACAAGTCCTACAAAAATATATTTATGTAATTCACTACTACTACATCATGTCATACACCTTAGTATTTTAAGCGTTTTTATAAAATTAAAAGGTTGTAACTAATGATTCAAGATTCTCTGTCTTGGTACTACCTAAAACTAAACACACAGTGATGACGAGCACATCTCAATAGTAAAATAACAGGGCGGACATCCAAACCCTGAGGAACCCATGGAATACTCCCACACCAACGCGAGTGAACGACAGTTTCGAAGATTAAAGAAAGAATTCTTTCATTAAATCCAAAAATATTTGAATTCATCCCAAGGACGAGCTCAACGTAATTGCATTACTTTTCCCTCGCTTTTCATCCCTTAAAAAAACCTCGCTTCATTAACGAGCTCCCCAGAATACCATAAGAGAAGCAGGAAGGTGTGTGGTAGGGATAGGTGGAAAAAGAGGCCTTCGTAGCCTATGGCAAACAGCGCACCGAGACTTTCGTTTTCAAAAGGCTTTTTCGAGATCGTTTCCGAGATAGGGAACGGTAGAGAGAAAAAAATACAAAAATCTCCCGCTGACGGCCACATTTCCCTAAAGGGGATGCGTTCTGAGAAGGCGACAGACGAACGAGGCCGACGTGAAAAGAATTCATAGCTTTGGGACGCAGTAAAGCGATTCCATATCGGATCAACAGGTTCTCTTTGCCAAGAGGACACGCGTTCGAATCTAAGTGATGAAGAGCCGGTGCTCCTGTTTTTCGATGCTCTCGTATCGATATGGCGCCTACCACTCGATGCATCGGCCCCTCGTGAATCGCGCTCGAATGAAGCTCGTTGCGTCGCTTTACCATTCCGCTCATGCAGAAATCACTTTGCCTTTTTCGAACAGAAAGACGTTCGAAAAATAACGACTCGGCAATCCAAAAGAAATAAATAAAATCGGACGCTCGGAAAACAATTGATGATAGATTTGAACGGAGCTTTCTCAAACCGCTACGGTGAAATTCGACCACGGCGCGTCTTAAATAAGAAGATGATCGTATGTGCTAGAAGAAATTTAAATTTTACCATCATAGAAATTAATTCGATACTTAGCAAATTTCTTGGTGTTGGCACTAGACGGCTATGCGATGGCACAAGAGGAAATTCCACAACTTGGAAAATTAATTTTTTATCATTCAATAATATTATATTTGCAAACAAACTTCGCAAAAAATCATTGTCCTATTTAATTAGTATTCAATGCGAAATAAATTTTCATCGTCAATAATTTTCAGTTTAAGCTTAGTTCAGCCTTTCTCGTCCTCATTAACCGGCAAATTATTAGCACAAATGTTTGATTTGAAAAGTTAATAACGTGAAGATCATTATTAGTTTTACAATGAATGAAGGCTTATTTCAACCTAAAATAAGCCTGAGGAGGTGTCAACAATACCTTCTAAAAATTCTTTCACAATTTTAATTATAGCCAATTGAGAAATAAATCTGCTTCTTTTTATAGATTGGTCTTAATCTTCATTGGTCACCTGATAATTACGCAAGACTGGTCGAAGTTATGGAAGGATGAGTATCCGAAAATAGTAAGAATTCGTAACGACTACACAAAATAGTCGCTACGAACATCTATTCCCTGAAATGGAGAAAGAGTTTGCATGGCTTCGAATTCTTTTTAACATTTTCTATACATCTTTCAAATAATTCCTTTTTGTTTGTGTTTTTAAGGGCGAAAATTATGATACCTACATATTATAAATCTTGTTGGCTCTAGTAATGCTTAGGGTCAACAGGATTGCGATTTCTAACTATCCAAATCTCTTAAAGAATGTGATATTTTTAATAAATCTCTCATTGTATTGCAATAGGAAGAGGGTTATAGCCGTTTTTGCATTTATAAGATAATGAAGGAAAATGTTCTCAATAGCTTAACTCTCTCTTACGGCGCCACAAGTGGTTTCCCTTCAATACTCTACCTCTAAAACCCATCAAGTAATAGCAGTTTGAATTCACTTCAGCAGGGTAAAAGATAAATCTCAACAATTTCATTTCCTCAGAAGTTAGAGAGATCTGAAGAGGGCTTTGGATGAGTTACGGAAGCCCAAGCGATGGTCGACGTTAAAGTTAGTACGAGGTAATGAAGAGATCGACATGTAAGAGAATAAATTGAAGGCCTGCGGGAAACTAATCTTCGTAGTGATAACCCATGATGGTGATCGAAATTTAATCATCAAGCCAATCAAACTGAGAGTTATGATCTCCCCTATAGTTATCTGATAAAATGACACAATTGCATTACAACATTTGAGACAATTGATTCTTTCAGAAGGACATGAATAATTACACTTAGATCATACTTGAGTACGCTAAATAATTTCTACAAATATATCCATTGTTCCACCCAACGATAGGAATCTATGCTCTAACATTCCTCCCCTTGGTGTCCTTCCTCTAATCACATACTGTCCATTAAATTTATCTTCAAGGTTGAAGAGGAGTAATGAAAATAAGTCTTTTAGGACATGAGGAGGGAGACTAATCAAAAATGAGCATATTAACGCTGCTCATCCTTCATTGGTTCCTATATTATTGAACTTATATGTTAACTCGGAGACGCTCGTTGACTCCCTGCAGTTCCGTGAGAAATCTCTCTCAACTCTGTTTGTAAATTAATGCGACCACCCGGGGATCTAAGAGAAACTGCTAGCGGTCTATTCACGTTCCGGAGTCGATTGGAGGCCGGCGGAAGATTGTAAATTAAATTTACTAACGCAGTACCTATTTAAGAAAGGGAGAAAATAAAAACTAACAAAAACATTACGAGTGGCATGATAGAGTAGTTTTTATACTACTCTATCATGTAATATAATAGACTAATTTTTCGTGAAAATCTTAAGAGATAATGAGCGTCTCCGAGTTTACATGGTAGTCGCTTTAATCTACTCATCTCTGTTTGGTCCCCATCCCCACGCTCCAAAATACGTAATTTTTCTAGCTCTTCTTGCTCAGCCGTAAGGATAAATTAAGCCAAACATCAAAGACCAATCAAAGATGAGTCTTAGCCTCTGTTTTTAACATTCTACCTCAAATTACTTTCTTTGGCAATCCTTCCTTACAATAACAAACCATTTCTTCTTCCAACGTTTTATTTCTTCGGTTCATAATTTTTACCCATTCCAAATCCAGCTATTCTTTCTCCTCCATTTCTCTATGAATCTTCTTGACAATGACTTCTTCCATCCTAGTCCAAACATACATCCAAAGCGCCTCATATATTTTACCATTTTTCCTTTCTCATGGTCTACGCTTCACCTTACACACCTAATTTCTCATGTTTCACACGTCAAAATAATGCTCAATAAAGACGTTACGATCCTGTTACCCTCTTCAAGATCTTTCCTCAACATGCAATATTTCCTATTCCAAAGTTTCTAATTAAAATTCCCTAAAATAAATCCTTTACAAAAGGTTGGTATTTTGTCAAAAGTTCCGCGATTTCGAATCGAAAACGATAAAAGTTACGTTAACTTTTTTCTAACAGTACACGTCCATATTTTGAATAATCAATTTTACTATTTAAATCTTACAAAAATAAAACATTACTCTCTTGACACTCTCTGTAAAAGTAACAAAAATTAGTTATGGTCCAACGGACGGTTTCCAGACATCCAATAATTTATACATGGCTCTAGTGGGGCGAATTGAATTATTTTTTGAGCAGAGCCGCCATGCATTTCTCGTGTAAAATTACTCATATTGGATCGATAAATATTTATTTATTTATTTTCTAGTACCCTCGTAAACATCCCTTCATTGAATAATTAAATATAGAATAATATATGCATAACAGGGATTTTACATATTTTTTCCTTGCTTTACTCATATCTTGGATGGCGCTATTAAATAATTAATCAAAACCTTTACATTATCAAAAACATTGTTATAGTAGACAGAATAATGAACTATTTATTCTATATAATAGACTAATGTTCAATAAAAATAAATCCCATCGTCTATATATTCCTTTACTTCGCTTCGGTTTTTTTATAATTTATTTTTATTGGTTGTTGCTTTTTAGTGGTTTCTTATTTAGAGTAAAACTCTTATATTAACGTTACATTAAATTACTAACATACGTAGTTACGGTGATAACTAATTTTAATTCTTTTTAGCATGACTTTGTGGTAGGTTTCCATAACGTAAAGAATGAAAAGACGCAACTTCTACCCGTACCACGAAATATTTTATTACGCGACAATGGCTTAAATCGATTATTACCATTATTTTATTTTTTATTTAGCGCATAGATATGTCAGGAATCACTACTTCGAGAACCACCATTTGTCACTATAGAAACGATTTATTAAAGAAGCAAAATTTTATGAAAAATCTACACTGTCACTCTTAGCGATAACAATTTTTTTTTTTAATGTGGTAAAAGGACTGCGAGAAATATCCATTAAATAGAATTCCTTTGCTATGGCACTCTTCCCGATTAATAATTATTGTTATCATTAAACACATGATTTCTAATCAGTACTTACAAAAGAATAAATCTCATTAAGCGGAACGAAAAATGGACTGAACATGTATTTTTTGCGGATGTTATTGACTTCGGATAAATTAGTATGCAACATTACATAAATTAGTATGAAGAAATTAAAATAAATAATGACAAACTTCACTATGAAGATATTACAATAGTTAATGACAAAATTCAAACATTCCCAAAATAGATGCTTACGAAAACGAATCTGATAGTTAAGGTCGAGTTCGAGGGTCGTAGGGAGCGGGTCAAATTCCCCGATGCACAGTAAACCATGAAAAATGTCAAAAAATCAATCGTTTCCAAGGCAACCACTTAACTCTCCGAAATATTACCAGGATTCAATAACAGGACTGATTCCACACAATTATGTCAATTTGGGCCCTCGAATACTCTTCAGGGTAAAGGGTCGTATTTTGTGAGAAGGTTAGACCAATTTGGAAAAACGCGGGGAAAAAAGAAGGGCAAATAACTCGAGCAATCTGATTAAAGAAGAAAGGTAATGAATGTTCAATTGCCGTACGCTACGTTCGTTAACTGCACGGAACGCCGCATTGTGTGCGCAATTATCTCGAGCATTAGATCAGCCTAAGAGAATTTTTTGGCGTAATCTTACATTAGCAAGTTATCCTTATAAAATATGAGAAATGGAAACGAAAGCTTAACAAGAAAATACCAATTGAATCTACGGATCCCATCGCTACACCAGAATAATGAAAGGGTAAAGCTGCCGTTTTATCAATAACTAACACCTTGGGAAGAGACAAGGAAAAGGGCAACTTTGCACGTTAAGGCGTGTACCGAGGAAATTATCAAGAAACGACGAACATTAAAAAACGTGCAAAGTTACCAGGTCCGTGTCCTGGTCCGGTCAGACTTTTTTCACGTCCGTTTTTCCTAAGAGTACGAATTTTGTCAAACACAATCGTAGTGTACAAAGTTCCTTTTGTTCGGTGGCAACTTGGAGACGTTTAATCCGGCAGAAACAAAAATCGGCAACTAGTCAACTAAGCGACTTGATGGGGAAAAATCATACTTGTCGTCTTCTTTAACAGAAAAATAATAAGAAAAAGAGAAGGTTGGAACACGGCTGTATATGAATTAGAGGTTTAAAAACACTCAGTAAGCCGTCTTTCGGCAAGCGAAACTCACGCTCAGAGACAAACGGGAAGCTCCGGATTACCGATTTCTGGGAAGCCCAATGATCTTTTCGGAAGCAAGGCTTCCACCCTCGGGGGGTCTCCACAAAGGAAACGCGGTGGGTAAATTCCATTGAAAATCGCGCATATAACAATAAAAGTAATTCAAAGTTTAAATATTCATTAAGGTTTCCATAAATACATTGACAGAATTACAAAGGAGACCCCCCGAGGATGGAAGCTTTGCTTCCGAAATGATCATTGGGCTTCCCAGAAATCTGTAATACGGAGCTTCCCGTTTGTCTCTGAGCGCGAGTTCCGCTTGCCGAAAGACGGCTTACGGAGTGTTTAAACCTCTAAAGAAAAATAATAGGTTAATCTCAACTGATTTCCGAGGAATGACACGGCTCTTCCGAGCTTTGTTATTCACATTTCCCTAATCCGTAACAGATTTCATTATTTAAATAAATACGTGGTCTACTGTTACTAACAGGGCACTAAGTTTTTCGTTTCAGTTTTCTCAACGAAAAAACAAATTTCGGTTAAGTTCCTGTTTCACTCCTGCCAACATCGATCCAGTTCCATTTTCTACGCTGCGACACTTTTATAAGATTACATCCTTCAAAAAGGTTGATTTAGTATTTCTATCTTTTTTCAATTACACTAAATTAAAATTAATTTTAGAATACAACTGTGACAGTTGTAGGTCGTAATTACACCATAGTAACCCTTCCTCCATTTACGTAAAATTGTAAAAATAAACTGTTTCGGTTTCAGTTCGGATTCAAGGATTCCACTCTTTTCAGTACTGGTTCGGTTTTCACTTCGGCGAAAATAACGATTTTTTCGGTTTACGGTTCTCTTCCGGTTCGATGAGCAGATTACGAATGTTGACGGAGAAACCACACCCAAACCTCCCACATTTGGCCCAATCAATTTCTCAGACGGTTGGACAATTTCTTCCGATAAAAAATTGTCGCCCAAGATGATTCTGGCCCACTTTCGTAAGGATGAACGATTTTAAACTCGTGAATTCTTGCTTAACATAAATCTTCTTCTTTACGGACAATTTCATTGTTTCACTTACGCCGAGATGACCACATTTACTTTGAATATTTGACGTGCTTTTTACTAAGCGGAATTATGTTTTTGCTAATCACTTCCAAATTTGATAATTTTTGTAAGATACCGGTTTTTTATGTTAATGTGTTGTTCTTTTTTGTTTATTTCTATTGGTTTGTCTTCATGTCTTTTATAACTCTATTAATCTACTTTCATCATCAAATTTAGTTTTCTTTCCGTAGGTTTTGCTGGTTTTTCACACCCCCCTTCTTGAGGGTGTTTTCCTGCTGTGGAGATTTTTCCCTGAGCTCTTAGCACTTAGCTTAGGTTTTTCTTTAATCCACCAAGTAGTTTTCCAATAGAATAAAGAAGGAACAGGATTCTACGGCAGAGTGGATAATCCTTCATATGAGAATTAATTTAACCTCGTTCCGTCTTATTTTGAGAATACATTGTGCTTTAAATTTATAACTTAGAAACACATGCAATACGTAATTGTGCCACGAGAAAACTCCGAATATGCACGGTATTGGTACCTCATATTTTCAAAACCGCATAAAAGAGATGGCCATAAAAAGAAACTCGACTATATAATTGAGGCAATTGTATTAGCAGTAAACCACTAATTAATCACTAATCACTGATTAAGTACTGTATTGATAAAATCAATCATGTTTCAGAAATGGAATTTTTGATTCCTAATATTCACACCGACAGACATTTAAATAAAATTTTATTTCTTTGACAATATAACTTAATTTTCCGAGTTGATTTGAAAAAAGATAGATTTACCTCACATTCTGTCCAAAATAATAATTACCTTTATGTTTTAACGATACTTCCAAGAAAGCAAGTTGGAGCACAATTCAAGTCTGAATTAATGCATTTACAGAATCACAGAATAATCAGAGCAAATAAATCACGTTCTTTTTTAAGATGTTTAGAATTCAAGTTGAAATAACAACTACATTTTAGTAACAATCAACATTTCACCCTTTGGAGGAAACTCCGAGAATGATATAGCAAGGTATGCTTTTTAATTTCCGCAGGGTAAGACAAGGAACGTCTCCCATTATATTCTCCCAGAAAAATTTCTTCTCTACATCTACCATTCAAAAGATGTTTATGGTTTTAAACTATACAAATGCTGGATAAGTTTCACTTTGCCAACAACGTTTTCCTCTTCATTTCAAAACATATACGACAGTAAGAATTTTTAGAAAATTCCCAAACAAATTTGACCATCGCAATAGGCGCAATATCATATACGTTATTATTCTCCACTGAACGTCTAAAGACAACCCTATCCTCTGCCAAACCTAAAAAGCAAGCTGGATTCCGGAAGGGCTTTGGCACTATGAGCCATATCCATACACTTCAAGAAATCATCAGCAGAACGATTGAATACGAGATGACACCAGTACTCGGTTTTGTGGATTATTCCCAGGTCTTTGACTCGATAAGTATGTACGTATGTAACTCCTCCACGCTGGAAGCTCTAGGGAAACAAGGGATTGATGCTGAGTACATCCAACTCTTATGCAGCATCCATAAGAACGCCACAGACTCAGTAATGATGCACGAAGAAACAGAGGAATTTAAGATTGAGAAGGGAGTTAGACAAGGCGACTGCCTTTTACCAATTCTTTTACAGGCGTTCTGGAAGAAGTTTTTAAAACCTTAGACTGGGAGGAAAAAGGCCTACGGATCAATGGAGAGCACATCAGTCATTTGCGTTTCGCAGATGATATAGTACTCTTCGCAACTAACGGTGAAGATCTAGCATCAAGACTACAAAAACTGAACACGGCGGAGCAGAAAATAGGACTCAGGATAAACTTATCGAAAACTAAGGTAATGTATAATTCTTTTGCAGCACAAGCACCAATTAAACTTCAACAGATACCCTTGATGCTTGTTCAGTTACTTACTTGGGGCAACTAGTTATAACAGGGAAGAAAATAAGACTAATTAAGTAAATCGAAGAATTGAACTAAGCTGGAGTGCCTTCGGAGGAAACACCCATATTCTGAAGTCAAGAATGCCAATGGTCCTGAAGAGAAGGGTCTTCAACTAGTACATTCTACCAGTGCTGACATGTGGAAGTGAAACATGGGTGTTAAACGCAGCAATAACCCAGCGACTTCAGACTACACAAAGAAGGATGGAACGGTGTGTGCTTGGAATCACAAGAAGAGACAGGAAACGCAACACCTGGGTCAGGAAAATGACACGATGAAACAGACACCATAGATGAGGTAAGATCACTGAAATGGAAGTGGGCAGGCCATGTTGCGAGGAGAAACGACTTCCGATGGACATCAGCAGTTCTCAAGTGGACACCAAGAGATGTGAAGAGACCAAGAAGAAGACCGAAGGACAGATGTAACAGACATATCATCAAGTAATTAGAGTTAACATGCCAACGAGAAGCTCAAAATATAGAGAATCGGAAAGCGCTTGGGGAGGCCTACATCCGATATTGGATTAAAAATGGATGTAATCCCAAGGAAGAATGGACTTGAAAAAAGTCTGATGGGACCGGGAAACGAACCCGGGTCTCCCAATTGCCGGTCGGATGCTCTGTCCGTTGAGCTATCCCGGCAGAACATTTCTCCNATTATTTTATTTTTTATTTAGCGCATAGATATGTCAGGAATCACTACTTCGAGAACCACCATTTGTCACTATAGAAACGATTTATTAAAGAAGCAAAATTTTATGAAAAATCTACACTGTCACTCTTAGCGATAACAATTTTTTTTTTTAATGTGGTAAAAGGACTGCGAGAAATATCCATTAAATAGAATTCCTTTGCTATGGCACTCTTCCCGATTAATAATTATTGTTATCATTAAACACATGATTTCTAATCAGTACTTACAAAAGAATAAATCTCATTAAGCGGAACGAAAAATGGACTGAACATGTATTTTTTGCGGATGTTATTGACTTCGGATAAATTAGTATGCAACATTACATAAATTAGTACGAAGAAATTAAAATAAATAATGACAAACTTCACTATGAAGATATTACAATAGTTAATGACAAAATTCAAACATTCCCAAAATAGATGCTTACGAAAACGAATCTGATAGTTAAGGTCGAGTTCGAGGGTCGTAGGGAGCGGGTCAAATTCCCCGATGCACAGTAAACCATGAAAAATGTCAAAAAATCAATCGTTTCCAAGGCAACCACTTAACTCTCCGAAATATTACCAGGATTCAATAACAGGACTGATTCCACACAATTATGTCAATTTGGGCCCTCGAATACTCTTCAGGGTAAAGGGTCGTATTTTGTGAGAAGGTTAGACCAATTTGGAAAAACGCGGGGAAAAAAGAAGGGCAAATAACTCGAGCAATCTGATTAAAGAAGAAAGGTAATGAATGTTCAATTGCCGTACGCTACGTTCGTTAACTGCACGGAACGCCGCATTGTGTGCGCAATTATCTCGAGCATTAGATCAGCCTAAGAGAATTTTTTGGCGTAATCTTACATTAGCAAGTTATCCTTATAAAATATGAGAAATGGAAACGAAAGCTTAACAAGAAAATACCAATTGAATCTACGGATCCCATCGCTACACCAGAATAATGAAAGGGTAAAGCTGCCGTTTTATCAATAACTAACACCTTGGGAAGAGACAAGGAAAAGGGCAACTTTGCACGTTAAGGCGTGTACTTAGGAAAAATCCCAGGGAAAAACGGACATGAAAAAAGTCTGACCTGCCGGGATAGCTCAACGGACAGAGCATCCGACCGGCAATTGGGAGACCCGGGTTCGTTTCCCGGTCCCATCAGACTTTTTTTCAAGTCCATTCTTCCTTGGGATTTTTCCTGGGTGCGCACCATCTTGCGCAAAGTCACCCTTACCCATTTTCCTGTGTAAAAATGGCTGATGATGATAATGATTCCCTACTACATTCAATTTCCTTTAATTTGACTAACTTATCCCTCCTTTTAAAATACATCAGAGAAATTATTCCTAGCCAAACGTAATACAGTAAAAGTTGAATCTAGCAAAGACATGATTATCATCACAATTGTTCTACCTCAATTTTAATATAAAACAACCTTGGAATCACTGCCTAAGAAAATTTCCAGCACATTTTATTTAGTGTCAATAATTTTCACCAATTCTATTCGGCAGGGTAACTCGAAAATTAATATCGTTATGTTAAATTTAACTTTTCTGTCACCTTTCGACTCCAATTTTTTTCAAGCATCTCCTCAGACATCCTTAGCTACAGTTCTACATTTACCTCACTCCGAAACATGAACATATTTTCCCAACAAAACGATGGAACCGGGCTCCAACACCAGGAATACCAACACGTTGGAAGCGAACCCATTAGATAATCATCCGCCTAATCTGAATGGCAACATCATTGCCTGAGAGAGATGATTTAGGTTAAGCCGACCGTACATCGGGGATTGGATTCGCACCTTAATTGAACGGTTACCTAAGGCGATGGGAGCCTTGCTGACATGCGCGAGGCCGAACTCTCTCCGAGTACTCCCTGAATGCAAATGGAACCCGAGCGGAAAGATGCTGCAAAGGGAAACAAGAAAGGTGCTGCTGCGAATGAGAATCGTTGTGCTCCGTAAGGGAAGAGCCTTGTGCAATTAGTCTCCCAACATGAGAAGCCGCCGTCCGTTTACGCAAGCAAAAAACTCAGGAGGCCTTGATGTCCTGCTTTAATGAGATTGAAGACGCGATTTTCGTTGTCTAGGAGACGTGGTCAGAGCGTATATTACTCGGAATAAAGAGAAGAAGTTGAAACAAACAAGGTGACTGAGCAAGGGACCTAATAAGGATTTACCGGCTTCTCCAGATTACATGAAGTTATTAGGGTTTCCATATAGTTGCCAAACGTCCCGCACTACAGGACTGCGCCTTATTTCGCTGTGCAGAACCGTTGTCCCGAAAATTCAATCGGGACAGAAATATAAGAAGTGATTACCGACTGATAGTAAAAGAGGTCTTCATCGTGTGTGGGGGCAATTGACTCTTATCATGGACTCATAATAGGTACATACCTCGTTTATCTTTCATATCACTAGGAGAGCATTACAGAACGTCGATGTACTGTCCTTTCTCATACTGAATAAAGATTACTTCGTAATGTTTTGGCAATAGGACTTTATGGAAGGGAATAAAATTTAATCAATCCTTGTTGCACGAAAATTTCATAAGATATTATTGATCTCTTTCCTTTTTTGATCTCTAAGGCTTCATTTAAAGCATATTTTTCCAAATTTTTCTGATCTGGACTGTTAATTTATAAAACGGTATTATTATTCAAAGCCTTAATAACCTGATGAAGTTGAATTTCAGTGATGATGTATAATTATTTCCCATTTCCTTCCCATATTGTATAGAAAAATCACATTTTTGTACCGTTTCTTCAAAATTAAAATCTGGTAACCCTACAAATTGAACAAGGTTGTCAAAAATCTCACTGTATTTTCCCGCTTGTTCGAGAATGTCTACCGGGAATGTAGTAAGGAATGGCCCGCACATACATAGATAATGGGCTGAAAATTACTAAGAGGGCTGTACATTGTTTGAATCGCATCAGTATGATTCAACGTCTTTTCATTATGTTGACATTTTAATTTACAATTTATACCTCCATCCTGCAGTCTTTAACGATTACGCCAAAACTATTCATTGAAACCCTTTTTATTCCAACTCCAAAGAAGCCAATTCCAACTGAAGTTTTGATTTTTTTGAAATTCAAACATAAAAGAACTATGTAAGTTTGAATATATTTACGATATACGCATAGTAAAGTTAATCTCAATTAGTTCCATAAAAAGTTTTGTTTTTAATACGGTTTCGAATGAAATAGCGTTCATCTTCCTGAAGTTCCTCAGAGGCTGTGTTAGTTTAAAGGCCTATAATTCTATAATTAGTGTCGATGAAAGTAAAATATTTCTTTGAATGTTTAACGCATGTAGTTATAGCGCATGCCAAGATTGTAAAATTAATAGAATGCTTCGAGGAAGTGCGGTCTGTGGTCTAACCACAGCGTGAATAGCACGGAATAAATGACACGTAGTTGGATAATGTTGACCTACGTTCTGAAAAGTTTATGAAAATATCTCTGCAGGATAAAACAATACCTTGCTCCATACCCTTCCTAAATTACAAAGCATTAGATCTTAAAGTTGAAATGAAGAATGTAATTCTCTTTTTCCTCTAATACATTCCTTCGGCTACATAAAATTCTGGCTGAATTTGTAAAATTTTACACAAAAAGTGTCACAAATTTGCGCGCAATCCTTAAACGACATTCTTTGCTGCTTTTATTGATTTAAAAACGATGACACTTTAAATTTAAATTGTAGAAATTTACTTGTACAAAAATAGAAAAAATATGACGTAAAGTTGGTCAAATAATTATTAGCGATTTACAATTGGTGTTAGAGACCTGAACAATGTCACAATTTACCGACTCAATAATAATCCGTGACTTCTAATAACAGAATGTTTTCTCTAAAACAAAGAAATAGAGCGCATAGATAACAAAAATTCGACCTTTTAATGTTTTTGAAAACACAGACTTTATCAACGCGACTGCCCGAGCTGAAAACTATCAAAACGTGCTCGACATTTTTAAAAGAGACGCAACAAATTTATTTACTTCATTTTTCCAGAATATGGATTCACACGACTAGCATTCTTCATTCTTCTTCTTAAAAATTTCAGATACGAGGTAAGGTCGTAAAGGTGAAAAAACAAGAGAAAATATCTCTTCATAAAAATTGATGTTTTATATTTTAACTAAGCTGTGCGGAGAAATTCAATACAGCACAAGCTGGAAGAAAGAAATTCAACTGAAGATTGTTGACAATATACAAAATTAACTTTAAAGTCAAACGGACAAAATTAAGTGACTTTAAAGTTAACGATTCCTTTTTTAAGATCCGGCTGAAATTTTTCTCAAATTGATATGAATTATGTTCTTTTATTTCATTTACGTAGAGAATTATTTATTTTAGAAACGAAATTTTGAAAGTAACACATGTAAATCGAATTTCGCAGTATTTTATCGACATCTACGTATTATATACGAGAAATCTATAATCGATTAAATTAAAAAATCTTTATTCTGTTTCCGTTCTTGAGGTACTGCTCTCTGTTTCATGAATGCAAACTATACGTAGCGATAAACAGTTATCAAATCATCACCAAACGCAACCACACCACTAGAAAGCGAAATTCAACCACGATACACTAATTAGCACTACATTAACCAGTTTAATCCTCTCGAGATAAACCTCTACATTTCCAAAACCAGGTCATTAATTAGACCTCTGCAATGGTTCATCACACGATTCAACATCACTCACTAAATCCCTGTTAGTTAGTAGCCAGTCTGTGATATTAATCACTATATTCATGATACTCAACCAAAAATGATATCACAAGGCAATAAACCTCGGAAAGCTTATCATCAAAACACTCCCATAAGTGGCTTTGGCATACACTTTACTTGATGACTTACGCCAATTAATGGCCTTCGTCAACTGAATGATTATAACGGAATAATCCGCTCAAACGAAACTTCGGATATCCATATTCTATTCCTTAATACCCACGAATGGATACTTCATTAAATTTATAAAGTAATATTTTCCATTTCTGAATGTTTATATACGTACATACAATCTTCCGCAATGATTATCGGAGAAAAGGAATCAGAAAGAATGTCTCAACCTCCACTGATGAATAATCAATGGAGAAAGCGCTTTTTGGTAAATCAGCTATCATTCGACGTTTACTATGAATAGTATAAATGTAGATTTATCTGTCAAAAATCAAAGTTTTGATAAAACCTTGTCTAGCCAAAAAATTGCTTTAATAATTATCTCTGTGGGATGGAAAATGAAACAATATTAATTATTTTCGTGATAAATGGTTATCTTGTATAAACGCAACAATACAACCAAATTATTGTTATACCGTTGCAACGTCCCGCCGAAAAAACGAATAAACCGGCAAAATCCGGTCTGACGATGCACAATACGTATTGATATACTAATTCACACTCTTGATGTTTTAAAGACAAAGATTTTGTTAACATAGTTTTGTTAGCGAGTTTTCCGTTTTAACTCTAGGTGGTGCATTTCTATTGGAGTTTTCGTGACAAAAGCGTCGTTCTCGTAATTAGATAACTGAAAGTAGTTGTTTTTGTTATAGATTTTATAGAAGCAAATAGTCCTTCAAAGATTCAGTTAAGAAGAAATAATTGTTTTGAATGTAGAAAACCTAAAAATAATGGTCTTGATATGGCTAGACTTAAAAAAAAACATCTAATATAAAAATAAAAAGTACCATTGGGCTTTGAATGTGGTGTGCTTCCTGGTGATAATTGAGCACAAACTTACAGTCAAAGAAAATACTGGTGAGAGAAACAAATTTTTGCCTACTCAGCGACGAAAATGCCAGGTACGAATAAAAATGTATAAATTATGAAATAAAAAAATCAAACGTGATGCATACTTCGCTTACCACTAGAATAAACATCAATGTTAATTCTCTTAATAAGTGGTCAATTTGAAAATTGCTTAACAGGACAACCAGAACAGGATAAGATGATAAAGAGAATAATAACATGGCAAAATACTGAGAAGCAGATTTGAGAAGAAAAGCAACAATACTGCAAGAAGAGAGCCTAACGTTGAAAACCATATGGACTTCAGTAACAAAACAAGAATATTAAATCAAACCTAATATTGTTATTCTTTTGGCGTTCTTGAGGCAGTAAGCCAATGTTCAACAACGGAATTACGTTTATCTTGAATGCAGCTTCCTATGATGTCGATATCTCCTACACTTTTAATGAACTGTAATTTCATGCCATGTCTCCTGATACAAATTCGATTCCTATGAATTATTCCTTTGTGTTGCAAGAAGTGAACATAAAGCTCGTCGTTTCGAAGTGTGCTACGCAGCTTTCAACAACTAAGCGATTCTCTCCCCTTCACAAATGTTGTTCTAAGGTTTATAAGTTCGCATACAAAATCTTAAATAACAGTATAATTAACAGATTAATAAATAGTTATAGAAAATTCACCCAAAGAAATAATGATAAATCTATCCAAAAACCTATTCGCACAAAGTTTGTTTCCGACAATCCATCCTCAGCTAACACGCTGCCCGAGATAAAATCAACGCTTGTATCTTTAAGTGAAAGAAATAAAAGTCGTTTATTTGGACATAAAAACGGAATGATCATATGAAGAGAGTTCAAATGGGCAATAAGAAATATAAGAATGGAACATCATCGACAGCAATTTCAGGCGATTTTTATTCATTCCTTATGAATTATTATCCTTATTTATTCCTAATCAACTTATCTGCAATTAACTTTTAAAGAGCCATTACCTCGTGATAAATATCGCGAGCTCTCGTCGTATACACGGCAGATATACTATTTCTACAACAAATTAATCGAGTACCCCCCCACAAATATCCGCATAATGAATTATAAATCGTTTTTGAAAGATGGAATATGGATTTGGAAATCTTCGGATGCATGAAAATTGATTTAGAGAAACATAGACGTAAATTACCACTGATGTGGCCAAAACTTTGAGTATTTCATTTTACCTTCTTCTGATAAGACAAAACTTTCTTCGCCCTTTGGTACATTCATAGCAACACGCTATTCCCTTGCGGGGTAAGCATGTTATTTACCTCGTGTACTATAAATATTCCTTCACAATTTCTGATCCTCGCACGCATCTTTTGCTACGGAGATAACCACAAACTTTTCAAACATTCCCTTTAGTCTCTAAGTCATTACGTACGTCCCTTCAACATCTCATCCTCTGAGTACAACCAACTGTTTTTCCGTCTTCCTCTTCCTTTAATACATCTCCCATTTTCTTCGAATATCATCTTATTTATACCCCTAACAGCTATCGTTCCATAAGTCCAAACTAACGTAAACCCAAACACACCATCAAGTATGCTGTTCTGTTTACAACAGCAAGACAGACTAATTAAAATATCCTCGAATGCTTACAAACGTTCTAAGATACCAAACAAGTAGTGGACTACGGTTGCAAACTAGAAAAGGAGTGAAATTACATGTTTTAACTGTAAATAAATTTGTTCTATGTTTTCGTAACTTACGAAAAAATTAATCAATTTAAAATGAACTCGAATAGAACTGAAAACGGACTCTGTTTAAACTCTAAATCCTCTTTATTTATCCACAAATAAATCTCGAGTTTGAATTATTTTCCCAGCTCAAGTTCGATTCCTACCTAACACGGATGTAAGTGGCGCAAAAAAATTATGGGTAACTGAAATTTGAAACAGTTAAATGGAACCTTAAACGAATGACTGACGCCTGCAAAGAATAGCAAAAATAGAGAGTGGTTGCTTAGAAATACAAACAGCCACCCTGGGAGTTTACAATTATTTCATTTCTACCCCGAGTTCCTGATAACCAATCACAATATTTACTATAAACCATTGTTGCATCAACCGACTGAATCGATGTCAGCCTACGCTACCTATAAGTGTATGAAATAATTATGGAAATATATAAATAGTGCATACGCTACCAGCTAAATCCATGAGCGAAAACATAAGGTTCATAACTATTTGAGCCAGCTAACACTGATTCACAATAATTACTTCGATTTCAGGAAATGTCCAGAACGGTAAGAAATACGACTGAAATAAACAATTACCTTTCTTGGGCAGGGCGAGGGCCTTGTGTTGTTTGTGGAAGTGCTTCTCCAGGAAAGATAGTAACATCATGATGGACCTACCGCCACACTAGATGTAACGGAACACCTGAGGCATTCTCCCAACCTTCCACCCTCCTCGTAAATACCCAAGTCCTATTTCTTACGGCATCTTTACCTCCAACGAGGTCGAAATATGAAAACAAAAGCCCCGGTGCATCTTCAAAGAGTTGCCGAAAGCGGTCGGGAAAAAGCTTGCATTCGCCAACCCCTTCGAACAGCTGAATCTCTCTTTCACAAAAGAGAGGATGCGATATAGTTCTCACGCTCTTGAATTGAAAGGAGATTCGAATGCGCGCCCGAGATTCGAAATGCCCGGAGCATACCGTTCCCACCTGTAAACTGAACGAAAAGCTCCCGCGATCTCGAGGGTCGAAAAGGGTTCATTGATTGCTTCGCCGCCACAGACGCGCTATATCCCCATGCGTGAGACAATAATTTCCGATGCGCGGACCGTGTCGCCATCTCTAATCCAATCAAAGAACCACGTCGACCTCAAAAATGTGGTGACCACTTGAACGACAGAAGCTGGCGTTGGAACCGCTACTTACTATTTTATTTTCGCATTAAGAAATAAAATGGATGGCAAGGACACTCCAGACGTAAGCAGGAAAAAATTAAGTGATTAAACAGCGACACCGAGTTGCGTCGCAATTCACAGACTTCTGAATCTGAATGGCTTCCCAACGAGTAGAGAAATTTGGATAGTGTTTCAACACTGACGTAAGATTTGATAAAAGTTTCCAAAAGAAAGTAATTCGATAATCGCGACAAACGTAAGCTTCTAGTACCTGTTGATAGTACTCCTTACTTGGCTTCCTTCCCCGAGGGAAATTTCTCCGTTAAAGAATAAAAGCACTGGAAGACAAGCCCTCAAAATAAATCAAATGTATAAATGTAGAAAATCAGAAATTTTAAGAATAAATATTAAGTTTCTGTTAAGGCAATGAGGTTTTGGTACAAGACTCCTTGTGATAAGTGTAAACCTCTGAGAATGATAAATCGTGAGTTAAAATCGGTTGATGTATAAATGTTTTACCATTATTTTTTTTTAAAGAAAATAATGAGCTCACCCGTGGTAAATTAATTTGAAGTCCAAATATCTTCCGAAAATTAATGAAAGAAAGGGCAACGAGGCAGTCTAAATTTTCGATCCTGTTTACAAAAGGGAAAAAAGTAAAAAATTTCATTTCCGACAATCTTAAAAAACAAATTCACTGAGAATTTAAAATTTCAAAATTGAAGTAAAATAATATGTTTATCTAGATAAATAATCTGCAGTAAGGAAACGATCTATTAAGGGGAAGGTTATAACAAAATAGCGATCTTGTTGAACGATAAATACAGTGAAAAGATATACGATTTTATATCCTTTTATATATCGATTTGTGGCCTTTGATGGCTCTAAATTTACTTGGTTTAATTAAGAAATTTTATACTAAAAATTAAATCGGCGAATTAATCTGTAAACATTCGATGAGAATAGTGTGAAAATTGATGATGTAGTCAAGCTTTCGTAATTTATCAAGACACCGCTTCGACTCACAATGTGTACTGAAAGGTCGTAGACTTTGGTAAAGATACGAAATAAACGTCAATAAGCAGATATTCCTCCACCGCTCATACTTTAAGTCCCCATGCTACGTGACTTCCGACTCCCTCCAGGAAGAGGAATTACAGGGGTGCTTGAGGAATATTAATTCAACAGGAAATATTTCTTTATTCCCTAACGATTTCTAGCTCATCTACCCTATATTAGCGGAACTAAGGAAAAGTCACTTCCTACGGGAATATAAAAATAATATTCCACACATCATGCGCTGGCGTCCATTCCAAGTCATGGGAACCATGTGAGACCTCTCTCAAGCCAGACGTTGCTCTTTTCAGACGGCATAATATGAATCACGCTGCTTCTCGATCGATAATGCAGTAAAAGCGTCAGCTGCCGCTCTTTCAACAACTAAGCGATTCTCTCCCCTTCACAAATGTTGTTCTAAGGTTTATAAGTTCGCAAACATAAAAGAACTATGTAAGTTTGAATATATTTACGATATACGCATAGTAAAGTTAATCTCAATTAGTTCCATAAAAAGTTTTGTTTTTAATCCAAACTATTAGGTCTAAATTTCAATAACGACACAATAATCTAGACAGATTCACCACCACATAAATGCAACAAGCAAAATCGCGTTTAAAATAATGACATTATCTTCTATATAATTTATATTATATATTTATAAGCGTCATCATTAGATGATCGAAATAATATGTGAATACTGTGAAGTTTATTAGATGATCGATAAACTATTAAAAATTATCTTTTTCTACAGACGAGATTATTTTATTTCCGAGATACAAACGAAGCGATGAAATAACGAGGAAATTATTGTTTCCAATTAACTTTAATTTAAGTATATAAACGCAACATACACATACTAATGAAGATGAGAATGATTAAACACTGTTATAAAATGGAAATTAAAGACAATATGAACAAACCGATTCTTGCAATAATGATATAACAGAGCAGCTACTCAATGACGGTTCCATTGCCTCATGATGATCCCTATGTTTGTCATGACTCTAAAATCTAATATCAAATAGCTACATGTTGAATTTTCAACACTTAGCAACATTTGAAAAGTTGGAGACCAGTGCGCAAACTCTCGGATTTTCCCTTTTGCCGCCGATATTTTGGGATATTAGTAAGATATGATTACGACACTAACCTCACCTTCACGTTAATGAAGCCGATGCAATCCTGGCCGACACTTTCTCAAAGCCTGTGCCGAAAACTTTTCATGCATTGCAATTCAAATGCCACTGTTTACGTTTCACGTCACATATGCATACCAGTAGTGAGGCACTCTACTGAAGAAAACGGAAAACACTGACGCTTAGGAAGCCAGCTGACTCTCAACGCCACCCGTTATTCTTTTGTACTGAAGCGTAGCAGAAGCATTTTACGAAGTATATGGAGCTCCAGGAAAGACTTTTATGTTAAGTTCATCACGTATATTCGTAACGCATGATTAAAAATGAGAATATACATTATTTTGAGAGATACTCCTAGGTAACCCAGGGAGCCTTTGGATTTGGTGAGTAATTTTGCATGAAAAGGTGATCTGGAGAATTTTTTATGCATAAGATGTAATATTTCATCTCGGTTGGCATTTTAAAGCATTAATTATGATGATCTTTTCAATCTTACAGCAAATAGTTATGATGCCTTCATGATCATTATGGATGGGGAGGCTAGCGGCCCTTTTCGACATTGCATACAGCTGTCGAACATTAAAAGTGGAGAGATATTTAATCATACATTATGCCTTATAAGAGGACAAATCATCTCCGCCAAAGATTGCTGCTCTGGAAGAAACATTTTTCTTACTCAGAATTCCACAGAGACGCTTGAAAATGTGAATTCGACCGAGTGGAGCGTTGCGGAATGGGGAGAATTCAAATGCTTAACTTCATTGACACCGGGACCAAATCATTTTAAATTATCATGGAAATGCACTTTCTGTGACAGCGAAACTCAGCTTTTATTCCAGATCTACCTAGAGGAAAGAATTACAGATGATAAAGTCTTGCCTGTCTGGATAACATGCCAAAATGATTCTAATGAGGAAGATAAGTTGGTAAAAAGATTTCGTAGCTATTAGACGTGCCTCATATTTTATCCTATGATCATCATTCTTTTAAAACTAAATATTCTCTTCTTCTCTTCAGTCGTTAATCGTTGAAACGCGAAAGAAGCCTGTTCATGTTTTATATTTTTAAGAATGTTGACATAAGATTCAGCTAAAATATCAACCGTTTCTATTAGAAGTTGCGATGTGTGAAAATCCACGAAGAATTAAAAATGCTAGCTACTTCATAGTCATAGTAGAAAAATTAGCAAGAAATGGGTGTATGAAATCTGTTCTTAAGAAAAGGTGATTCATTTGTCAGTGATAAACCGCTACTTTCAAAGGAATGTTTTGACACTATGTATTCCCGTTATTTTATAAACTTCTCAGCCGATAATATTTTTATATTCGAAATGTAATCTTTTAGGAAAAGAATCTGGACCGTGTTGCTATGATGGCTCGCCTTGCTCAATGCTTGACATCTGAATGTCTTCACGATCAAGGTTTTGGTCGAGCCTCCATCTTTTGCATTGAGCCGAATGTTGCTGTATTCCAAAGTAAGCTAACTGCTACAGAAGCACTAAGCATGAACCATGAGGCTTTGTGGCAGCATATTGCGAGGGAGTTGATGAACTCAACGCTTGCTAGCCACCACATGAAGTATTTGGCTTTCCTTTCATGTACACAGTAAGCTCTAAATCAGTCACATTTAGTTTTACAAATTATCGGTAGTGCAATCGATTTAAAGATGTGGATTTATCGCCCACAAATTGATTTTTTCTTGGAAACTTATTACTAGTTGTCTTAAAGAATTACATTAAGGATGGAGAAGTGTTTGACTACAGCTTCATGATTAATTTTTCAAAGTTTCCTTATTCTTTTTCGTTAGTTTAATTAAGATTTTTAGATTCAAGCAATTTAATAGTATATGCAAAGTTTGTGTGCCTCTATTTTTCAGTTCAGCAGATAATTTTGTGCATCTTTTCCAGTTATGAAGCATCTCCTACTCAAGCTGGAGAAAAAGGAAAGAAAAGATCAGGAAAAATTAAGGGGCACATAGCTCTTGGAGCTGGAGGCTTGGCACTCTTAGGCACAGCATCAATACATACATGGCCTTGCACACTTTCTGAAGTACTTCCTTGTTTTCTAGACTCAACTCCTGTGGACACAAAAAAGTACTTTGATGACAGTTGTCGGAGGTAAATTCGATCTCTTTTGCACCCTTCAGATACAATGAGCCTTACTCAAAGAGTAATGGTCTCATGATGATAATTTTCCATGTTCATTATCCAAAGGAGTAGATTTCCTCATTTTTAATGTAAATCCATTTGATAAAAACGGTCTAATTTCAAATTTTCCCACTCCCTAATATATCCGGTTTTCCAACTTTGTTAAAGTTAAGGAAGTGCATGGACTCTCATGAATGTTATTCAGCATTATTGTGATGTCTAGATAATTCACTAAAATTTAACGGCTTAACTTTTATTCCTAAAATTAAGTTATTAAAGCTAAACATCAGTAATTGTTTGTTTAACCTTGCTTTTTAACATGATTCTGTTTGCTCTGGTAATCTAATTTTTACTGACAAACTTAAGTTTTTCTTCTATGCATTAACAATTAACCTATCTTTTTCTAAACAGAGGAACACATGGGGGCTGCTTTGCCACAGCTTTGGGTTCAGTCTGCCATGAGCTTGGGCACACTTTTGACTTAGGCCACACAAAGAATGGAATCATGGGAAGAGGATTTCATCATACTCAGAAAATTTTCATTTTACCTTCACGCATTGAAGATTCAACCGTCCAAAAGTAGGTAAACCCATCTGAAAATCTCATCGAAGGACAGTCATGAATACATTCTTCAACATACATCAAACGAGTTAAAATTGATCTTGCACTGTTCTTACAAACTTGTTCCAAAATATATTAATAAGTCATGTTACATGAATCCTTTTTTAAAGTTCTTATTTCTAACTACCTAATGTGTATTGCCTCAAATAGGAACTGCAGTGAAAAGTTGATTCTTAGCAAAATGTCTACATTAAACATAGCAAAGAATGATAACACATCTCCAGTAAGGAAAGACATCAGTATATCATGGAGTCAACCAAGACAAGAATTTTGTGCATCTGCTCAACTTAAAAGATTGAAAGAAAAGCAAAAAATCTTAGGGATTGGAGGGGGCAAGAAATCTCTCAGAAATGATGATTACCCATTTTGGTCACTTGGTTGTGCAACTATACTTGCTTATCACAGGTGATAGCAATATTTTAGTTTATACTGATTTTTATTTTATAATAAAGTATAAAGTATTAAATCTAGCCTAAATTTATACTATAAATCCTATAAATATAATTTAATATATGGCTATCCCTATGTTTTATACTTCTATATACCTTTATCCATAATGCACTGTGTTAATTTCTTTGTGAATGGCATGATATTCTTCAGAGGGTTCTTGATAAGTATCATGTACAATTCCTCAAACAATGCTTCATTCCTACTTCAATTTTCAGGTGGTTCAACTGCAGTGGAAATCAAAACAATCCCACTGAGAACATAACCTTTAACAGACAAATGTAAGTTGACTTGAATCATTTACTAACTTATAATTTCATAAGGAATGTTTTCTCTTGGTATAAATGTCACATATAAACTAAATGCAATACTTTATGTATACTCAGAGATCATTTCTTTAGATGAGGACTTACTTCTTTGTCAAGCAGTTTGAATGTTGGATTTAAAGGTTTGTAAATCAGTAGAATGAATCAAATTTTATCCTATAGAAGCTTTAGAAATGTTAATCGACATTCAATTGAAGTCATTTTTGAGTGATTAAGGTATGACTGAGCCTCCATTTACACAATATGATAAATATATTACCAAAAAGAATGATTGTTGATTTACTGAGATGTTACCATTCCATAATCAAAGTATCGTGTATTGAATTAAACAGNAACATATCCTCCAACTTGACATCTTCATTCTTGTTGACAGTCTCCTTTTTTGGCTCACCGGCTTCACTGCACAAGAATTGTAAACGTGATAGTAAGAATAAAACTGCATAGTTTAAAGCGCTGTTTCTAGTTATATGCATAATAAATTCTACCAGCAAGTTTATTCTACCTTTAAATTTGTAATATTTTAAGATGACATAATATTTCTCATGCCAAAAACATCCATTAACACATTGTTTTGACCATTATTTATTTTAGCACCCATAGTCTGGATTGCTAATCAACCATTTTTGTTAACATCCAGTAAATATTTAAAGCTATGGTACTAGTTTAAATAGAAAATGATATCATTATTCAGTGATGAATGTGTTATAATTTCCTTTAGAAGCTCAACGGTAGGCATGGTTTTAGTTCTTCAATTCACACACATGCACACACATATATGTATACGGACAAAACATATAAAAAGGCACTTTGCTACATATTTGTATCACAGCTATAACATTGCTTCATTCAGTTTTCATTTTGTCCTTTTTTTATTTGGGTGTTCAATCCATCACATCTTATCTATTCCTGGAAAGTTTCTATCTCCAGCTGTGTTAAATTAATCCTGTTTGGTTAAGAATTAAAACTGTTTACCATGTCATCACCTTAAATACCTTTTCTTTCCATGTAAATAAATGAAAAATCTATTGGGTACTGACAGGAGGTGCATATCTTCCAAGGCTGGGTTAAGAGTGGTTCAAGTAAGGAACGACTCGGATGGAGGAGCTGTACTTTCATCCTGGCAATTTCTTGGCTCTCAAGGCAGAGGACAGTTTCTGATACCTCCATCTTGCACATTGACAGGAAAGAGCCTTAAAGTTGAACTATCCATCATAGCAGAGGATTCCATGGGAAATATTTTAAAGGATAAAGTGACTTAACTTATTTTGTACGTCTTGAAATTTCATATAAACATCAACTTTCATGTTTCAACAAGATATTTACAAGCAAAATGCTGCCAAAAATACCAATCACGACATATTACAATATGTTGTAAACTATGAAATGTTTAACCTTGGGAACAACCAATTGAATTTTTACTAAAAATAGCGTAAGGCACCTTAAGAAGGTGCAATATGGCCCAGCCATGTCATTTGTATGTGAATTAATCAGTTTAAAAGCTAATGATACTCAAATAATCCTTTTCACTTTGTATCACATGGAAATGTACTCCATGAAAGTGTTTAACCAGGTGTTGACATCTGGATACAACTTATTTGCAATAAACAGCATACACACTTTCAAATAAATATTGAATTTCTTCCATCTCCTATTCCTTCTTTGTGCCTCCAAACCATTCAACGGTGGGAAATGCTGAATCACAACTTCTGCAATTCTGTGTATGGGTGGAGCACATGTAGTACTGTAAAAATTACAATATTTCGGCAAAATACATGTCATGTTTAAGAGAAAAAAGCTGCCTATCAGAATGAATGGCTTCAGAGACGACGTTAAAAGGTTAAACTCTCTGTAAGATGAAAATCCTGACATGCAAGCGTGGACTAGTNAGAGGATTCCATGGGAAATATTTTAAAGGATAAAGTGACTTAACTTATTTTGTACGTCTTGAAATTTCATATAAACATCAACTTTCATGTTTCAACAAGATATTTACAAGCAAAATGCTGCCAAAAATACCAATCACGACATATTACAATATGTTGTAAACTATGAAATGTTTAACCTTGGGAACAACCAATTGAATTTTTACTAAAAATAGCGTAAGGCACCTTAAGAAGGTGCAATATGGCCCAGCCATGTCATTTGTATGTGAATTAATCAGTTTAAAAGCTAATGATACTCAAATAATCCTTTTCACTTTGTATCACATGGAAATGTACTCCATGAAAGTGTTTAACCAGGTGTTGACATCTGGATACAACTTATTTGCAATAAACAGCATACACACTTTCAAATAAATATTGAATTTCTTCCATCTCCTATTCCTTCTTTGTGCCTCCAAACCATTCAACGGTGGGAAATGCTGAATCACAACTTCTGCAATTCTGTGTATGGGTGGAGCACATGTAGTACTGTAAAAATTACAATATTTCGGCAAAATACATGTCATGTTTAAGAGAAAAAAGCTGCCTATCAGAATGAATGGCTTCAGAGACGACGTTAAAAGGTTAAACTCTCTGTAAGATGAAAATCCTGACATGCAAGCGTGGACTAGTAATTGATCATCACAAGACAATCTTTTCTGACACAGTTTTACGCATAGGCTCACCAATGTCCATCACACTCCCATTTGAGCACTTTGTGATTGGCGCAATTGCAAAATGTTTAACTGCACTTTGGTTCGAATGCAGGCTTCTCGCTCCTCAAAAATCAGTCGAGTGAGGGTGGATGCTTTTTGCTAAAAATGAATGAAAGATAAGCATGAGCACAAATAATTTTTTACATGAATTGGATAGACTTCTATATGACCTTCTTAGAAAACTCTGGCACTTCCCAACTTAAAGTCATGACAACTTAGAGTCATAACCATAGCCGTGTCTAATTATGGTATATTAGGTATACTGCACCTGGATGAAGATAGGATATGTTTTGCTCATTCTCAAAAGTATTTGAGTATTCTGTGCAAGTTCTACTAAGCTGCCTCTCTTGTTCAACCATAAAATTCCCAATGTTGTATAGTAGCAAAGAAAGTTAGCAATTAAAAATGCAAAGTTCATATGCTTGATTTTAAATGAAGAAAAAAAAGTCTGCCTCGGATAGGAATCAAACCCAGGTCTCCCACTTTCAGGGACATTGCTCTGACCAACTAAGCTGACACAAGAGAGCAAGATCTCTCTTATTTTTTTGAGGCATAACACAATGTGTCCAATTTACAGTGTCTTCTTAGCTTTTTCTTTAATTTCTTCTTCTTGACCAATGTTCTTCAAAAATTTTCTTAGGAATTTCCTACGACATTAAATTATAAATCTGTGATTTTCATTTATTGAACTAATAAGTTAAATTAATTTAATTATGGACACTTGCAGAATTCAGCATTATGATATCAGTTATGAATATATTCAGAAGATTTCAGCAGAAGAATATCAATTTTCTTAACATATATTGAGTACTCAAAACATTGATTGGGTAGGATTGAAAAATGAATTGGGTACCCACTTTGCTTAGAGGGAACACTGCCAGGGGCCTCATCTCCATGATATTAGTAATGCTATTGATATTGAGATGCCTTTTGAGTATCTAAGTTGGTCTTCCTTTTTATCTGTTATTTATCTTTAATCTTTGGTTATTTTTTATTTGCTATAATAATTTTTTATCAATTATACAGAAAAATTAATAAAGATTAACCATAAGGGGTTCAATATACAAGGATGATTTATAGTAAATGCACATATGGAGTTCATATAGGCTCCATTACCCAATATAGAGAAATAATATAAATGTATTAACTAGAGTTAGTTAAGTTTAACAGAAGTCAATGAATCTGAGCTTACATAAGCAAAAAACTGAAAAACTAAAAAGTAAACTTGCCTCCAAGGTTTCGTTTTCTTTTTTCAACTGATCAAACATATCCTCCAACTTGACATCTTCATTCTTGTTGACAGTCTCCTTTTTTGGCTCACCGGCTTCACTGCACAAGAATTGTAAACGTGATAGTAAGAATAAAACTGCATAGTTTAAAGCGCTGTTTCTAGTTATATGCATAATAAATTCTACCAGCAAGTTTATTCTGATGGATGAAAAGAAAAAATTCAAGAAAAATTGTTCCTAATACATAAGTATTTAACAGATTAATGTTGTTTAGTTTGCTCTCATTCTGAAATTTTTTATCACAAAATTAGTATCCCTTGTTTCAAAATTTAAATATTTACAGAAATAATCAGCACCTGTTCCTCACCCAGCACCAGCACCCTCTTTCAAAATTAAGTGTAAGAACTTATCACATCATATATCACTTCTAAATTTGAAGTAATGAATGGAAAATGATACTGTATTTATCTGAATATCAGAAAACTTAAACATAAGAAATTTCTACTTTTTCAGAACTTCAGATTTGGAAAAAATAGGTTTTTAACAAATTTATCAACAACTCATTTTTTATGAAAGTTCAATGCAATTCATTGTTTAACAATAACTAATTTTGCTCCACTCTCATTGGCATTGACATAAGCTAGCATATACATGCATACACTTATGTACTATGAGCATTCCCATTGCAACCTTAAATGTAACTCAGTTCAAGTCAAATTTACAATACATGCCTCAGATACTCTATTAGCTTCTTTTTAGATTCTTTTAGTTTCTGTACAAGAAATGTCTTCCTCTAAGACCAGCATAAAACAGTCCATTCAAGACTATCGTCTTCCAATGCATAAGTCTTTCATCATTACTTCTGAATTTCTCTTGTGAAGTTTTAATATTAATTGAATAAGGCAGCTTTATAGGATTTTATGAATAAAAACACTGTCACATTTCCATTTCTTGTGTTACTAGGATAAAAAATGTCATCTCTGCATCTTTATTTACAACTGAAAACTGTGCTAGGGGAATAAAATTTTCAGAGAAATTAAACATTAGTTAGTATAATAGCAATCAGTACTGCAAATATAATACTTATGAGGACTATAAGATGCATATAAGGGGTTATATGTAAAAAAGATACAGTACTTCAGAATTTTTTCTTCTTTTTGAGAATATAAGATGATACCACATTTTTCTAAGGCTGAATTTGGAATGGATCCTCCTCTCACACTGAGGTAAACACAGTATTCAAATGGCAACAAAGATGGATTTACTCATGGGCGTTACAAGAAGAACAAACCTATTTTAGTCTACAAAGTTAAAAGAATTTTGAGATTTAATGAAAAAATGTTCCCTTGGTCATATCCAAATAATGTGGTTTAATGGTCACAGAATTACCTTAGTTGAGGGGGAGGATGAGAAGGTGGGCCACCTAAGTTTGGTTTGCTCCTTTTCGAATGAATAGAATTTATCAGCTTCTTTGCCAGCAATTTCTCAGCTTTGATACGGCCCTGCAACTCATCCTTGAACTTGAGTAACTCTTCATGCTCAAGCTTAAGATACATTATCTGCTCATTTTCAGCAGCAGCTTTTTCCAACTCTTCTTGAGTAAATTTGCTCAGGGTGTTGATAGCAGCCATTCTAGCAGCTTTACTCTCTTGAGCAGTGTTGATACCATCAGCAACAGGCAACTGCAAGAGTATTTTTTTAGACAGTACATGAATTACTACAAAAAGAGCATATTTCAGATTAAAGAACTAAGATTATGTAATTTAATCAATATTAATATTATAACTTAAAATGTAATTCTACCCCAAGATCAATAGAAATAAATTAAAAAGCAATATTTGATGGTATACATGCTGCAAATAAGGAAAGCCTCCACTAAACACTGTAATGTTTCAGAGTTTATGCCACATTGGAGTGTAAGTTGAATATTACAAAATATAAGATTTTTGCAGAAATATCAAAAATAAGTAGCCTCTAGCTATAAGTCAAATGCCTGAAAGTTAATTTAATGGATTTCATACTTCAGTGGCAGTTATTATCTTCAGTTATTACAATCTGATCAGTAAATTTCATAATTAAAACCTTGTTTTTTACTTAAATACATACTAGCACCTTTCATATATTACAGATATCTAACCACAGATGCCATTTACATTTTAGTTAAGAATAACTATAGATGTTACAGCCATAGTAAGTGTGCCATATCAAAATTGCTATGAATTGAACCCGTCATGCAATTCTCAGTTAAATGCACAGCAAGCTACCAACTAATTTTTAATAAAGTAAAATTAGTGTGGAGCACATCATACAATAGTTCCATTTCAAGTCAATGTTGCCAAGTTGGCACCTCTCCTTTAGACTAAAGACTCAAATCACTTTCCTCTAGCTCAGGAATTTCTTTCACCTTTATTCATCCTAAAATATAGTATTACGGAAATTATCACATATATTTTCCTTTCAAAATCTCAGGGATTTGAAATGGAAAAATTTTAAGCACCCTAAGAACCTCAATCACAATTGAAATTCATGAAAAAATATGAGTAGCAAATGTGCTCCAAAGACAGCTTCATCCAGTAGCAAAAGATAGTTAGAAGAAGGCAGTACTAGATCAAAAATTTACAGGTAAATCATACAGCTGAGTAAGTTGCATCCTTCAACTTACATAAAGAAAGTCATGACTTACAGGAAGAAAAATATGGAATTTTATAACAAATATAATTGTGAGTGCTTCCAATTAATTGAGTATTTGATCATTCTAGAAAGCTTTCCATAGCAATCAGTATAGGTAATGAAAATACTGGAAAACCACAACATATGGACACACATGTTTACATTACTCATAATAAGAAAGGTCTCACCATAGTGTAGGGATTGCAGGGTTTAACTTACAAGCTTAGAAAGCTTCTTTTGTTTCAAGCATCTAACATGATATCAAATACACAATATTCCAAAATTAAATTTTAGACATGATAAAACATGAATTGAACAAATACCTTGATTTTCTCAGGAGGAGATTCTTCTTCTATCATTTCAGGAACATCTTTGCTAACACTTTCATTGTCTTTGGTTAAAGTTTCCTTCACAACATCTGAAAGAGATAGATTTGACATTATTTTACATTAACTTTTTATAAAATGTTCTCACAGCTTAAAGGAACCTAAAACACAATTATAGTTATATACAGAGCCAAAATGGCTTGACATTGGATCCCACCACTTTCTAAAATTTTCAAACCATAATCCAACCATTTTCTACAAAGCAATTCCTCAATGGTACCCTAATTCCACCATAAATTTGTTTATTTTCTCCACAGTGAGTGTAGATGAAGAAACGAAGGAGAAAAAGTCAGCCGCAGCCAGGAATCGAACCCGGGTCTCCCACTTTCTGGGCGGGTGCTCTGTCCTCTAAGCTACCACGACAAAACAATCTCTCCTTCAATTTCTTAGGCCATGATGGGACAATGTGTACTATGAAGGGTCCATCAAAGATGGCTCTGAACTCCTGTGCACACGTGGGACATCAAAGATGCCACCACACCATCATAGCAGACTTCCTAAAGGCCAGGAACGGCAAAGTAGATAAGCAATGAAAAATGCATGGTTCATATGCTTAAATTTAGATGAAGAAATGAAGAAAGCTTAGAGGACAGAGCACCTGCCCAGAATGTGGGAGACCTGAGTTCAATTCCCGGCTGTGGCAGACTTTTTCTCCTTCATTTCTTCATCTAAATTCAAGTATGTGAACCATACATTTCTCATCGATTATCCACACAGAGTGTATTATTTGTGCAGGATTATTGTGCAGGATTATTGTACAGGATATATCCCATTAAGTAATGAAATTGCACAGGATTAGAAGTACAGGAATATACATAAAATGTATCTATTTTACTTGCCCATTATGAGAATCAGACCCCATGAGTGCCAATAAAGACTAAGATGTACCTCTTTTTAATTAGAACTAATAATAACTCACCAAAAATAGTTTGTTTAATGGTTCTATTACAATGGCATGAAATCAGTAAAATGATTAACTTCTTAGGGTAGATTCTTACCAGCATATACTTTTCCCAATTTAGCCTTCAAGGTTTAACATGATAAATGGTATAAATCTATAAGAAAGAGCAATCTACTGGGCCAGACTAAAGGTTAGACACCCATGAAGTAAAGGAAATGTGATGGCTTACTTATCAAAGTGTATGATATGGAGATAAGATGGGAATATTTGAGAAGATTAAAAAAGAATTGATAAGAGATATTTCTCCTGGAAAAATATCTTAAAATCTATTTCACTGCATTATTTGACAAAAAATTAAATTAGTAGATCAAGTTCAAATAACTCACCATTCATTTTCTTCAATTCTTCAACAACTAACTTTGAGTCTACTTCATCTCCATCAGGTTTGTCTAAAGGCTTAATGGTTTCTGCCTCTTCTTTCCCAAGACCATCTCCTACTTCTGACTTCTCCAGCTCACCTCTTGAAGTATCACTTGTTTTTAATGCAACATTCGGCTCTTCAGCACCTTTATCACAACTTTCCTCCTCCTTCTTCTCACTTTCTTCAACATCCTCATCAATGGACTGCTGGGTGTTCTGGAGGCTAAGATTCATTTTGAAGTCATCACCCTCTTCACTTGATCCCTTAACTAACCGGTGTCCCTCGGCAACCCTTTCTGTTCCACTATCCTCTTCTTCCTGACTTTTATGCATGCTCCCATGAGTGCGCTGCAACAATCTTAACTTTCTCTGAAAGAAGAATGAATACAAGGTCAATATCGATATAAGAGGGATCACTTTAACAGCACCCTGTTATAAAAAAGGGTAAACAGCCCAACTGTGGGCATAAATCTCAGTCACCTGCTTAGGGTTTCCATTCATATGGCAATACTCCTGCTTTCAAGAGACAATTTCATTTTGTTTGTATCTGTAGGAGAAATAACGCTAGCAAGCAATGAAACTCATGTCAACATTGATTCCTAGAGGATGCTCCTTCACATATAATTTTAAACAACAGTAATAGGTTGCTTTTCAAAAGTGATACATGCTTACATATAAGTTTGGAACAATGGAACTATAATTACCTTAAGATTTGTGACAAAACGCTGAACTTCCCAAAGTTGCTCTTCTCGTTTCTTGGACACCATTCCAGCATTCATTTCCCTATGTATCTGACCAAGGAGTGACTCTTGCTTGGCCAATTCCTCTTCTATACCCTCTGCTGTGTCAGGACAAGGACCTCCAGCACTCAAAGGTGGTTTATACCTAATTTAAGGAATTCACAGCAAAAAGATATAAGAGAATAGTTCATTGACTGATTGGAGAAACATTTTCAGAAGTAAGACGAACCCAACCTTACATTCCTAATTTATCACAATCTTAAATGTATCATTTGTTTACTATAGTTCCAACAATAATCCATAAAGATAAATTTTAATACTAGAATGTTTAAACAATAATCATATTCCATACCATATTCATTATTGTTCATACTTCTGGGAATTGCCAAACTTTTTCTCTGATCAACAATTTTAAATTTCTCTAACTAATAATGTTCAAAGGTTCAGTGAGGATCTCAATAACTATATTACAGAAAGACACCATAAATTCCTTCTGTATATCCTATGTCTTTTGTGGAGTTATTTCTTTCTTATGCACAGAAACCATACTTTTCACATGGTGAGTACAAATGGCTAAGAAAGAAGTGGAATCACCATTTAAAATATTGTTAATTTCCTAGTGATAAATGGTATTCAAAGATGATTCTCAAGTTTGCAACCATGTGAAATTAAATGGCAAATCAAATCCAATGCCAATGTTTCAACATCAGATATGTTATTGTTTATCTAAAGCTTCTAAAGTCCATTTCAAGCTCAAGAATGGTGAAAGAGTTTAACCCAAAAAATTCAGAATTGGATAGGTCACCTGATTTGACCTGGTTGGAAATCCTAGAATTATTTCTAAATTCATGATTAATTTAAAATATAACTCTTTAAAAAATCAGGGACCAACCATGTTTCTTCAGCTTTGTCAAATTTATCCACCAAGTGATTGTTCTGATAAATATTTTTTGTTTGATAATTTTACCATTATTTTACATTTATGAAATTGACAAGCTTATCTGATGTACTTTAAACATACATAAAAGCTAAGTCCTCATTTCTCATCACCTTTGTTTCCCTCCATGCATCATTTTTCCCTTCAGTGTATTCCTTTCAAAAACAACAGATCAATATTCTGTTGTAATACTTCTCTTTAACTGAATGGTAAGAGGGAAATGACATCAACTTAAAAATTTCTCGGGTTCAAAAACAAGACACTAATTTCAGAGAAAATTCCAACCATTGTTTAAAAAAATTGTGATGATTGTCCCTCAAGTTTTCACCAATTAATTGTAACTTATGAAGAATTGAAAATCTTTTACGCTATACATCAGTAATAATGCTTATTATTGAAGGTGCTTTGACAGCTGAGGTTATTTTTCACCTGTTTCTAAAAAGGGCCTCATCACGAAGCAAACCCACAACTGCTTTCACCAAAGACAAATAGGATACCTACTTCATTACTTGGGGGCCTAGGTGGTATATTATTTACAAAGATACCAATAGTAATTTTACTCACTTTTTTAAATTTACCTCTCCAAAAAGTGTGCGTCTATGATTGAACAAAGCAGCAAGAGCACGTTGGCCAACCATTAGCATCGGACCAACAACCAATGACACATTCTGCAGACCCATTCGATTATGCTTCTCCTGAAGTGAAAAAATTTTCATTTTCAACAAAACCTACCCACAATGTAGTGAAAAGAATTTTATACAAAAATTAACTCTCAAGTACAAGCATTCATTATTATTACCACAATACTCTCAAAGGATTTGATCCTCATAAAACAGGAAATAATAATGGCTCAAGGAAAATGCACCATCTACTACCAAAGACAAAACTTTTAAAATACAAGTTAAACTAAATTAATTGATGGATTAAACATTGTTTATTGGATAGTCATGACCAACTATACTTCTTGTCACCTCTTTAGTGGAAAGCGATATATCCTGAAAAGTAGTCTTTTAAAAACAGTAATGAAAACAAGACAATCATAGATGCATACCTATAGGTGAGGTGATATTATATTTGATATACTAATAAATGTTCCCAATTACTAAAATACCTGCTCAACAATATGTTCCATATGTGTGAGAATCCATGCTAAGATAGTCCTGTTTGGAGCAGGGAGTTGCTGCACAAGGGCACTCAGTTCAGCAAGATTCTGTCCACCTGAAGATGAACCACCCACAGCAGTGGCAGCTTCTTCCACAGTTTTAGAAACTACAGGCTCAGGCAATTCCCTAGATTAATAATAGTACAAAATTAGTAATGCTAGCAGAGAGAATTTAAATTAACCTACTTAACAATAACCCCTTCTACTGAAAACAGCAAAGAAAAAATAACCTCAAAATAAAAAAAATATAACCAAAATGATTTTCTGTAGAACAAATAAAGAGTGTTTACTCTTAAATATGTCAAATGATTCTGGGGCTTAGCCAACAAGATCACAAGCAATGCAAATATCACAAAAGAAATAGCATTTAAATACCCCAAGTGAAACACATTCTATAAAAAAATGCAATTGTTGATAGCATATAATACAAATGATTTAATAGGAAAGGTTCCATTAATAACTCTTTCATCAATCATTTCATGTTTCATTTATTGAGTGTCCTTTATATGCAGGCCATTGTACCATAATATTTTTCAAATTGGTTTTTGCTTTGATTCAACAAAAAAAACTAAATTTTGGTTCAGTTCCAGTTTTCCTTCTTCTTCCAGTGGCAAACCAAAAAGAACCATTTTTTTGCTCTGACCATTGTAATATTATATCCTTTTGAAAGTTTCTTTTATTAATTCAAACTTTTTTCATATACACTACATGTCAGATTAAAATTGTCATAGCCAGCTGCAAGTCATTATTCCACATGTTAATTATACCTTCCTCTCCAACTACACTTTCCAATTACTCCAATTTTAGTTATCAATAATTAAAATGAAATAAATAACAGTTTCCGGTTTTAGTTCAGGTTTAAGAATTTCATTTTTTTATTTACTCTGGCAAAATGACAGCTGTTTCTTAGGTTTTTGCTTCAATATGGCTCACTGCTGTATTTGTACAGCAAGAAATAAACTACATGGGTTGGCCGAAAAGTAATGCCCCACATTTTTTTCCAGCCAAAACTAATGCTAGTAATTTGAAATTGTAAGTTCGAATACTTTGACATTTACACATGTATGTGCATGGTTTCAGTTTTCTCCTGCAGATAGTATGAATTTAGGAAGCTTTCGAAAAAGTATCTGACCATAATAAATGATACAGAAAACTTGCTGTGATTGAATTTCTGTTAGTAGAGAAAGGGACAGTAGGGAATTTTCAAAAACGTTGGTGCAAAGTCTATGGTACATCTGCAGCTGATAGGAGTAAAGTTGGTTGCTGGGTATGGAGGGTGAGTGAATCAGAAGGCAGTTAAAAGTGAAAACCAGAATAAGGACTGGTACCAACAGGGCATACATGCCCTAGTGAATCATTGGAGGAAGGCAATAGAATTTGAAAGAAATTATGTGGAAAAATAGATTGAGTAAATAAAACATCATTAGTTCATACATGTGAATTTCATTTTTATAGAATAAATAGTTTTTGAGAAAAAAATGCAGGGCATTACTTTCTGACTAACCCTCGTAGTAAGCACAGTTAGAATGACTTTGTATCTCTGTGAAATGTGGACTAGGACAATAGCAGAGAAGAGCCAATTATAATCAATGAAGATATGGCGCAACAGAAGAATGACAAAAATAAGAGAATTAAAGAAGGCACTTCGTAATTTCCACACTAAATGTTTTATTTAAACACGACCGGTTTCAGCTAACACCATCATCAGGAAATTACGAAGTACCTTCTTTAACTCTCATTACGGCTTTCCACGAAGTCCGGCCTAATACTATAGAATTTAGACAAAAATAAGAATTAAAGCCTGAGTAATTAATAAGGAAGTGCTTCAAAAACCAAATCAAGAACCTACAAAAAATGATAAAATGAGGAGAAAATTTAATTGGGCAACCAGTAATGGCACAATAGTCTCCTAAAAACAATATAGGAAGGAATCAAGGAATGAATAATAGAAAATTACCAAGGTTGGATTATGAGAAACAAGAAATGGTGTTCAAGTTAGAAATTATGAGGGGATGAGGCAACTGAAATTGGAGAGGTTGGTCTGGAGAGCTGCAACAAACCAATCTTCAGATTGATGATGTTTATATTAAAAGTATCAATGTACAAATATATCATTACCTAAAAAATTGTTTGAGTAGACTAGTAACAACAGATGTTTCATGGCCAGAGAGAGAAACTTCTTCTCGCTGATTGTACATCTTCCTTAACTGCTGAACTTTTGCTCTCATCCCCAAGCTACGATGTATACCTTCCACCTTGAGGCCTGAGGAGGATAAGATAGGTTAACAGGAATAGAAAGCAAATACTGAAACTATGAAATCAAATTATTCCCAAATATACACCAAAGCTGCTTTTAATATCTCATGCAAACTATGTCCAGCATCAGCATAAACTGCTTGCACAAATTAAGCTGAAAGCAGAACTGGACTGTTATAACTATGGAATAACATAATTAGATAAATACTAATTTAGACACCTTGCTTAAATAAAAAACTTGAATAATCAAAATAATTAATGATACTGCAACCAATAACACTCAATAATCTTCAGGTTTCAACCAGAAGAAAATTTTGAATTGATCTCACAGTGAAAGACTATGGTAAAAGGGCAAATTTGGCATCAAATAACATGCACTTCTTTCCTAAAATGTATGTCTAAAATTCTACCTGCATTTTGTACATGCCTTCTACTTTTTTATTAAAACATAATGGAATAAATAGGAGTTAATTCATTCAATCCATCTCTTCATTCTTGTTTCACTATTTCTAATTGAATCTACCTTTAAAAAAGTATATAAATGTTATAAATAATGATAAATTTACGCACTAAATTACCTCACTGCATAAAGAAGTTCTGAGTTTTAATCCTTTTATATTATAATTAGTGTTACAAGCCAAATTTTCTTTATTAAAATTACAGACTATTATATATGCCCACACATGATATATGCTGATAAATATGCTAAATAAAAATATGAGAGATCACTAAACAAAGACTGAAGAATATCCACTACAAAATGTAATCTAGGAGGTGTAACACAAACTGATCTAACATTAATAATGAAGAAAGCAGAAGATATTCCTCCTTTTTAGGATTGATTAACTGATGACTTATGAATTACAACAATGAAATGTTACACAAATGATACTGTCATGCAAAATTATTTATTTTACTTTTAAAAATCTAGACCTTTTCTAAACATTTGAAGAAGAATCTTTATTATGGTTAGAGAATGGACTAAAGTCAGCACTGTAAACTGCACATACCATGCTCTTCAAGATAGTCAATGCAATCTCTTACTACCAAAGGAAGCTGAACTCCATCATGACACCCACTTCTCTCTACCGCAGTAGAAAGACTGACACCAAATACAGGTGCTTGCTCTGGAAACCAAAGAATATCATAAACCTGATGAACATATGAACAAATTCTTAAATTTTTAGATTCTATGATAATTACTGAATTGACCTTCTAGTTAGACAAAGGTATGACATAGTAGGCTTCTCTCCTACCAAACTCCTATGCCTAGAACATTAACCATAGCACTGTGATGTACTATACACTAATAATAGCCCAGATACTATGCGTTAGCAAATGAAATCATACATTAATAAGAGTAGGCACAGAAAACTATCGATAGTAACTAATACAAATAGAAAGAAAAAAGACAATTTTGTTAAATGAGAAAAGTCATCTTGACTGCAGGTTGAAGAATTTAAAAATATTTTATATAATGCATAAAATATTTCTACAAATACTTTTTTACAGGAGCATACACAAATATATACATTATTCTTCTCCATCTTGGCAGGATCACATGCATTCCCTATTAAAAACCCTTTCCTTTTCTTCCTGAACTCTAACCCAATCCTTACTTGAACATGTACTTGCCTCCCTTCTCTCTTCTTTTAAAGCCATTCAAGGCAAAAGTTATAAACCCCACTATAACCTAAGATTCCAAATATAATGGCCCCATTATGATAGATTATTTGCTATAAATGATTCTTTCAGAATGACATAATTACCATACATTAATTACACTTGTGTACACTAAATAATCCCAATCCATACATTCCTCAACATTATGCCAAAACTTAGGTTCATATGTCCTAAAATTCCCTTAACCATCTGGTGACAAACATCTCCCATCAAAGTATCCAGCATCATTTATCTTATTCTTCCCTTTCTTTCTCATGCATCCCCCTTAAATTACCTACTTTGTGAGTCGTTTCCCTCTCAATATTTGACTTGCGCATTTTGTCAGCCTTCAATCAACTATTCACTCAAAACATAGTATTTTCCACTATTTTAAGGACTTTTATTTATCCATCAACCTTACACAATTGTCTAATCTACACCAAAGCCATACCTCAAAAACCACATACCTATTTTAATAAACTTTTTTCTCAGATACCATATTTCACACCAGTAGGACAAAACATACAAACTAATGATTGTACAGCCCTCTTTCATAGTTTATTCTCAAAATCTCTTGTCATCAGCTCTTAGTATTTCACAAATCTTCCTTTGCCACCATTTCTCTTCTCTTAAACCCATCTGAAGAAATAGTGCTATCTAGGTAATGGAACAGAATTGACTGTTCCCAAAATAGGGCAAATTTAGCTAAAAGAGTTATATAATTTTTGTAGTTTAAAAATTAAACATTAATTCACATTAATGTCACTTTCTGAAGCAACATTATTTTGGAAAATTGATTGATTCTAATTACATATCACAACACTTTCAATAATCAAAGGGAAAGCAAATTCTATAGTACTTTAATTGGCTTAAAATAAAATTTTTGACTGCTGCATCTAGATTTAATCAATATTCCTTTAAAAAATTTTCAGCTTCCTTGCAGAAGAGATCATAAAAGTACACACTCAGGAAGGAAGGAAGCACTCAGTAATAAAATAACAAACAAGATCTTATAATTATTAATGAATAAGTAGCCAATTAACGTGTTACATTGGACACATGAAAAGAAGGGAATCAAAGATTTAATATCTCCAAACTCTTACACAAACTTTCAAGAAAATTTGATTAGGCTAACTAATTTTCATAAAGTAACATTCTACCTTTAGCTATAACATTTAAGAACAGTTACCTTTATCAAGAAAATGTCTCACTATTCAAGCAGAAAACGCAAGCGGTATTAAATTTCATCTTAAATTTATAGATGATAAATTAAAGAAACATTTCACAATATCATAAAAAATAGAACAAATTCAAATAGCAATTACATATTTTGAATTTATTGCTTCAAATAGCAAACAAAGTGAGCATATTAAAATTATAGTTGGATTTGCTGTACTTTCTGAGATTAACAAATATGTAAAAATATGTATGTGAAAACATACCTTCCATGTTCCATAAAAACAAAGTTCATAAGCTGATGAGCCTTTGAATGAAAGTAGGCGTCAGATAATTATACTTAAATTATCTTCCTCAATTATCTTCCTAAAATTTTTCAAATAATGATCAATGAGTAAAACTATCAAATTCAGAGTAGTAGTCATATTTCATCTAAATTCCATGTAAAAGAAATGGGAACTTAATGAGGCAAATGAGAAATGAACAAGAGACTATTATAGAGCTTCTACACCCCCATTCAAAGCACCACTGACACGAGCTGAAACAGGAAATGAGATAATGGGAAACATCATCATTCTAGCACACTGGCTGATAACACAAACTGTCTCCTTCAAAAGATTAAAACTCAACAAAATGAGTTACATACAAAGGGGCCTAAAATTTCAGTCATAATATTTCTATATTGCCATACATAAACCCTTTCTGCAACATAATTAATAATAGTACTATGGCTACATTAAGAATGGATTACCTAATCCAGTTGATTATATATGCAAAACAGGTTTTAGTCAAACCATGGAAAAACATACCACAAAACTAAAATTGACCCAAAATGACATAATCTATGAGCTGAAATTAACAGTTGAGTACTGGAATAATAATATACAAAAAATGTATAAATATATAACAAAAGAAATCATAACATTCAAAGCGAAAAGCAAACATTTGTACGTTCAATTGGAAATGTTAAGCAATAAACAAAATGGATTCCATGGTGTGGTAAAAGATAAAAGTAGTACATAAATAAAAGCAAGAGGAAAATTTTCAAATAAATAAAACAATTACACACAGCATTACTTTTTCTGTAGTGGAAACTGAGAAAGATAGACAGAGACTGGAGGCTGTAGAGATGGATTCCTTTTAAAGAAGATGCAGAAAAATTAAGACAGGAAAGTAACTAATGAAAGTATAAGAAATTTGATGCAGATAAAAAATGAAAATCACTGAAAAAATAGAGGAGAGGCCATTAAGAAGACAAGTAAATGCAAGTATAAAAAATTAAACTGGCAATCGACTTGAAAAAAGAGCTTGACCATTAGAAGAATGGTTGAAATTAGTTATTGCAGATATAAAGAGAAGAAAGATAAAAGATGAGACATTGAAAGGATGATAGAAAAGAAGATCAAGAAATGGATTAACTCACTATTAAAAGTAAGCAAAATTACAATGAAAATAACAAAAGTATGAATCGATAAATACTTCTTTCATTACAGGAATAAAAACCTTCTTTTCATATTAAAAGATTCACTGATTTAGTTAAAATCTGAATCACCTAAAAAAGCCGTGCATATTTTATCTTACCAGACAGATCCACAGTTTCTTCCACCACGTGCTTTGATTTCTTCTTTTCTTTAAGTTTGGCCTTGACCTTCCCATCCTTTTCTTTCAACTCCTTTGGTTCTTTCTCTTTGTTCTCTTTATCCTTGTGCTTATCACGCTGCTTATCCTTTTTACTAGGGAATTTGAAAGACTTGGTTTTCTTTGATTTTGAAGGACTTCTGGAAAAGAAGCAAATCTACTTTTCAACCTTGAATAATCAATAAAATCGATATGATCAGACATTACTTGGTGGAAAGCCATACTAAATGAAATTAAAATCCTTCGTAATTTTCCACAGGTTTTATTCTGCGACCGGTTTCGTAAGAAGGTCTTACATCTTCAGGCGAAATGACAATATATACTGTGGAGAAAATTGTCATTTTGCCTGAAGATGTAAGACCTTCTTACGAAACCGGTCGCAGAATAAAACCTGTGGAAAATTACGAAGGATTTTAATTTCATTCATTTGAATAATCAAGTAAAAAATTCATAGAACAACGACAGGAGCACAGGAATGCCAAGCTTTTCTGCAAAAATATTCAGTTTCTATGAATACATTGTGATGGCTCTCCACCATCAAGCAGATATTTAAAACAAGTTTTTTTTCTTAATATAAAGTTTTTAAAATATAAGTTTAAGTTTTAAAATATAAAGTTATTGAATTATTAATGACCAATATTAATTAAATAATGAAATTTAAGTGGAGGAAAGGTCTTCATTATCAAAGATGCCAATAATTAGCATATTCAGCTAGTAGGGAAAACGCAGGTGTCCAGCATTTCCAAACACCTTCCTTTGAAGACAAATTGTCAGACATAGATGATGGCAGCAGGAGTTTCCAAGACAATAAATATTTATTCTTTCACTTGGACAAACTTATCTAACTACTCAAAGAATGCATTACTTAACAATCATCACGAAAAGAAAATAATTTTAGTATTTCATTCATTGACTAAGGACCCCCATGAAAAGAATCTATGTGCCCAACTTTGCTCAGTACTATATGAAAAGTTCAGTAAACAAAGTTCATGGCACAGCATTCCTTTAAGGGATATGGCATAGTCAGGTGGCATTCACCATGGGTGACATGTGGTCAGACTCACACCACAGTATGGACTTTTCTAGACCAGACCCACAACTTCTTGATTCTAATAGCAACCCAAATTCATCACTTAGTTTGGTCAACACCAATAAACGTTGTCCCCCACCCAACCTGAGACCTTGTTTTTCACAAAAGATGAATATATTATCCACTTGGATATCCTACTGCCCTAGCATTTGTGTATACTTGAATATTCATCATGTCAAAATAAAGGAAAGGATCTTGAAAAAGATGCTGGGTGAAGATTATTGAAATACTTCACTAGCAGGATTTACAGCATCGATACATTGATCGAGCCACATTTATCAATGAATTATGTTTATTGTTTGATGTGACATTAGCCGAATGACTCACTTCCTGTGGGAGAAGAAGAATTTTAGCCAATAAAAAGCATGCATCAGGTTTCTTCGAGAATCAGTGAAAGACAAGAAAAGTAGAATATTAAGTCTGAGGGATCAGGAATTACTATGAGGGAAACCAATCTAATATAAATACTGAAGAACCACTAGCTTTGAAAATAATTAGAAAATGCATTAGTGCTGTTAATGCCCCTGGTTTTTAGCCCTCAACATCATACATGTCCTGGTTTTTCACCATCCTTCTTTAGAAACCCCACATTAAGGGTATTTAGGTGAATATGAACATAATAATCTTTTGCTTCTCAGCAAAGAACCAACAAATGAATGAAGGGGAAAATATCACTAAAAAATTACTGTAAGAGAGATACAAATATTTAAGCTAGATAAAAATAAAATGGTAGCTTATTACCAATTGAATTTAAGATCTAGCTATAATATCACATATTGAACACATACAGCTGTAATAACTAAACTTCCTAAAATAGGAAGAGGGATCTAAATGTAAAATAAAAAAGTTAGAAAACATACAAGGATAGGGAAAATAAAAATATCTTTGCAGTAAATAAAGATGATTTTCTGCAGCCAAAATTTTCAAAATTTATTTTGTGAACTGGTCAATAAAAAGAGTAAGACAAAATAATGACAACTAAATTAAATGCTGAATCTCCCTCAACTGTGGGCCAGACTATGAAGAAGATGAAGGGCCCCCATTTTAATTGATCTAAAGGTGAAATAAAAATTTACCCTCCTCTTAGATAGCTTTCTGAGATCCCTTATCGCGCTCAAATGCTTTCTTATACAGTTCAAACGTTCAAAATGCAAATTCACATATGTTGCACTTTCTGGAATTTTTAAACACATCAATCCCCATAAACACTCCATGAAAATAAACTTCCTCATCTGATGACAGGTATGTTAGATCAAAACTAGTGTCTTGTTTTCAGCTCAAATTTGCGCTCACTTTTCAATATTGGATAGTAATTTCTCTTCACTTACTTAAGCTCGGCATCTGTGATTTCTTCTTCTGGAGAGCTCTCTCCTTCTAAGGCTGCATACCCTCGATCCTTCTTGGATTCCTTCTTTTCCTTGCTCCTTTTTCCAATCAAGATCTCTTTCTTGGAATGCTTGTCCTTTCCTTCGACATCACTAACTGCATACAGCCAAAATTGCGAAAATAATTTAGGTGAGCCAATTACATATTAAAAACAATTTTAAACTGATGTCATTTGCTAAAAACCAAATTTAAGTCAATCATTTTCATTAGTAGGTAAAATATTTTCTTAGTATAATTAGAAGTGGGATTCAATTGTTAGTTATCCAAGGATTATAAGATTGAGATTAAAGAACAAAAGATAAAATTATGAATAATGTCACGCGAAATGACTTTTGCACAACTCAAGTACTAACGCATCGAGTATTTGAATCCAAAAGCAACACAACAAGAATAGATTTTAGAAAAAGTGGGCGTTGTACACACAAGCTAAACTGTCTTAGAATACTAGCTCAAATGCTACATGTATGTTTAAATGAAGAAATAAAAAAATCTAATTTCAGGCTCTACCAAACGCTGATAATAATTAAAATTCTCAGGCAAATATATTAGATATCAGACAGATTCTTTTCCTTTGAAACCCATTCATAAAAAATGTAAATAAGAACTATGGCATAACTAAAAACATAAATCTTGGTTCACTTACAATCACTCTCATTGCTCTTTTTCCCAGATTCTGATGCATAAAGACCGGGAAAATCTTTTTCGACATCTGGGCTTTCGAACTCCATGAGCCTAGTGAGGAATCAATTCCATCATTCAAAGCTATGAATTAAACATAAATCCAATAATTTCAACAACCTAAGATGAATAAAGCACAAATAAAACTTCTAATCGTAATTTAATCGGCTTGAAGAATTTCACTCTTCGGCTGATCCTAAATACAGTCTACACGGATAGAATCTCTAAAAGCGATATATGTGTAAAAGAACAACTTACAATTACAGCAAGACTCTAAAGCCACCGGTGACACTATCTAAAGGATTTTAAGAGAGAAAGAGACGGCGAAACAAATATGATATCACACATAATATATTTTCTTCTTTTCCTCGTTTGTATAATAAATTATCAAAACTGTTTTCAGAAACAATTTCGCAAGAGAAATATCAACTGTCCACAAAAACGTTTTACAGCTGTTCTACTCGTTCTACTGGTGCAGCAGTTTAGGGCTAAGATGAAAATTATCTCATCGCAGTGTCTGATGTTGCGCTAAAGTTTGAATCTATTCACCGCAAAGGGTGAAACATCCCTATGCAGCTGATAAATTTTATCTTATAAACCATTAGCTACTTAATTATATATTTTATTTTATTTGATAAGGAATATGATGTACCAAAATGACGTAATATTTTCTTTGAGAGTTTCATAAGTGATGTTCGTGTCATAAGTTATGGTTTCGGTTTTACGAAACTTAACTCGTTGTAGAGTTCTTTGTAGTTATACCTCCAGGATTCTAGTAAGTTATTAATGTCTTATGATTGACGCTTAGTGATAGCTTAAGAGTATTCCAAAGTTAATTTTCTTTGTTTTCTCGTAAGAATCCCAGCGTTGGTTTATCAAGGAGGACTACTCTTGATTTATTCCGCCTCGGTCTTCAGCGATATTTAAATACAATGAAGTTAGATTCAACAGAATTCAAGTCTATCTTTACCCCCGAGCTGATTAAGTTGTCCGAAGTTTTTCAACAGTATGGCTATGAAATACGTGTGGCAGGTGGAGCGGTCAGGTATTGTTGAAATGAATATTATTGATAATAACAAAAAAGTCCTGCATCTTGATTCCATCCATCACTTTCAGAGATTTGTTATCTGGTAAGATACCAAATGATCTCGACTTCGCTACAACAGCAACACCGCAGCAAATGAAGGATATGTTTACAGCCGAAAATATTCGTATGATTAACATGAATGGAGAAAAGCACGGTACAATTACTCCAAGAATCAACGACAAGGAAAATTTTGAGGTGCTATTGTGCAAAATTTTGAGTTAATTGTGAAAATGGATTCATTGTAAGGGAGCATTGTTTTTCAAGAAATCTAAACTCATAGCTTGTCTATGGATGTTGTTTTGGAGGTTATCCATCGTTTATGTATTTAATCAGCCTCCTAGTAATTATAAATAACCATTGCCTGTATAAATTCAGAATTTATTACTTTTATTATACTTTCAGGTCACGACTTTAAGGATTGATGTGGTCACAGACGGTAGACATGCTGAAGTAAAATTTACTACGGACTGGAAATTGGACGCTAATCGTCGGGATTTAACAATTAATTCAATGTTTTTAGGTAATTATTGGTATTGGTAACATTGCTGGTGAAGGTGCTGTATACTCATTCCACTACATATAAATATCTTTACAGGTTTGGATGGAACAGTGTATGATTACTTTAATGGCATGGAAGATTTGAAAAATAAAAGAGTAGCTTTTGTGGGTGATGCAGAAACAAGGATACAAGAGGATTATCTTCGTATTTTAAGATACTTTAGGTAAGGATTTTGCTTCTAATTTTGCAAATATATTCCTTGTTTAAAAACTCCAAGCAAAGAAGTCTCTTGGTAGAACTCCAGGAATAGAACTAAAGAAATGATTTCTGAATTTTAATAATGATTGCTCTTTTAGAAAAGGTTTTGCTGTGTATGTTATTATCTCTATGATTGTCAGTTAATAAACTTAATTCATGTACATCACAAAACAAGAGAAATTAGAAACTTGCAATATTTTAAAATTTAGGTTTAAAAGTATATAAATTTACTCATGATCAACTTTGCAGATTTTATGGACGAATAGCCAGTGGTCCAGACAATCATGAAGAAGCGACTCTGAAAGCAATTGAAAGAAACATGGAAGGGTTAAAAAGAATATCAGGTGAAAGAATTTGGTCTGAATTAAAGAAAATATTAACTGGGAATTATGCTGGTGAACTTTTAGAAATGATGCTGAATTTAGGAATTGCGCCCTACATTGGTAACAAACTATGAATTAATTTCATATAATCAGTTTCAGGAAGTTATTTACAATCAAGATTTTATTAATTTTTCTGTTTTCCCCTTTCATAACCAGGACTCCCTCAAGAACCAAATAAGACTGAAATGATGCAACTATGGAGAAGATCCAAGAACTACAGGTTACAGGCCATGACTATAATTTCATCTATGCTGGCAGATGAAGATGAAGTATGTATTTAACCTGTTCATTTACTAAGTTAATGTTATTTGTTTGATCGCTCTACTGTCTTTCAAATTTCATAAATATCCAGTTAGTCAACAGTCTATATTTCTCATTAACTTTTAACTTTAGGACATACTTCAATTATTTTTTGCCTAAGTTCATAGTTAAAATGTTTTCCCCACACATTTTGTAATATAAAATTTTGGTTTAAAATTATTTTGCTGAAATATCTTCTTTTTATTGACAAGAAAATCAATATCAAGTAAGTGATGTAAATGTAGTAAACACTAAAGTAACTTGGCATGAAAATTTACTAATTAGGCAGTTTAACTTCTCTTTGTTTGATGTTGTCTGATTCAAGAGGAAGAATATAATTTTATATTACAAACGTTTAGGTAGTAGGTTTCTCCCCAATCCAAGTCCATGAGAATCCACCACATACTACCAAAAGATAAAATTATGAATAATGTCACGCGAAATGACTTTTGCACAACTCAAGTACTAACGCATCGAGTATTTGAATCCAAAAGCAACACAACAAGAATAGATTTTAGAAAAAGTGGGCGTTGTACACACAAGCTAAACTGTCTTAGAATACTAGCTCAAATGCTACATGTATGTTTAAATGAAGAAATAAAAAAATCTAATTTCAGGCTCTACCAAACGCTGATAATAATTAAAATTCTCAGGCAAATATATTAGATATCAGACAGATTCTTTTCCTTTGAAACCCATTCATAAAAAATGTAAATAAGAACTATGGCATAACTAAAAACATAAATCTTGGTTCACTTACAATCACTCTCATTGCTCTTTTTCCCAGATTCTGATGCATAAAGACCGGGAAAATCTTTTTCGACATCTGGGCTTTCGAACTCCATGAGCCTAGTGAGGAATCAATTCCATCATTCAAAGCTATGAATTAAACATAAATCCAATAATTTCAACAACCTAAGATGAATAAAGCACAAATAAAACTTCTAATCGTAATTTAATCGGCTTGAAGAATTTCACTCTTCGGCTGATCCTAAATACATTCTACACGGATAGAATCTCTAAAAGCGATATATGTGTAAAAGAACAACTTACAGTTACAGCAAGACTCTAAAGCCACCGGTGACACTATCTAAAGGATTTTAAGAGAGAAAGAGACGGCGAAACAAATATGATATCACACATAATATATTTTCTTCTTTTCCTCGTTTGTATAATAAATTATCAAAACTGTTTTCAGAAACAATTTCGCAAGAGAAATATCAACTGTCCACAAAAACGTTTTACAGCTGTTCTACAGGTGCAGCAGTTTAGGGCTAAGATGAAAATTATCTCATCGCAGTGTCTGATGTTGCGCTAAAGTTTGAATCTATTCACCGCAAAGGGTGAAACATATCCCTATGCAGCTGATAAATTTTATCTTATAAACCATTAGCTACTTANGATGCCAATGATTTGTTTTTGTGGGGTTATGTGAAGGTCAATGTGTATTTCCCTCCACTACCAACTACTCTGCAGGAGCTGCAGGCACAGATCAGAGAGGCTTTTGGTAAAATTGATGAAGAAATGAAGCACAGAGTGTGGCAGGAGATTGAATATTGCTATGATGTCGTTTGAGCTATTCAAAGTGCCCACATTGAACTTTACCAATAACTTTATTTACCATAACAAAACTTATTGAGTTGATATCTCAGCTTGTATGTGTTTTATGAGTGTAACCTTAAGTAAAGCTGAATAATGAAATATTAAAATCGGAATCATCATTTATGGACACCCTGTATCTTAAATTTTGTTCAACTTATACTTCTCAGACTTCTTGAGAAATGTGAAAGCCACCTGCTACATTTTTCATAAATCTTTTTATAATACTGCTTATAATGAATGGTATAGTACTATTAGTTTGTCTGTTAAATAGTAATTATCCTAAATATAATGAATGGTATAGTACTATTAGTTTGTCTGTTAAATAGTAATTATCCTAAATTTTAAAACTATTTTCTTCCTAAGCACATTACATACAAAAATCTCATAGTAATTTTCCTTCCACCCAAAGATGAAAAATTCTAAAAGAAACTATGTTTCGTAGAAACCATTTTTGTCCCTATAAAATTACAGCATTGGCTGATATTACCATATCATAAATAAATTAGAAACGATGGAATTCGTATTTTCCACATGATTATTGTGTGGAAAATACAAAGTCACTTGTTTCTCATTTATGAAATGGTGTTCCACAAAGTAAGGCCCAATCATGTTGATTATTACCATATCATGATGACTGTTTATACCAAAATTTCTAAATATCAGTTATCTCCTAATTCCATCTTAAAATTTATCCTTCAGTTGCTTCAATTCAACTCAAGAATCAAACTGTCAGCCTATGAGCGAGATTTAGGACTATTTGTGATTGTGCATCGCAGTGCTAAGGAATGTTCAAATCCTTTAAGGTATCAATTTCTCCCTCTTATTTTCCCATTTGTTCAGGTCTTAGAGAAAAGTTAAGTTATTAATTACTCGTAATATAATTTAATAATTATAAATGTATGGATATAACCAATCTAGTAGTAAATTAGTGAATATTTCTTTTCCCATTCTGTCGTAAAAATATGTTTCATATTTCAGAGATTATCAGAAAATGCTCATTAATTCAAAGTCTAAGCAAAATGATACAAGAGATTGGATAAAAGAATTGTTAAAATACAAAGGTGACATCCCAACTTTGGAGGAATTTGAGAGGTGGAAGGTGCCAAAATTTCCAGTTGGTGGAAATATGCTGATGGAAAGAGGCATTCCAGGTTTGAATTCAAGAACGTATCAACTCTGTCTCATTTAAGCAAATAATATCTTTTTAAAATTTTTTTGTACACATTTCAGGGGGGAAGAGAATGGCTCCTGTATTGATGAAATTAAAAGATATTTGGGCCGAAAGTAACTTTCAGCTCACTACTGAAGAACTGCTAGAAAAATTGCCAGATGTTTTAGTTGAGCTAGATATGAATGCTGAGAAAGTGTCCAGTAAACAATAAATTTACTCTACAAATTACATGTGGCTATTATTGCATTTTATCACTAGTATGCTCAAGGTTTCAGTGGTACCTACATCTGTTGACTGAGCCAAAGATTTTTCCAGCTTGATCTGGAAAAATGTTTCTTTACTTAGGTTAATTGTCCTTGTTATATAATTACTAACAAAATACACCTAATCTGTATTTAGTTTCCTTTCTTCAATACTTATCATTAGTGCAGAAAATGTCCAGAATATCAAAGAGATGAAAGAGATAATCTCCATCAATCTTTAGAATTCGGGAGTACTTACATCATATTACCTAGCTATAAGAACAGTGAAATGTAATGTATTAAATTAGGCTTATTGTTTCATTACTTTTATTGGTACTTGTGTGATACAGCCACCTTGCTCTCTGTTATTGCAAAACATGTTGCCCTACTTTCTTTTAACCTTGGAATGTCAATCATACATCTAGATTGAAAACGTTTCAGAGCAGCACAACATGATGGCGTAGAAAAAGCATTTGAATATCAACCTATTTTTATTAAAACTAGTTCTCCACTCAAGGTGATGAAGGTCATTTGATAAGCTCGTCTTAGTTCTAATAAAATTTCATTAGTGAGAGGAATTCTTTATGAAAATAGTCATATCTTTCCGTAAACTTAAACTTTGAATGAATCATTTTTTCTTCAGTATCTCCATATATTTTTTCATTACTTTAGTTGTTTAATATCCCAAGTAAGTGATGTAAATGTAGTAAACACTAAAGTAACTTGGCATGAAAATTTACTAATTTGGCAGTTTAACTTCTCTTTGTTTGATGTTGTCTGATTCAAGAGGAAGAATATAATTTTATATTACAAACGTTTAAAATAAAAAAATCTAATTTCAGGCTCTACCAAACGCTGATAATAATTAAAATTCTCAGGCAAATATATTAGATATCAGACAGATTCTTTTCCTTTGAAACCCATTCATAAAAAATGTAAATAAGAACTATGGCATAACTAAAAACATAAATCTTGGTTCACTTACAATCACTCTCATTGCTCTTTTTCCCAGATTCTGATGCATAAAGACCGGGAAAATCTTTTTCGACATCTGGGCTTTCGAACTCCATGAGCCTAGTGAGGAATCAATTCCATCATTCAAAGCTATGAATTAAACATAAATCCAATAATTTCAACAACCTAAGATGAATAAAGCACAAATAAAACTTCTAATCGTAATTTAATCGGCTTGAAGAANGTCATAGGAAAGTGGGAGACCTGGGTTTGAGTCCCAGTCACCTTTACCTCAATCCTTATTGTCATTCATTAATCACTATCAGTAATGTCATTAAAGAAACAACTCTGATCTTGATCCACAAGATTCATTTCAAGAACAATTTCATGATTTTCTAAAACAGTATTGAATAACTGGCCCTACTTGACATTATAATTGAACCAGAGTGCAAAATACTTACCTATAAGAATACTTATGATCAAAGTATCTGCCACATCAAATGATTTATATATCATGCAATGATTTGTATTGATGGCCTTTTAAGAGAAAAAAATTACAGTAATGATCACCAATGGTTGCTCTTGTTGAACAGTACTGTTTGTATCACATAATCAAAATTGTCACCTAAACTCAATATTAACAATTAAAAATCTTCAAGCCAAATTATGATTTGAGCTGTAAACAAACCTGCCAGGTATATCCTAATTAGGTGTAAACACTGAAAACAGATATTCATTGTGCACCATTAACATTAGAAAAGTTAAACTCAGAAAATAAATATTAAAAAATAATCGCTAAATATTAGAAAAGTTTACATAATCCTTTAACAGACAGTTATTACCTATCACAACTTCATAATGCCAGCTTCTCCCGACAAAGGTTCAGGGATGTCATCTACACCAAGTGTTTTATCCTGTGATCTCAGAAATAGGAGTTACCAGTATTTTTCCAACTGCTTAAGGGCTGCCATCTTTGCTCAAGAAGTGAAACAAATCTCTCTCCTCATTAGAAGTAGAAGAATTTATAAGATTTATCAATCATTGAAATATATCCGGGCTTCAAAGCACAGTTTACTACTCTTAGATTACAACCATCAAAAGTTTTTTTGGCCTTCTGGTTCAACTATCTTTAAAGCGAAGTAGTCCAATTTAAATGAGACAAGGAACATAAGCTTCTCAGAAATCTTCTTACAGAGACCAATATAAGGAGCAAGCCTTATGCTTTCAGTTATTTCATTGAAGTGCCTGCATTCAGGTAGCTATGGCTACCTGAAGTACCTTCATGAAATCCCCAACTCCAATCCACAAGTAGCAAGGTATATAGATTTAAATTGTATTTGGGTTTAGACCACCATTAGACCATTTGGTCCAATATGGATGTAACCCAAGATGAAAGTCCCCATAACTTTTTAAGAATATCTATTCCACCTAAATCTTGAACTTTGTCAGGGTTGTATTTTCAATTTTGATCAACTGATATAACCCTTCCAATCGCTAGATAAAGAACTAGATAGAAACGTTGAGGACTAGTTCTTTCCCTCCAAATTATTTGGATTCTATTTAATTTCTCAGCAATTACATAGAATCCAAATAATTTGGATCTGTTGACCTACAAAACTGATGATTACAAGAAGTTTGATATAAGGTTTTGGAAAATACATAGTTCTCCTCCACATCTATCCAAATAGCAGGAAACAAAGCTAGCTAGCTAGGGTGTGAGTACGTTTGTTCTTGGCAGGATCCTCTGTCATAGAGTATATACATTAGAGTGGATAACCATAAGACACTACATATATTCCCATAATAGAACCGAGTGGATGTACAGGTTTAATTACCTAGAATCTTGAAGGTAAAGCCTCAGCTGGAAAAAACCTTGATGTCTGCTGGATTCATTCCCTCAATAGGGAAGAGAGCTTCACATGCCCTTCCAGGTCCTACCATTATCACATTTCTTTCATAGGTGTAGTGGTCAAGCTTGCAAACTGCTTCAATATTAATTATGCTAAAGGCTAAACTAATTAATGTACTTATAGGGTTCTGGCTCTGCAAGACCACTCCATTTGTTATGGCATGCCAAAAGAGAACCATGTGGATTTGTTGTTCTACTCTCCTCCTCTGGTATGGCAAACTTTTGACATAACCTGAAGTGAATGGCAATTCTATTTAGAATTTTGGAAACTGAAGGTTCAGTTTTCCCAGAATTTCATGAAGTTGTCTGGCATAAAGTGTCTAGTTACTCAAAGAGCTTTCGGACCAAGGACAAAGTACAGGAGATGCCTGATTTAAAATAAGATTAAAATATGTAAATTATTCAAAATTTACTGTTAAGTCTATTTATAAAAAATAAGCAACAGCCAACAAATATATTCACAAAATGTGCAGTCTACAGCTATGAAAATTCAAATCACCAAGGGAGATGGCAGAGGTTCTCCATCCAAACCGCAAAGTATGTTCCTTGCAGTCAATGTAGCCATTTCTTCCCTAGTTCTAAATGTGGCACTTCCCAAGTGTGGCAATAAAAAGCAGTTTTTTAATGAAGTTAGAGGATGATCAGGTGGCAAAGGTTCAGGAGTCATAACATCCAATCCTGCAGCCCAAATCTTCTCCTCTTTCAAAGCTCTTATTAAGGCATCGTGATCAACCAGACCTGTCAGTAATATGGATAAAAAAAGTGCATACACCATTAAAAATGCAAAAAAAATCTTACCTTATATATAATCAGAAGCATTTCAATATGAGTTTGCCACTACATTAAATGAGTAGGAAANTTATTGAGAAAAAGAAGACCTTAACATTCCATTTGGCACCCTGTCAGAGAGGTAGTGATTTCTCATTAATAAAGGAAATTTATCCACTTTCAATGAGCATATTCAATGAAAGCTACTTTTAAAACTTTGCAAAATTATATTGAACTGAAGATAAAATATTTCACTGCTTTAAGATTTAGCACAGTTTAGGCGGCAGCATAAAAAAGTTATTTTCTGTTACAGCTAATGCTGTTACATTAAACAGTGGCAGTAGTATTTTTTTAAAAGAGCTTCAGAAGCTTAGTTAATTTTCCACATGAGCCACTACCAGTAATCAAATCCAGAACCACTTTCACCAAAGTCTAACACATTAATCAGATGGCTATTGAGATGCCTGTTACATTAAACAATAGATTTTGACTTTCATCAACTGATGTAAAAAATATGCAATTCAGGGCATTAACATGGAGTCTCATGAAAAGATGTTATAATGCTGAAACACTTGGCTATCATGATATTCTAAGAATAGTGGTAAACCATAATGTATCCAAGAAATTATCTAAAAGAAAGGTCATCAGGACTTACAAGGATATATTTAAACAAAAAATATTTGATAAATTTACCAGTTCAGAAAATAATATTTCTTCATATTTATTAGCAAAAGAAAATATAGGTAGCTTATCATTCCCATATGTTATTTGAGATATAAAGCCCTCTCTTCAATCTATTTTAAGGAGGAGAATTAACCCCTTTGGTTTCCCAAAGTATGCTAATGACCATACAAGATTGATGGGTGAATTTACTACAACTTTCCAAGGAAGAAAATCCACTTACTAGTCCATCATACATAGTAGAAGAAATAAATAGTGCTCCCCTTTGAGAAAATAAATAACAGCAGTAGTAAGATCAATTTAACAAAAATATTTCCTTCACATAAACTTGACAAATAACAGGGATTTTTACATCTAAGTAACTTATGATGTTTGCCAGGATCACCTCATTATAGCAAGCTGTCCTTCATGAAACCTACGAGCTGCAGCTATAAATAATCCAATAGCAAGTTCAGCTACAGCATTGTGAAGGACTTGTGGAACATTACCAATGAGTATTCCACGACGTTTTACCTCTTCAACGTCAATGTGATCGTATCCAGATGACATCGTGGCTATAACTTTGAGATTTCCACCTTTAATAAAATTGAATTTTTTTTAAGTGTTAAATTTTGTATTAGTATTCTTATTAAGAAACATGGCTAATAATCTAATATTTTCTGCATTTCTAGATCATCAGCTGATAATACATGACACAATCACACCTAGTTGTAATTGTATTGAATAATGAAAACAATTAAAATTGATATATTATGTTATAATTGTGTGCTGAAATTATAATTTTAAATTATAATATCAGATTGCTGAGCTATACTTTATGAAATATTGGATTATTAACAATAACTTTGATCTCACCAGCAGCATCCAGCATCTCTCTGTCCATTTTTTCTTTGGTAAACCAAAATATAGCATTTACCCCCTTGACTTTTTCCAGTAAGTCAGCCCTCACTGGAAAAGGGCATATTATTAGATCACACCTGCAAAACGCAATTCTTTGTATCAAATGACAGTAATACAGAGGATATTAGGCATTGAAGGTAAAATAATAGAAAATGACTAGTAAATTCAAAATATAATTGTGCAAAAAGAGTACATGAGAAATCATACCAATAGCTTATGAATTACCCTCAAATTTGATTAATTTTATAATTTTTCTATACGATGTTCTCGATCAGCAGCTTATTTGGACTAAGATGCTTTATTTTTTCCATAACATTCTTAGCATTACGTAATAGATATGATTAAAAAGAACACAGCCACATATATAAATTGATTACACGAATAAAAAAGTGGGGATGAAATCACGTGTTTCGTAGTTAAACAACGAAATTAAGGATTTTACACCAACGATTAAACAGCAAATAAAAGTCTGCTCTAAAATTTCTTGTGAAAATGAACATCTGAAAAAAAATCATTCAAAATTCATAGAGATGGTTGAAAATATCTTTTAAAATTTTTATAAGCCACCTACGGTGATAAAGATGAATTGATCGTTCACACTTGTCTTTTCCCCACAAAAGTAAGGAAGGATTAACATTAAATCCTGTATCAATGGGTAAAATTTTACCAATACATCTAAATTATACAAAAGATATTTTCAGCAACCAATTAACATTACCTCCTCTTCCTACATTGATCAGAACAGCTGTTTTCTTCATCTTAGAAAAAGCCTCATCATTAAACATCATATTAGTTTCTGGTGTCAGTGGGCAACATACAGCAACAAAATCACTTTTTCTTAGTAATTCATCAAAGGAAACAAATTCTGCACCCACTGCTTCAGCTGAAATAAAAAATAATCATCAAGGAATGAAAGATAATAATCATGGTTTATACTAACAACCCTTCTCTGTTCTAAAAATGTTCTTGGCCCAGAATAAGGAGTCAGTTGAAATTTTACATGTAAGAGTGTGTTGAAAAATGTTTAAACAAACACTTGAAATTCCTTCAGGTACTACGTTAAAATAAATGCCACAAAAGATTAGTTGTCCTTTTTTAATAGGTATTTTCGAGATTAATTTTAAATTAAATTAAAAATGATGAAGTATATCCTATTGCCTTATACATTGTTTATGCTTTCTTTATGTAACTACATTACCAAACCATACTGAAAGTTTGCTACTTTTGCAGGTCTTTTTGTTTTTAATAAATCCATAGGCAATGGATATATATTATATAGGTAGTGGAACAATATACACGTTACTACTAATAAGGTACAACAATCCACTTGTTATTGCAAGAATATAATATAATTGAGGTATCATGAAATTATTCATTCTTATTTCATGTTAAGGTTTTGCAAACAAATTATTTAACTAGAATAAAAAGGGAATATATGTATATGTGAGACAGTGAATGGCTGCACACTCCATAGGGATAAAACCCTTTTCCTGATATTGTTAAATTGCACCACTGTCATTTAATAAGAGTATAAAGTATTTTATTTGCATTCAATTTAATGCTTTTTGATAATCTGCATGCCGTACATATACTTTTAAATTATTCTTTCTATTGTCTTATAATAAATACTGCATTTTCTGTGTTCTATTAGCTGATATCTTTATAGTTTGTCTTGTGGTTAATTTGGTGTTAATAAGCCTTTAGTGATGATTTATGTAATATAATGTTGTTACACATTTTATAGCAATTCCTTATAAAATGTAAAAGTAAGATAGATATAGACCCTGACCTTCACGAAAAGTAAGCTACAGGAATGAGTCCCTTTCAGCCTCAGCTACTAAAAGAGAAATTTAGTTTTTCAGCTGTGAAAAATGAAAATGTTAATATGAATTGTGCTAAATAAATCAAAACTACAACTTCTGCCATCTGCTTTAATTTAGCTGGAATTCTAGCATAGGATTAGGCAACTTCTCTGTGAGCAGGCAACCCTTTTTTATCAGTGTCAGAATGTTTTATTGAGTTTGAAAGCCAAGTATTTTTTGTAGTAAATTTACACGGATGCATTTGCACAGATAAGCATTTAAATGCTTATCTGTGCATTGAAATATTCAAATGATATATGTTTATTGATCATTGGAATATATTTGGAACAAGAAACAATTCAAAATGAAAGATTTAGGTATACCAAGAGGGAGTTTTCAGACAACTTCGAAGTAGCCTAGAGGCCATTTGAAAATAGCAATATATCCATAACTGGTCTATGGCTTGCCCATTCCTATTTTAGCATATAAATGAATAAATATCTATCACCATACATAAAATTGGTATTTTTAGTAATATCAAGAAACATTTACAGTCCTTATCATTGACGATTCACAACCACAAGATAATTTTTAAGAAATAGCTTGTCTTTATTATTTTCAGCCAATTCTTCATTCTCGTTTCAATCTTTTTCTTGATTTATGAGATTTTTTACAAATGAACTTGTAAACAAATTTTACAATCGTACAAAATATGAAAATAGATATGAATGCTAGAAGTAATGCAAATGCAATCACATCTATCAAATAGTATTGAAACCACCACAGATCCACTGCTGCTGATCTTAAATGAGGAGCACCATTATGCCTAATTACATATTCTGTCCAGTAAACACCTCTCTCCAAAGATGTTTCTAGTTGGTCTCTGAATATTTTAGACATTTTAACTGCATTTTTCTTGTATCTAAAAAAGCAGAGTGAGGGAAAGATTCATCTTAAATTCATCATGTATTATAATTATTAGTCTTGAGAGAAGTAATTTTAAATGAAGTTTTAAGGCTCTATCTAATTCTGTGGTCTACCTGCATTGAATGTAGGTAATAATACTGATTATTTATGACTAGGAGTTTGCAAACAAAGGTTACCTTGCATTCCAAGTGCCTCCTTTCATACTTCTCATTTTTCACAAATATAATGTAATGTAACTACAAATACTTCAATGATATGATTCATATATTACATTTTGAATTAGAAAAAAATTGAATTTTTCAAAATAAATAAACAGTTTGATCAAGAGAGATATTTAATTTGTTCAGGCATAACTATTGTATTTATTGGTGTATACTACATACCATTATTATAAGGGGGAAATTTTGTTAATCAATTAAAGTTCAAATAAAAGGATAGGAGCTCTAAATTATTTTAGATAGCTCAATATGCAAATTTCCTAATTCTTAACATTGCATTCACATAGCTTTTAAAAGGATTTATTTTATTTCAAACACTGAAACGAAATATGAAAAGATAGATGAGGAAATAAGCTCCTATTCATTCATTTAAATTTAAGTAAGGAGTAGCATATGCATATCACAAGCAGGTAGAACTTACGCCCTAAAATTTAGGAAAAAAGTGTTTATTTTATGTAGATAAATACGATATAATGAATACTGTCAGTTTCCATTGCAACTGTCAATTCTTACCCTTAATTTACACCTTCCCATCTACTTATTCTAATAATGCCTACCCATACACTGATTTTTTAAAAATATACATCTACAGATTGATATCTAGCATATATACTGCCTTAGGCTTAAATTAAATTATACTTATTATTATGCATTTTGGTTTAATGAAATGGAAAACCTACTTAGGGGTGATTTTTGAGTATACAACCCCTGTAATTTGGCTGAATAAATAAGAGCACCTAGTATCAGTTCATTCCTTGTATCCTTACCTTGGATTTTCTATTACTTCATTAATACTGTTGATAAGTTCATCTTTGGTGAATGTGAAAAATTTTAAAGAAAGCCCTATACCCATATCTGTTGCATGCTTTATATTCAGACCCTGATCTCCATAAAATGGAAATCCAACCACTGGTACACCATGATAGGTGGTTTCTTGCAAACTCAAAAGTCCTCCATGGGTGACAAAACAAGCCAAATTATGGTGAGCTGAAAGAAGACAAAATGATTATGGTCAAACATTATTTTGATATGAATATTTATATTTATAAGGAACAAGATGATCGCATATTACAGTTTAGTTTAGCTTCAAGCTTAACATTCACACACAGTCAAAACAGATCAGCTGTCCCAATGAACTTAATGACTTAATTTTTACATTAACATTTCATATAATAATTCATGGTACAAAGATATTGGAAATATGTTCCATATTTCAGGAAAAGAAAATATACTATATCAGCGCCCCAGGTAAATTTAGATAAATACTAAGACAATTAAAGCTTAGCTTAGCATTATGTTACATTTTATCTATCTGATTATACTGTACACTGAAGAAGTTTTCTTTCTCAAGGAGTACAATTATTTTGTCTTCTTCCTATGGCATGGTTCTCCCCATCCCGGGATGGAGTGAATCATATCACCTAGAGATGCAACAAGTCTTAGGACAAGTTGAGCACTCAAGGTGTTAAACGAAGAAGAGTTCCAGGGAATACTCTTCGAATTCTTTATAAATAATCCTATGGTTAATAAAGATGGCTTATATTGTATCTTGATTATAATCTATCCCTTTACTAGCTAATTATAGCAGAATGCATTTTTCCCCGTGTTGATATCTATTAATTTATATCTGTTTTCAATTTTTATGTCTGGTTTCCCAAACTCCAGAATAGTTTCATTATAGCCCAACTTAAGTCTGGATTCACAAGGGTATTCCAAACATGCTAATACACTTGAATCAAACATATCAAATTTGAAGGGAATAAAACCTGCCTTACGAATTATTTACCTAGCAATGATTGCTGAGGAAGCCATTTAGAAGCATGAACATTTGATGGTAGAGGTATTGGCAACTTATCTATATCACCATCCCACCGCCACACCACCTTATATGGTACTTCTTTCAAAGCTTTCAAGATAACAATTAATCTTTCCTCTTCAATAGAGCTGCTTTCTATTATAGACCCAAGACAGAAGAGTACCACTTTTTTATTACTTTCCATAATATTGCTCAGGTCCTAAGGAAATAAAATGGAAGAACATGCCCAAGAAAATTTTAAAACATAACCAAAAGTGCAATCATACAACTACCTTACCAAAGTAACATCACAACTTTCACATAAATCTACTTAAATATTGATTTCAAATCATTCAATTACCCATCTGTATGGCTTCAACTAATGATGACTTTCAGAATTTCATTCATTTTAATTTCAGATTCATTTCAGAATTATTGGAATCAATTTTGGATATTTAAGCAATACTTACATTATCATTAAAAGATACAACAAAAGATAAAAAACTAGAATTTTAGAAATTAGCTATTAGAATCGATGATACATAGCTCTATCTTAATGTTGAATAAAAATATTTTTTATAAATATTTGTCATTACATTCACTCTCCTTAAAAATGAAAACTTTATGTTGCGTAACTGTATGTATCTTCATATCAAATTTTCTCCATTTTTAAATTGATAGCTAAACCCAATGGCTAATTTATAATTATGAAATTATCATGAAATACACCAACTAAAAGATATGTTGCTCAGGTTATATATATCTCAATCACAGTAATAATAATAAATTATCTTGGGTCTTAGAACTAGCAAGTTAATCTCATCAAGTTAATATGTTAAAAGTAAAACCTTAAAAAGTCGATGAAAGCATCCTGTAGTATATTCAAACAAAAATAACTGTCATCTTGATTATTTTTTTTTTTTTTTCAACTTTAAGACAGGGTATAGAGGTACTAGAAATGGTCTGAGAGAAGAGGGTTATAATGTAATGAAGCATTCCAGAGCAAATAGGTGGGTCAGATATTGAGAGGAATTATTATACTATTAGCTGAAGAATGTAATTGATGGTAGAATGCAACAGAAAAGACAGAGGGAAAGATAAAAGCTGTTAAATAATAGAATCAACAGCTTGGGCCATAACTTCGTGGTAGAGTTCCATCAGGAACAAACTTTTGTTCCTAATGTTAGATAACATAAAGGGTGGAATAAGTTACCGATAAATGAAAGAAATGGTATTGAATTGGGAATATTAAGGCACAAGAACCTACCAAAAGTAGAAACATATATAAGAAATCTAAATGGAATTTATGTTATACCAAAGGACAAATTTTGTGGCATCCATTACAAAGAAAAACAGGAAAATTAAACTAAGACATTAATGTCCTTCATAATGGGGAACATACAAACCTGAGGTAAAGGTGGAGGTTTAGCAAGGATATGCATTCCAGCAACATCAACCAAGTTAGGCATTGAGGGATAAAATGGAGTTACTGCAGGGTGACCATTATGGAATATTAAGCTTATGTTCCTTTCAATTTCCCACAGTGGAGGCATTTCAGCTCCAAAATATTTCATGGCAACTTCATTTTGCTTTGTCATAAAATAGAATCTGAAATAAAGATTTTGTGAGAATGGCATCATTTTATGAACAATTTAGTGCCAATGAATAATAAATTTAATAGATACTTCCCTGTTTCTAATAAAGGATATCTAATGGAAGTTTAATTGCAGCACAAAAATTAGTCATAATATCACAGATATCAGAAAGTAGTTCCATGAAATAGTAACACTCCAAGTCTACAACTGTACAAAGCTGGTATTCACTTCTTTATTCAGCACAAGACAAGCAAATATGTCTGGTTCCAATATTACTGCAGAGGATAATTGTGTATTTTCAATGTACTGCTTCTGTTAACATCAAGGACCAACCCCTGTTTATAGAGGCAATTTTGCAATAAAAAGGTTTGTTTTGATTAAAAAATAAGAGATTTATACAGGTGATTCTTGTCAGTAACATTGGTACCAGAAATCAGTTACTTTTTCTATGCATTTCAAAGCATTAAAAATGACATTAAATAAACAAACATGATTTTGCATGTTATATCATAATCTTAATCAGATTACTCTATAATTATATCATACTCATTATAATGGTTTATTTTTATTCATTGAATAAACTTAATATGCAAAGGTATTCCTTTGCAGAAGGCCATTATAATGGGAATAAAACTTCTTTGACACTTCAACAGGAAATTCAGTATGTTTTGCTAGCAAACTAGCATTATAAGGCAAAGTTAATTTTACATTGCACAAATATATTCCAGCAAGGAGGGGAGGTGAGTGTTGGGGTTAGGGGTAGAAGAGTTTGCCTGGAAGGGGTAAAAATGGTAATTGTTGGTTCCCAAGAAATGAGGTTCCGACAAATGGGCACATTTTTCCCAACCCTTCACCCCTCTTCCCCCTCCATACATGTGTCACCCCCCACCTAACCCTCACCCTCCCCTCCTTGTTAGTATAGGTTGATGTACTGTAAAAATAACATTGCCTGATGATACTAGCTCACAAGCAAAACATGTCACAGTATTAAATTTTTCCAAAGTGGAAGTTTAATTCCCATTATTATTCATTAAAATTGAATTAAACTGAAAAACATAATATCATATGATAAGTAAACAAATAACACTAATGTTTGACACAGACTTGAGGAGTGTATTTCTCACCACGACACTTTTATAGAATGATATTATATTTACAGAAACTTAGGAAAAATTTTCTGCTAAAAAAAACGATATACTTGAGACAAATGAAAGTGGAAACTTTTCAATTTTCCATGAATACATAAATGTGATATTGCAAAAGAAATTTGAACCCACTCAAAAGATAATCATCAACCATCATCATAACACAAATGGGAATATCAATATATATATATATATATA
>KZ308537.1:0-30848 GCA_000376725.2 Ladona fulva
TTGAAAATAATTTGATCTTAAAATTACCTATTTTCAAGCATAAAAATATTACTTCTCACCGTTTTTTAATCCTAAAATATATATGTAAATGTGACGATTTTATTTTTCCGGTAAACAAGTATAGTGAGTCCCAAGGAAGAATGGACTTGAAAAAAGCCTGACGGGACGGGAATCGAACCCGGGTCTCCCAATTGCCGGTCGGGTGCTCTGTCCGTTGAGCTATCCCGGCAGAACATTTCTCCAAGCCATTCGGGAGACTTTGTGGGCAAGGACCCGGGTTCGATTCCTGGACCCGTCAGACTTTTTTCAAGTCCAATCTTCCTTGGGATTTTTCCTGGGTGCGCACCATCTTGCGCAAAGTCATCTTTACCCATTTTAGAAAGTATAGTGAGTAGTCATTTTGTTGGGGTCATCTCCTAATATTAGTGCCTACGTAAGTGCATGAAGAGAAATTCAAAGCTTATCTGAATCTTTGTTCTTAAGACAATTTCGGAAAGCTAAGGAAAACCATCTTCATCCTAAAACTTCGTCGGATGGGTTTGTCTTTTTGCCGAATTATCGCGATGTAAATATTTTAGTCGCGTGATTCGAAGAATTGCTTCTTATTCTGTTATCAAGCGAGACCAAATTATATTGTTCATGTAGATAAATACTGCGAGATATTAAAATAAAATTGTTATAGAAGAGTCCGTTCTCTCAGAACCACATCTCAACAAAGTAATGAAGTTGATGAAAATTATTAGAGAGGCGTATTTTGTAGATTGTATTTTTTACTCCGTTATTATTACGAAATCTCTTTTACTGTAAATTCTCCCCAATGAAGTTGTATTTTTATCACCATTCGTATGTACTTTCATCATAAGAATTACAGCATTCGTATCCCAAAGTTTCACTCAAACCGCCAACGGATATTATGAATTGCTTCGAAAAGCTTTTAATATCCCGATAATCACAGTAAAAACTAAATGTAAATAATAATTATTTACCCAACCTTTAATTATCGTTTTTCATCAACGAAGCATCAAAACTTTACATTTTTTCTTGTATCTCATTTAATCGTATTGCTTTTTTCTCTTTCATCTTCTCTCTCTCTGTCTCTTTGTCCTATTTCATTTAATTGTCTCATCTCGTTCAGCGCTTTTAAAATGTTTACTGCAATAATACCATGTAATGGTAAAATATAACGAATAAATTTCTTTCTTTAACACGTTCACTGCGGATATTTCCATTTCCAAAACATTTATCACCAACAAGATGGAATAATAATCAACTTGCAACAAATTAGTCGGGTAGAAATGTCATAGTGAGCATCGTAGAACTGAATACCATCTGATTGTTTCACGTAGTTCTCATGCGTATATTAACGGCGAGTTGAAGCCAAGAATGACAGCAAAAAACGTATTGGCTTGATCAGTGCTAGAACCCAGGTTTCCCCAGTTTATCCTTTGGCTTTTAAGCGCAAACCTGAAAATCCAAAGATTAAAAATCTTTTCTATGGTTTAATGTTCAAAATACTCGTAAGACAATTTAAAATTACTAATTCAGGATAAAGTTTAAACACGTACCTTATCTAAACATTTACCGTTGAAAGTTCGCAATAGTTTACGATCAGTGAATGAAACGTAGTCGTTTATTTTTCTCTAATTTATCATTTCCTTCGACCACTTTCTATCGCCCTACCTTTCTCTTGATTTTCATCGATCTTCTGAACTCTTCCTTCATTCGACTGAATCTAATTGAAAGGACATAATACTTTCAAATGCTCCTGAATAAATCCTTCTCGTTGGGTTGGTCGTTTCGTCCCGTTCCATTTCCATATCTTTTCGTTCTTTCATTTACCGTCTTTCGCCGCAGCCTAAGTCCTTTGGACTTATTTCCACCCTTATAAAACCTTTTCCCCTCTCTCTTCTCCTTTCTCAGAAGATTTTCTTACACTCTCAACCTTCTACCTATGCTCAACGTCTTTCTCATTCGCTGTCTTTTTTTCCATTAAGTCATTTCATTTCCCTTAAATATTCCTTCTTTTTATTCCTTCTTCCAATTCCTTCTTCATATTCCTTCTTTCTATTTCTTCATCCTATTCCTTCTTCCTATTCCATCTCCCTATGCTTTTGTTTCTATTAATTATTTCTATTATTTCCTTTTATCATTACTTTCTATTCTTTCTTCCCATTTTTTTCCTATGCTATCTTACTAAGTTTTCTTTATATTCTTTCTTTCTAGCCTTTCCTTCTATCATTTCTCCACTTCTCTTCCTTCTTTCTATTCTTTCTTTCTATTCTTTCTTTCTATTCTTTCTTTCTATTNCCATTAGATATGTATGTATCTCGGCAACTATGTTGCCATCTTCCACAGCTAAAATACAATATAAATATTAAATAAATAGTTTATGTATTCATCGTGGGTATGCTCTGCGTCTCCCCGAAGTGGCAACCATTAAAGCTCTTATGATAAACGTGATAATTGCATAAAAATATCAGAAAACGGATGGACAGATTATGTTAAAATTCATCTTCCGTTTTTTACCCTTAATTTCTTTGTTTAAGTTTACCCACTTTAAACATCTCAAAAATTCTGTCATTCAAGAAACGAGAAAGTCAGTCAAGAAACAGGAAATGTGCTCATCAGTATTCACATCCTTAAATGGGCAATTTTTTAGAAAATATCTCACTCAAATTACTCCGAAATAGCTTTTCTCGACACCGCTATGATCTTTCATTCTATTCTTTCTTTCTATTCTTTCTTTCTGTTCGTAATTCCTTTCTATTCTCTCTTACTATTCTTAATTATTTTCTATTTCTTCTTCCTATCCTTTATTTCTAATCTTTCTTTCCTTCTATTCGTTATTCTATTCTTTCCTCCAATAATCTTACCCTCTTTCTTAATCTCACTCTTTCTTCCTTTCCACTATCCCTCTTCTTTCCTCTCATTCAAAAATGTTATAATGAGAATCGTCAGAATACGGAGGAAACCTATTCATATTCATATATCCAAGGAATCCTCAAATGGCCCATACCATTAACATATTCTCTTGTAAATAGATTTTCAACGCTGTGACACGGTCTGGGCATTCTATTGTTGGTCACCCTCTTGACTGCGGCTGGCGAAACTAAAATCTACGTAATTATTTTCCCCATCCTCTACAAAAGTGAGCCATTTTCATTTAATGAGTTTTAAAGTTTGTCTTGAATTAAATTTTTCAACTTACACAGCAAAAATATTCCTTGTTAACTGTCAGTCGAGTTCATGCTTCCATTCGCCTTTATTTTCCCGAAATATGCGAAAAACGGTCACTTATTTAGCTTTAACAAAAGACCTGTCCAATTTAAGGAAGAGACGCACACAACTACAAATACACATCGAATTATTTACATCATGAATACGAATTTCATCGATACGTGATAACTCACGGTTTATGCACAACGACCTATTTAATCCGTTTATTTCACCAGAAGACATTGTTACACTTAAACGTAAACTACTTAACAATTCAACACCGTTGACAACTGAAGTGACCGATGGATCGATCAATGAATCTCCTCCCATTTCTTCCTTTCCTTCTTTCGTTAATCAAATTCTCCATCTTAGTCCCTTTCCATCTTCATTCAATTCGCTCTTTCCCAGGGCTTCCTCAGACTCATTATTCATTTCGATACTTTTCATAGTCCGCTCCCGCTTGCATCCCTCCCAAACCTTATATTTCTCAATTTGCGTCAAGCCAGAATCGTTTCCCATTCAGCCACAATCCCTCATGTTACGTCCCCTCTCTCCGTCCTTCCTTCGAATATCTACACCTAACGCCTTAATTTTCGGCGACTTATTCCTCGATCACTCTGCCAAATCTCCTCTGTCTACGACTCTCCCGCTGTCCTGGCTCTCCCGCTCTCTTTCCTATTCAATTGAAGTACTAAAGACGAAGAACTGGAAAGCTTGATAGTTTTTCCTTTCGCCGTGTCCTTGGTCCATTTCTATTGTCGAAGGGTTGCTTCATCAACGAATCGGCGCATTTTTTCGATGAGCACTTTAATTGTTTGATATTTACTTCAAATACAGCAGAAAGTTGATAATTTCAGAGCTGTAACTAGAATTTCATAACTAGAATTCTGGTTGGATGATTGACCTCTTCACCACGAGTTACCATAAGCTTAACAGAGAGATGAGGCACAACACAATACAATTCAAATAGTCTTTAATGGGAAAATATTTGGACAATGTTCGTTCATTTAACCCATTCTCGGAATACACTAGAATCGCAAAAAACGGAATCAAGCATTTAATTACAGAGAGGATCGAAATCGAGTTTGAACATAGAATTATTGTCATATATATTACTATATACAGGAAATTATAGTTTGAGAAAAGCTCCAAAAAGCCTTTGTTTGCGAGAAAAATAAGTGTTGGAAAATTCCAAGCAGCAGTGGGTCACGGTTCTCCGTTGTTGCGCTTTCTAAGTACTGTTCTCTATGCGTATTTCGGCAACTACGTTGCCATCTTTGGGAGAGAAGGATTTATTTTGTATAAGGATCGTGTTTATTTTCCAGTCATTAATAATTTATAACGGGCAAGATGAAGACTGCGGCAGTTTTCCATTACTTTCTTCACTGAGTCAGAATGCTATGAGCCAACGAATTCAAGTAAGCGCCGCATAAAGGCCCTTTTCTTAGAATTCAGTACGAATGTACAAGGATAAATGCCAATATTTAGCAGCATCATACTTCTAAATCAATAAATTATCGAACAAGACCGAATGGTCAGGGGTCAATGGTCAATGGGCAGGAATACTTCCGTCCAAAATCTAATCAAAAAAACAAACTGATTCACTTTTACGAGCATACCCTGCGAATCTCCAGCGGCGTTTGTATGGCATAATTGCAAGAGGCCATCTCTCGCTTGCTTTCGTTTATTGTTGGCTCTGTTCTCATGGGGGTTTGAGAACCCCCAAAACCACCCCCTTAGCTACGCCTCTGGACGAAGATAGGAAGAATATCGGCATTGAAGGGGAGAAGAGTGGGAATCGACTGAAGGAAATAAAAAAAGAAATAAAAATTCTTAAAATAAGAAAGGCGATGTTTTATTGGTGGGAATAAAGAACAAAAATGAAGTTAGAAAATCTCCGATAGGAACCATCTTTCTCCATTACGAAGAGCTCTGAAACTTTTCCAATTATCCTCATAAGGATACGAATTAAAGTCAAAGATAACAAAATCTTTCTTCCTTCCACGAATAGTCGCGAATACTTGATTTGAGGACTTCAAGGTGTGAAAAGGGTACGTGAAAATAAAAGAATAATGCGCGGATAGTATTCAGCAGGGGGTGTTATGTAGAGAACGCCATAGCCTAAATGGCAAAAATTAAGTTAGATACAATTCACAAAGTGAACGGTGAAAAAAGCGAGACTGTCAACAAATTCTTTACGACTTATCTGTGCCAAAATATTATCGTAGGAAAAAATCCCTTTATTTGCACGACTGAAAAACCTCTACAGAAATGGCCAAAAATTCCTGATTGCCATTAACGATAACTATAAGATAATAGGAATATAAACAGTGCTTGGGAATAGCATTTAAAAGTTAAATTTAATCAAAGAAATCTATTCTTAATTTTGTTAATATAATATATAATANAATATATAATAAATTTAATAATTTATATAAATAAAATTGATTCTCTAACTACGGAAATTCACCATTTTTGGGGAGGCTACTTGTCGACTGAGACTGTGAAAATGAGTACGGTAGATAAAATTATGTGTAATAATAGGCAGTGGAAGCGTAGCGCCTGCCACAGTATCTTCATTTGATATTGTTAGGCTCAAGAGTTAGTCCCATTAAACAAGCTAACTTCCAAGGGCGTTTCTACGCTATGAAAGAAAGTCTTATTGTTACTACTATTATTATAAATGAAGGCAGACTTCTGTGAAAGTAATTCAATATTTTTCTACAAATTAGCATTTTTACCGCCATTTTATTTACATAAAAGCCCGCAAATACGTCAAATAGTCTCGTTAAGCTAACAAAGAAAATCTCGTTATGTGAAATTTATACGAGTAAAATACTTACATACTTACATGGTTACAAATTGCAATTATAATTATTAAATGTATGGTAATTTTACTGTAGCATTAATTCCGCAACACCCTAATTTAAATAATTCCTAAGAATAGCCGATTTTATTTTCATAATCCAAACACAAAACAGAACATTTTAATCCCTCTGAAATTTTTCCCAATCCACTCATCAGGTTGTCTTGGCGCGGAGAATAAATATAGAAAAAAGCCCGAGCTCCCGCATGACAGCACCTAATCCCCTCACTCAAATTACTCCGAAATAGCTTTTCTCGACACCGCTATGATTGCAGTTCCCTTCCTTGGGCTAAATACGACAAGCACACCCGCGCATACCCAAAATAATATCATAGTAATTTGAACGCGAGACCCCACTAATACATTAAATACTAGTCGACGGCCTCTAACGTTTGCAGTTTTCAATGAAAATCCTCCGTTTCGAAATAAAACGAAAGGGAGACCTTCTCCATTACCCTCGGTTAATTAAAAGACAAAAGTAGTGGAAGTGGCGAGATTGAAACGGGAAAAAGGTTATCTTGCGCATTCCGCCCTTTGTTTTCCTTTCCTTGGGATACAAACACGGATTTGCATAAACAGGCGGTGGTTTATGCACATCTGGACGTTCTTTGGAATATTTTTACATCCTCTACTCACGTTCCACACCATAAGGAAGGTCCCTGTCTTCTAAAACTCCTTCACCCAGCCACCCACATAAAAATAGGCATGCCTCTTCACCGACTCATCCGTCATACCCCTCACGCACATTTCCCTTTCGGCCGTGGTCAACTTCTCGTTGGACTAAAAGGGACTCCTAAAAATTTTGACGCGCGAAAAAAGACAGTGTTCCCAGATATAATCCTCGGTGTTTTAAAATCCCCATCCTTTTACTCAAATTCCGTTCATTAGCTGACAGACTCATATGATGATGTTTTCAGTGCTCGAGATTGAAGTACTATCTTAATTTAATACATCGCGGATTCGTACACAGACCCAATGAATTTGTTTTGATTACTGATCTGAGGATTAACTGCAAGACTGAAATGAGGAATCTGCGGTCGGCAGGGTACTCACGTCCTTAATTAACGTTCAATGTGATCTCCTCAACATTTTTCAAACTAAGATTATTATTTGCGTTATTAAAAATTAAATATAACGATTTTTAGCCTCGATCTGCTCTGCAGTATATCCTCGAAGTCAATAAATTTAGAACAAAAAAGTTAACAGCAATTAATAAGAGTATTTTTTGGATGCAGAAAACCAGAAATAGAAAAACAGAAAAATGCATCCGCTGAAGTAGAGCGCATACAAATAAGAGTTTTTGAAAACAACGACGAACTACAGGTAGTCATTGGTGTTGGGTTATAGCTGACTGGAATATATTAAGATAGAATTTTTAAATTTACGGGTAAATGCAATGAATTAAACTTTGCACGGATGCGATAAAAATAACGGAAGAAATCAAAATAAAGGAAAACTTTAATTTTATTCAGTTCTATGATCTGTTATTTTTCCAACAAAAGATAGTAAATGAACTATTTCATTAGCTTTTCCTTCAAAATATTTCTTCTAAACACAATTGTAACGATGGACGATTTCTTTTCGTTCATTTATTTTTTAGAAACAAAATGCGGCTTTATGCACTTCTATTTGCATATGTTGGTACTCAAAAGTTGGGCTTAGAGTCTGGAAATATTAGCAGTGAGAATTTCTAAATCGAGACAAAATTGGTACATTTCTTTCAGATGCTACAACAGAGAAAGAGAAAGGTACATTTTTCCACTGAATTCTTCTCTGGTAAAATTTCAACTGATCCCTTTTTCAGAAAAAAACATAATTTTAAATTTTTTCCACCGCGAATCCAGGGATTATACGTTTCCACATCTACTTCTTCTTGATTTTGATACATTTTATTCCTTCTGCCTCTTTAATCTCTAAAGAAAGCAGGACTGAAGATATTAAATGAACTATGTTATACCTTTGCAAACTATTTGGCCAGAAAGGAAATGCTGAATCTCGGAAAATTACATACCTCGGATTTCTAGGGAAATTATATCTCCATGATAGATTTTTTTGTCTGCATCAATTCCATTCGTTTCGTATTATGGCAAATTCTATAGAGTTTTGCTTATCAAAACTTCCGAGTTAATCCATTTCAAATGAAAACAATTACATTACTTTCGGAATAGTTTTTGTGCTTATAGTTCTTACTATGGCAGTTATCTCTGCGATAAACTCTATGATTTTCAATTTATTCCCACTGCACATGAATAAAATGATCTTCAACAATAATTTACCCGGCAGCGAATCTGTTTTAAACTTAGGACACATCTTTATCCTTCGCCAAAAAAACAATTGCAAATTTAATAGCAAATAGAAATAGGAGCATTTAATATTCTTTATCATTTCTTAGTTTTAAATTGCTGGCAAATTCTTCTTCACCTGCTCTTTTTCTTCTGAATATTAACCATTCCTTTGTTTCCGAAAATATACTGCAGCTGAAACCGTGTCTAGGGTTTCTTGTTAATGAAGTCGCTCGAAATCTTGATCATCATTTACTTTAATGGTTACTTGGAACGTCGAGATTTCGTGCAACTTAGCAAAACTAAACCATAAGCCATAACGTGATAGTAATTCAGAAATAAGCTTACCATTTCTGCGATTCCTATGCGCTGATTCCTTTACTGCGGTTTCTGTTGATTGCTTCACTAAATAATAATAATAATAATAATAATAAAGGACTTTATTCAGGGCGAGATTGAGACTAACAAGTCTCTTCTTACATCTAACCCTTAAAAGGAGAGACACAAACACAAAGCCATTAGATATGTATGTATCTCGGCAACTATGTTGCCATCTTCCACAGCTAAAATACAATATAAATATTAAATAAATAGTTTATGTATTCATCGTGGGTATGCTCTGCGTCTCCCCGAAGTGGCAACCATTAAAGCTCTTATGATAAACGTGATAATTGCATAAAAATATCAGAAAACGGATGGACAGATTATGTTAAAATTCATCTTCCGTTTTTTACCCTTAATTTCTTTGTTTAAGTTTACCCACTTTAAACATCTCAAAAATTCTGTCATTCAAGAAACGAGAAAGTCAGTCAAGAAACAGGAAATGTGCTCATCAGTATTCACATCCTTAAATGGGCAATTTTTTAGAAAATATGGAATATTATCCTGAGAAAGGATATATATCCTAATAATTACATATAGAGTCATTACCACATGCAGATCAAATTATGTAAAATAATTCCTCTCTCAATTCGCTTCCAGCGAATTGAGAGAGGAATATTTCTGAATGAACACAAGAAATTTAGTTCATTTTGCGGATAAAAATACTTGAAATTTCTCGTATGCCGTTTTCAACTCCTTCGGGAATATAAAAGTCGGTAAAGAATGCTGGAACTTTATGTATGTACTACAAGAATATTGATGTTTGCATAAAATACATCGGAATAACGTCATTCGAAAAAGCTCTTCAGAGGTTTTTTTCCTGGAAATCAAGACTATTCATGTGGTTAATAATTGGATTAAATATCTCCAATAGGTTGATAATCTGAATCTTTTTGATTCTCAATTTTAAGAATTCAGTTATATTGTAGATTTATGTCTTGCGAGAAGTCATCTAGGGAGAGGATTGTACTGTAGTGTAAACACATAATAACTTAGCATAAATTTATTTTATGATGAAACCTCAAATATTTGCGCAAATTCCTAAAGTAACTTTCAGAAATTATGAGGGTGAAAGGGAATAACGGTAGCACTGCCTAATACGAGCTACGGAGTTGAATGATTAGCAATAGAGAAGCTTTTAAAATACAATTATAGAAAAAATGAAGATCAATACTTTATGCTATAGAGATTATTGGAGGAACATTAATAACAAATGCGGCATTAAAAAAAGTGTAATATCTGAAAAAATAACGTTTTTTATCTCCGTGGGATAAACTTATTAATAGTAGAATCGATGAAATATCTTGGAGTAACTCTCACGAATAACTTAACATGGAGTACTCACATTCATAATATATGCGGAAAAGCACTTAATAAACTCGGCTTCGTTATAAGATTAGTCGGTCGGAGCGGCGAAAAAGTTTGCGAATGATACTATTTTGCGTTAGTTAGACCTCATCATGAGTGTGTAGTGTATGGGTCCCTGCCGATAAGTGTTGTATTTGAGAATTAGAAATGGTGCAGCGAAAGGCGATACGTTTTGTGAAGAATTGCTACGATGAGACAGTGAGCTTTCAGATGCTTCAGGACGCAAGATGGGAATCTTTGGAAGTTAGAAGATTTCAACAAAGGATCAATTTACTGGATAAATTCAGAGAAAGCACGTTCAGAGATGATGTAGCAGATATAATGCGTTCACCATGCTACATAGGCCGTTCCGAAAGGCGGCTTGCAGGGTACTCACATAGATATAGACATAGATGTACGTTAATAGCATGTAATGCACGCAGAAATCAAGATAATTTTCTTCGGCGATCCTTGGTGGAATTCCATGATAACGTTTAATATATAATGAAACCGCGCTATTTATAAGAACAACGCAGTGAAATTACACATGAAAATTTAGAACGACACTTAGGTTGACTGATTTCGGTCACGGCAAAATTTTGAGCATTTTCAGGATGATTTTGAGGATGGCATAAAATCCGCGATACCAGTCAACCAGGGTATTAGTACAATTTATCTTTACTCAGTAGTAGTGCCTATTTATGGATAATTATGAGTAGGTTCGTGAGGATTAACGCGTATGCTGACAAAATGTTATTTACCAATCGATATGATTTGATCTTACTTCGTGGAGTGCCATTTAATAAACGAAAACTTTACTTCACATTTTCCACTAAATTTCTGAATTTTTTCGCGGAAAACGCGAAGTACAGATTTATTTTATTAAATCTTCTTTTGAAGTTTCCGTTTGGATTGTTACTTTGGCTGATTTCTTTTCCAGTCCGCTCCGACCAATTTCCGAAGGATGTTGGTAGAGACGATGGGTATGGAAGGGGGTATGAAGTAGAGAGAGAGGGAGGGGTGAAACCGTCGCTTATACCGTCCTGGGCACCATGGAGTATGCTCCCGGGCAAAGCCCTCTCGGCAACCCCCTTCCTCCCCCCTCCTTCTTCAGGGACTCTCCTGCCCCTCTCTTCCCTCTCAAAACCCGCCCACGCAAAAGCACCGAGGGACTCGCATCCCCGCGCATGACCCTCCATTTTTGGCTCCCTCTGACGTCAGAGGCCGAAGGAAGGGCTTTTCGTGACGCGGCGATGTAGCTTAACCCGTTCCCAACGCCCTTAGGTCCTCCTTTCTTATCCCAATCCTTTGCCACCTTTCTCTCAACTGCTTTCCCCCGCCTTCTCTGCCTCCTGAACATTCCATTCACACACTTCCTACATCGCTATCCTTACCCTCTACCTCTTCCTATCCCTTTACTTTCATACGGTTTCTCTATTTCTTAATCTTTCTTTAAACCCTTTCCCTCGTAATCATGAGGCGAAATAGCTCTAAGGAAAATTCCTTATGATGCAAGGTCCTCGAATCATCCGCTTAAAACTTCGGAAATAATAAATTATACTGTACATGTTCCTTTAAAACGGTATCATTGCATCAAGGTGTTTAATCTTATGATAGGGGTAAGAGCGCATGTGTTTCTGAATAAAATATCTGCTTGATAATAATAATGACTTCGTCTTTTTTAATGGGGAGTATTTTAGTTATGATTGACCATTCTAACAATAAATCCTTTACAAATACACACACGTATATACATACACAAGCAATCATGCCTAACCAGGAATCAAACCCGGGTTCTGAATGTTGCAAGGTTAGTATGTTGACCTGTACTCCACCAAGGTCGACAAAATGAGGCTTTACGAGGCAGCTTAAGAATTAAGCCTTACGTTTTAGTAAATATAATATTACAATTCGCTATCGCTTGGTGTTATCGGTTACCTCGCACAGGTTAAAAAGTTATCATAACATCTCTATCGATGTTGTGAGTCTAAATATTGTATTCAGTGACATAATTGGAGATATTAGCTTTCAAATTACTGGCATAAAAGGGGAGTTTTTAATAGCCAATACATTTCGCAGAACCATACCATCAAGTTTTTATCATACTAGCAACTGATGATAGTTTCGACTCACGTATCTACATATGAGAAAATTTTCCTATGTCGCAGTTTCCTCACGTGCCATAGGAGCCCGTTAACCCTCCTTTCTCACTCTGCTATTTTCGTTTCCGTAATTCAAAGGGGTAAAGACTACAAGTCTCCACTGCTCATTTCTCGATCTTTAGAAGTGTTGCCCATGCAACGTCTTTCCTTGTTATCTCTCTCCCTTCGCCCTTTTATTACCTCAGAACTCGCCCCCTCTCTCTCTCTCCCTTTCCTTCCTCAAGTCTTCCCCGAGTGGCGGATCCTAACACACGTCCTTTCCCGTTTCTCCACAGACTTCGGTAAACTTCCAGTGAGAGATCTAACGCTCGAAAGTACTTGCGCAAAACTTGAGTGCGTTCACCCAACCGGTTCATCTAATAATGAAGGCAAGTCGTTCTCCACCATTTTTCATTCCGAAGCGCCCGTTCTTAAGAATAAACAAGCCATTATTTCGAACGCTCTGTTCCCAAGTCGACGAAAAGAGAGAGACGGCTCCGACTCTGAATTTTCCGATTTTTCGCCATTCCCGAACCATTTCCAACCCAAACTTATTCATCGGCTGTACCTCCTTCGGCAGAATAAGTTCCCGTCGCGTTTATAAAGTAGAGCGCGTAGGATGTTTTCGCCATTCACTCTACGGTCTAGTACTTGGTGCCTGCAACAATTTACAGCTGAACAGAATTAATATCATTTGTCTTTTAGTAGTAGTAGTATCGTTAAAAATGCTTCGACGTATTTCGCACACATGAGACCCCACCGGGAATCGAACTCAGGACCGCTTTCGCATAAGGCTGCCCACTTGGCCATCTGGGAGCCCATTGTCTTTTAGTCTAGGTTTAATTGGTATATTAGATTTATGGCTTAGACAGAGAGACAAGGATATTTAATTGGCTCTATTGATTATGGCAGTGGAAATATGAAAGCGGCTGAAGTATGAATGATGCTGATCAATGGCATTTATTTGGATACTCCTCATTGAATGCTCATGTGTGCTATCCATTAGAGCATTGTGTCGCACATGCATCTACACTTCTTCACTTACACCATCCTGGCTCATTGAAGAAATCAAGGGCAAACTACCTCACTCCTCATCTTGGCTAGTAAGCCTCATTACTTTTCCAGAGCTTCTGGTAGCTAATGGTGGAGGGTTAAAGGATCTAACTAACCTCCGGGTTACCGATAACTTCCCTGCTACTATACGCTGATGAATGTAATATTTCGGAATCCCGGATAGCCAAGTGGGCTACGCGTCCACCTTTGATGAAAGCGGTCACGGGTTTGATTCCCAGTGGGTGCCTACGTGCGAAATGACTTTATCTGTCGAAGCACTGTAACAATACTACTACTTACTATTGTTTCATTCTTGTGCGATAATACAAAACCAATTAATATGTGAATGATGATAAATTATAGCATCCACTGCGTCACTTCTTCTTTAACGCTATTAATACTTTTTTTGAAATAGTCACCGTGTCCTATTTCCTCTCCTAGCATTTTGACTAAATTTCAAAATTTCAAGGACTCACTACCTCACTCCTCATCTTCCCTAGTAAGCCTCATTCCCTCTCCAAAGCTTTTGCTAGCGGATGGGTAAGGATCCTAGCCGGCCGACGGGCTAACTACTGCACAGACAGATCTAGCACCTCTCTCACATACGAGCCAAGGGAAAAAAAGGAGTTTCCGTCTTCGTGCCGTGGCGTCGGCTTTCGGGATGTGGTTCAATAACACACAATTTAGCGCCGCCTTCGGAAACGAAGCCATAAAAACACCTTGCCCCCTTCCTCTTCTCTCTATATCGACTACCATCGGATGGAGAAAATATTCACGGCGTCTATTTTTGGAGCGCCGTCGGTGGAGTAAACTCGGCCGTGGAAAAACGGGAAGCTCCTGGATAATGAACGAAACGAAATAGTTTGGCAAGGATATCTCCCGGCGGTTAAAAATAAAGCGGAAAACGAACAGCGATGATTCGATACGTGTATCGCCGTCGCTTGATTCATCGAGCAATCATTTTTCACTCTCGCGAGTGTATTTTTAGCACGCTGCGCCGCAGTTGATGAATATGTCAAGGAAGAGTTCAGAGTGCTACTCGTAAATGCAGTGGTCAAAAATGGGGCAATACCATCGGTATAGCTGATTACCGGAATACTGGGAACCGATGATTATGATTCATTAGAGCATTGAATGGAAGTTATCACGCTGATACCCCGGCTAAAATTTCATCCTGCTGATTAATTTGTAGTAAGAAATATTTTAGCTTCTTTCGGACACGGCTAAAGAATCTATTGGAGGATTCGTCTGCACGAACAAAGAAATATGAAAACGATATTGAATGATGTATCCATTCCCACTAATTATTCAGAGAGTTTGTTATTCGTATTTTGGCTAACTATGGTGATATCTACGGAAAAAAGAAGAAAAACGCTTTATTTTTCCTCTTTTTTTACTTACGTTTATGAAACATGTGGTAAAGTACAAAGGTTTTTTTCTCTTCTGTGATATGGCTTTTCACGAAGTAACTTGAATATATCAATTTCATTTCAGTGTAAAATAACTTCGTTAGTTCATGTATCACGGTATATATCTACGGGATTTGAACTGTGTAAAGGTGGCTTTGCACGTAAAGGCTTGCACCTAGGAAAAATCACAATAAGAAACGTAAGTAAATGACAAAAAGTCTGGCAGGACCTGGAATCTTCAATTTTCCGGGTCTTTGCATTGCCCAATTAATCTATCGAGCCAAAACGGCATGAAAGTATGTTCTAGCTCGGTAGCGTAGTTGGGCAAATCATCCTCTCTGAAAAAAGGAAGGTTTCAGGTCCGAGTTCTGATCTGTCAAACTTTTTATGTATGCTTTTCCAGAGATAACTGTTTTAAGTAAACGTTTACGGCAGTAAAACAGTTAAATGGTTGCAATGGTGTAAGTGCATGGCTGCCGGACCTTCATAATAGGCTACCTGATAAAGCAATTCAATAGAAAGCCTACAGTTTCACCAATTTTCTCTCAACATTCAGTTGCCATACATCACAGCATCGACGTCATAAATGTGGAAACTATACATAATACCACGTTTTTCAATAACAGAGTATTCTACGTAACAATTACAGACAATTGTACGCTACATACTAAAACGATAGGGTACTCCGTGAAAACGCACTTTTCCCCTTTTTATTTCGGGAAACCATTTAGCAATTGTTAGATTTGAAATTCTATCTTTGTCTATTTTCCCTTGTCAAAACACCTCTTGAAGCAGCCACGTCTATCAATCTCTCTCCACCTTCCTCTATCTCCTGTAATGCGGACCGTTTCCTTCGGTGTCCCGGAACTCCGCGTATCTCAACTCCTCGGCCTAATTATTTGCTTACTGACTCCTTCCATACGAGACCTCTTTGACGTCAGCGGCAGGGGCGATAAAAGTTCTTCGAGGGGGAAATAAAGCAACAACCGTAGTCGTGAGGGAGCTGCAAGTTCTGCGCTCGAGTCGAACGTCCTTGTCCAAGACTTGATTGCCGTACATAGGGACTCTTGCGGCTCCCTTGTTCTTCCATCCATTCCTGATGCGTCTCCTTCGCCGAAAATTTTCCCCGAATTTCATTGCTCACGCCACGGTCGCGGTGGTTAATATCCGTTTTTAAAGAGGAACATGTTTTCCACGAGAGAAGAAATCCATACGGATAAAGAGCATGGAGCAAAGCTCTCGTCTGAAGTATCTTCCTACGCCGTGTGCTTTAAATTCCTGCCTCTTTCAGTTCTGTTATTCCTGCCTAAGAGATATCCTCAGCGATAACTAGATTTCAGAATCAAAGTCTGATATCCATTATTCTCGCACTAGCACGACTCGATTATTCTGGGCGAGGTTTTCAGCAGGATGCAATTCTCCTAACACCGTGCGATAATGTAACTGGAAAAATAAGTTATAATGCCTTATTGTTACCAAATAGGAATCGTTGCAGAAAAACGCAGCAGTCGAATTTAACTTCAACATTGAATACTTCTTCGGATATTTCTGCGCAGGCTATCAAACTTACTTCTGCGCATAGTATCAAATTTAGTGGTGTTGGGTATTATTATCATTTATACATTTAACCCTACAGATAGGTTGAAAACCAAGTTGGAATTATCGGCATACGTAAAACAAATATTATGATCAATGAGACTTATAAAAACGAAGGTCAATGAAAAACAAATACCAACTGATCTGTTAATATAAAACTTCAAACACGCACATAAAATACATTTTGTGAAATTTTTTAACCACTGAATCACTTACTCTCTTATTACTCGTTGCATCACGAAAATATATATTACATGTGATTTTATGTTCAAAAGTATATTTCGCATCGATGCAAAATAAAAGTTACTTGCACTTTCGTATCTCTCGTCCTTCCATAGTGTTCCATAAATAGGAACGGCTTTTATTAGGATGCGAAGGTGACCTTGGGCACCATTCTAGAGTATCGGCTTAAGGTCCCTTTTTTTCTCATTTTGTTCCCCCTCGATTGGGAGGTAAGTTAGTATCGCGCCCAGTTCTCATGCAACCGGTACCGTGTTCGATTCTAAGTAATGACTTAATTTCCAGCGATTAACGACGAAATGATTTTGGGCATGAAAATGGAAACTTGGAGTAACGATAAAGCTGCAAATCAATAAAAATGTGACCTAGTCTGAAAAGGCGACTAAGAGTTAGTTGTTTTGCCTTTAATACAACAGATTTAACCGGATTTCTGATTTCTCGTCAAAGAGGAAGTTGAGCTTAATCATACTTACAATTGCATTTCGACCCTATTTCAATGATCGCTTAATTGTGACACATAAAACATAATTACAACTACCCCATTACTTTACTGACTGCCTAACATTGATGTGGAAAGAAAAGCAAAGGGAAGGTACGCGAGAACAATCTCAGTAGCAATTCCTGTTTTCTTACGGTCAACGCCCTTCCTCAGTTTTCATTTAAAGACTCGCGGAAAAAAGTAAAGCGCTAAATTTCCACGAATAAAAGATTATCTTTGGTGAAAAATTATTACACACGCGAGATTCTGAAAGACGAATGTCCGAGATTCAGATCCGTGTTCCTAGGCACGCACACAATAATATCCTGGCCGCTCCTAAATTAGTCATTTAAAAGAATGCGAGTCGAAAGGCCGAGATAGTTCATGGGCACGAGATGGTCCAAAAATAGACGTGCCGCTTTTGAATGAAAACAGAGAACGGTCGTTCCACTGTCCTCCATTCCGCACTTGAGGCAAAACGAAGTCCTCGGATTGGAGTGATCGTTAAGACGCAACTTATGCACACCCTTGCATCTGGCTCTTTGTAGAAGTGAGGCTACTATGGAAACGGCCGAAGACCGTAAAAATAGTGGATATTTAGTAGGAGTTTCAAGCCCACGCGTTGAAAGGAGGGCATCAAAGAGAAAGTGCATTTGGTACTATCGCAGACTTGCGACCCTCCCGTATGCATTCTCGAATATGAATAAGTCAACACGTCACTGCTCCATGCCTTAATGGTTTCCATTAGGCAAAGATATGCAAGGGTGATGGACTTTTGAATGACTTCTCGAATCGAATCACTATGTTGTCTCGATGTACTACATGGAAATCGAAAAATATTTAGCCCACAGAATCTGCATGATTTTTCAAAGCATTTTGTTGCTCCGAGAGTTAACATGGTGATTAAGAGAGCTGAGAGTTAACACATCGAATCCCCTCACAGTCTCCGTTATTAAATTTCTCTCTTTTTCTACATTAAATCCATAAACATTCCATAAATTTATTCTTTTCTTCCATATTTTTTTCCTTTAGATTATCACCAGTGAGATCATCCTATTTACTTATTTAAGAATAATTTTAGATTTATTTACTCGTAAGTTGATTTTTTCACATCAGCTTACGATTTTTTCACATCTTTTACAATCAGCTTAACTTTGTTCCTCTGTTAAGGGAAATTCTTGGTATGTAATAATTTTCAATGTGTAATCTATCTCCCCGTTTCTCTTCATTTGAGCATTTCCCTTCTCTCTAACTACCCGTGCATGCTTGAATCTAAATTTGGATCTGATCTAATCACTATCGCACTATCTGATCTAATCACTATTATCAAATGTTCTCAATTACACAGTCCCGTTAGTGATTCAATTTACGTCAAATATCAGAGATAAATAATAAACTCCGTAACGATGGTTAATAGTCGAGGTAGCGTATATTCATTTGGTAATTGAAAATGATGTTTCAACGAATTTTCCCCCAAAGTAGATCAGTGGAGGGTTTCCGGTCAACTCTCTGCTTATGCGCAGTTAATAGTTGTAAAAGAACACAGCGACATTTCTTCTGATAATCTTCATTTCCTTTGAGATGAAATCTTCATCACCTTGACGAAGGAACGAAAATATCAACATAACGAGCTATATTTAGATCGCTCTGTTTACGTGACTTTTCACTGAACTCAGAAACGGCCGAATTCTGGAGACATCTGTCTGAGAAATGATATTTCTCTTGATAATGAACACGTAATTTTTGATGGCAGATATACAGAGATGTTTAATTGAAATAAACAACGAAGAAGCCTTAAAGCAATAACCCTCATGCAATTACTTTACCTTACTCTCATCGAGCATGCCTCTTTGAAGATTTAAGGTAATGTTTTATAAGTGTTGAAGAGATAATCCCACAGCACAGTGATGTAGAGAAAGACACGTAAATTTTACGCGCAGATAAATTGAAAAAGAGTACATATATCGTAGATGCTGTGAATTAAAGCTTGATTATCTGAATTGAACTTGATAATCCTTTAATGTACTCGCAGGCCTTAGATTGCCGTGAGTGTTAATTTTGATATATTGAGAGAATAAATATGGCTTCTTAAACAGATAATGTTGAGAAACACCCCAGTGGTAATATCACCGTTCATAAATGAAATAATTTGTAATAGTTATATTATTTGAAATAATTTATATACGCTAGGAAGATTAAAGTAACCTACGATTAAATTACTTTTTAAATTGCTGAAATATTGTGTTCTTGAAATTTAGAGCCCTTTCTCTAAAGAGGATCCAAGTAACTTAAGAGACTTTGAATACAATTACAGCCCGTCTACTGAAGATGAATTGTTTCAGAATCACTTTACTCTACCGAAATCTTCGTTAGCCAAAATACAATTTGATATGTGGTCTCGCTTAAACAAAAATTTGTATACAGTGATATACGTTATCCAAAGAACTTGAGCAGCCCGTACTATATTTAAATATTATCATCTACATCTACACATTTCCCCTAAAATCCACCTCCCGGAGTGTTCAGGGTTTCATCATCGTAAATAACGTTCGATAAATCTGAATAAAGATTCTAGGTTGATGCAGTTGAATGTATAATGGCAGAATGTCGCGAGAGAAGCAACTGATGAGAATCAAGAGATAGAGACGGTATCCTAGACGATCAAGGAGTAAAATATAAAGATTTAGTAATTGATTTGGAAGGATGAGTGTGGAAGGAGTCACGAATGGAGTTCCATAGCTCGTGGATTTGAAGCAGGAATCGAGTGGCAAAGGCCAGAAATAGAAACTTATTGACAAAGAGAAGTACGGGAAGAGGACCAAAAGGAGGTCTTGAGGATGGAGTGGAGGGAAAAATTTAGCATAAGAGTGAAGTGACGAAAAGAAGTTTCAGCAACCACGAGGGACCGTGGGGAAGATGTTACCCAACTCCATTACCCCTTATTCCCCAGAATCCAGTTTTCATTCATTCGAACGATTAATCCTAGGGTTAGAAAAACGAAATACGAATTGGGAAGGACGGAAGTGGTTTCTTCCTTCTGAAATGTATTGTGATGAGTGAGACTGCGGCGGATTGAAGATAATAATCTTTGAATTTGAAATATTGTACATTAAACATGAAGATATTAAGCAATTTAAGTTACCTAGAATCACCTTGCCTCATATTTCCCTCCTGCGACTGAGGCGTTTCTTTTGTTTAGGGTCAACTAAGTGTTTCCTCGACTACGAGTTCCCTGATAACGAATGGTTCAGTTTACGAATACGGAGTCAGTTCACGAAGAATTTCGTGATTACGCGCGAAGGTTCAGGTTTATGAAAAGAACCTAAAATAAAAATAGACATGTTATGCATCCTATCTAGCTAACATGTAAAAGAATGAGATTGTTTTTACGCCATTCAGGTTTAATTTAGGAGCAAAGAGCGGAATATTGAAATTCGGGTGAGAAATTTAATTCTAGCATCTTTTTTGACCGAGATACCACGGATCTTTTTTCAGCTGAATTTAATATACCATAAGATTATGATTACAAATCTCAAGCGTTCCTCTCCTGTGAACTAACGTCAGCTGTAACATCTTTCAATCATCTTACAAAACACGTGTTACTATACTCTTTGGACATAATTTGTTTCCATGACTAACAGAATAAACTGAATGTTAAAATCAATTTAGAATAAATAATTAGAGTACTATGAGAATGAAAGGTAATGAAAATGACGGACAGTTGATATATTTTATGAGTGTTTATGTGTCTAAAATACTTCTTTTCCGCCTAAACTATTACATATGTCTAGCTTTGGATCTTCGTCCACAAATGTTTCCTTGGTTAGTCCCATAGAGTCGTGCTAGATGGCCGAAGTACTGCGGAATGCGGCGTCGACGATCGTCGGAAGTCTGTCGCAAATATCTATTTCATTTAAGATGGATACATTTATTCTTTTTGCGGGATGCGTAACATCCGCTGCCAGCACCACATTTCAAAAGCTTTTATTCGCTTTATATCTGAAGCCTTCTATATAGATATATTGGTGCATCTATAGCCAGTAAAGGGGAGTCATCTGCATATTATAGATTCCGCAAGTTCCATTCTCCGATATAGTTTTCCATAACTTATTATATACTCTCTGTAAACGCTGAAAGCCTCGACGACATAACACAACCTTGTCGCACACCGTGTCTGCAGTTGAAAGGTTTTCATTCGTTATTTTCTATTGGGACAGTTCCAGAGTGTGTATCATACATTCTTTCTATTAGTTTGATAAAAAGCTTTCGTTTTCTATATATATTCACAAAACCTTTACAAACAGGATTGCTATGTATATTTATCGATATCATTATATATTGTTCGAAACTACTATTCATTATATGTTGTTCATCATTATATATTGTTCGAAACTACTATTCATCTACCCAAGGAGAAACGGACATGAAAAAAGTCTGACAGAACCGGGATTCAAACCCGGATCTTCCACTTTCCAGGTGAATTCTATAGCCAAGTAAGCTATCGTGCTAGAATAATTAGACATACCAATAAACGGTCCCGGGTAATATTTCTAGACTCACACCTTAATCTGCAAAGTTACCTTGTATCTCTTGTGAAATACCGTAAAAGGGTCTTTCTTCCATACTTGCAAATGCTGTAAAAGTAAAAATAATTTACGAAAATGCAGGAGCAATACAAGTGGCAAAAAACCAACCTTTTTTTTCTGAAGAAGTAAATTTAACTCGCATGTCCATGAAGATGAGATAGATTTTAAAAGCCGTTCCCGAAGAAGGCGCATCCTTATGAATGTAATACTTAAGGGTGAAATGTACGTGACGGCGAAGCTTCCGTGAAGGCGTAGCGGAGCGCTTTTTATAGAATTCAGGAAGGAAGCGCACACTTTCATTCCTATTTAATGGAGCCGATGCTGTTTAAAGGCTGCCGCTTCCTTTCTTCCCTCATACCGTCATTCTCGGTAACACAGAACGCAGTCACGATCCGTCAGGATAGAGCACCCATTTATTAGCAAGCCACCTGCTACCCCGCTCACGAAAGGAAGGAGACGAGGGCGATAAAAACTCAAGCCATTGCTTCTGATCCCTTTTCCTTTGAAAGCGCACCTAAGGACATGATCACCGTACGACGAATTCGGTAAGCTACGCCAATATCATCATATGTTCGATGTAAGTAAGTCGTTCGCGTTTAACTCATTAGCATCTGCGAATAATCATTATGGGAACACAAATGAGAATAATTACCGTAAGGAGAAACGTACGTGAATAAGACAGAACTGGCGTGTCGAATTTTTTCGGCACGATAGCTCAATTGGCTAGAGCAGTCACCCGGAAAGTGGAAGATCCAATGAGGAAACCAATATCAACCAGTTAGCATAAATTATTCATCTATAAAGTAATTTAAAACACTAATATTATTATAATTAACGTCGAATCTCGATGACGAATACAATTATTAGTATCATTATCGAGTAAATGTTAAAATAATCTATTTTTATACTATGAGAAGGTTCATCGTCGACAAAAATTCCTCGAATTTCCATTTTTCTTTGAAATACTCTATCGGCATATGAAGCGCGAATGTAGTTTTAATGTAAAAATACTCTCCGAACGGCATAAAGTAATCGTAATACGTAATAGAAGTCAACCTAAGCTTTAAATCTCGGTGACGCGGAGGTGAAGGTGGAAAAATCTCAGCTGAAATAAAAGAGGAGTTGCATGATGAGCAAAAGAAAGAAAATAGCTGAGGGCAGAAGACGAAGAACCCCATAAACCTCGCGCAACACATTCTCCAACGTTTCCCTCCTCCCATTCCCTCATTTTCCCATTGTTTTACTAGAGTTTCTCGTTTCCCCAACAGAATAAGGCTTCCCTAAAATCTTATACATCTTCATTTTCTTTCGCCGACTCCATCTCACCCTATAGCATCCCTTTATTTATGGCCAAATATTTTCTATTTTTTTCATTCAGCCTTCTTTCACGTCGCTATCGGCTTTGTTTTTAGGGTAACATTCGTTCATATTTTACGACCCCTGCCGATTTCAGCACCCATTCACTCTCTCCTTCTCCCTTCGACCTAAACGTGCACCACTGCTACACCTCACTTCCAAAATAACACATTTCTCATCTCCTTTTCGTGTTCCGTCGCAACGGGAGCTTTATTAGAATTTACTCGCATTTCTGCAACCGAGTTAGACTCGATTCACCCTCTGTCAGCGACCAACTGACACTCAGTTGCCTCACACTATACCTGACCGACCGCATTTCACAGATGTCAAGTTGAGCGAGGAATCTCTTCATATTGGAATTCTATTATGAATCTTTCATTCGCACTAAGTACATGTTAAATATAAGTCTGCTATCTAATGTTGTATCATATAGAGTTTGCACACCCACATTTTATACTTATTGTATTAAATTATTAAATTAATTATTTATATGCTTTTAACCATTGTGAATGTTTATAGCTACACATTTTCCCTTTCTTGAAGATTTTCTTTTTTATTCGTTATGAACGGATATTTTTAAAAGGAACTAGGAAAAGGTGAAACGTCTTTCATTCTCTTCTAAATATGGAGGCCTAATTTATGACTTATTGCTACCCTCTTACTCGTTAAGTATCAGTGAAGATTGTTGACAGTTTAAAAGTAAATTTAAAGGACTCATTAAATACTTGAGAAATAATAAATATTAAAATAATTAGAAGAAATCAAAAGAACATCCAATGAAAAACTTTTGCACTGAATATTTGCATTAATTAACTCCTCTTGACTCAAAATTGTGATGTTAATTACATTGAAATAAATCCAGCGTAAGATTAGTTAATTGTATATATATACTTAAATAAAAAAGTGATTCATAAATCATTTCAAAATATATCTTACGGAGGACTTGTAGGTTAAAATGTATTTCTTCTTTAAAATGTATCCGAAGTGTCAGACAAGTGATTGTCGGGCGAATGAAAGGATTGTTATTAATCCGCAGTATTAGAAAGAGGATCTTAAAAATTATCTCGTGTAGTAAAGAAGTAAAAGTCATGAAAAGCTATTAAAATATATAGTTTTGGATTGAATTGATAATGGTGGAAAGATTTCCAGAGAAAACAAGTTTACTGCTTTCTTAATAACTTACCTTTGTGATTGAACATTACTTTTGAAACATATAAAATGCGTATTGCTGAGGTATTATCAAAGAAGATCGACTTAATGGGGAGTCAGGATATTTAGTGCCGGTCAAACGATGGGATCCTTCTTCAACCAGTCTGTTTTTCTCTCTCTTTCTGTGCTTACTGGACGGAAAATTGGAGTGCATGCGAAAGCATAGACCTAATTTTATTCCGGTATAAATTCTGGCGATAAGACATCCATTGCGCTATCATCCTTGAATGCTACTGCGGGCTAGAATATAGCAGCTAATAAAACTAGAAGTTTGAAAGGAGAATTCTGTATCGGGAATCGGTCTGCATGCTGCGTTCCTCCCAGACTCTGATAAACGCCGTGCTGGGGAAGTCGCATTTGAGACGAATTAATAAATTAGTGGGAGAAGAGCGTGTTTGGATTCTTCTCCACGACTGCCCGTGTATTTCTCGAGGAAAAAGCAGGGAGAGACTGAATAGCAACGTCAGCAACTGAGCATCGTAATGGGTTTACATAATTGAAGGCAAGGTTGAAGGTTTTTCCATTCACCCGAAAAAGAATTAACCTCATGAGCTGAACTGCAGCAATGGATACAGTCGTTTAAGGAATCGGGGTCAGAGTTTAACCTGGGTAAAGAACTTTGTAGGAACGATATCTTTTTTCTCAAAGCTCGGGCGAGATCGATGAGGCTCTAAATGAAGGCGTTTAACGGAAGATTTAATGCTGCGATACTGGAAGGAAAGGTTTTAAATTGAGTCGTGAGCTGAATTAATTTTCACGAACGACGTCACCGGTAGCCACTAACGAGATGTGGATTAAGTTGCCGATCCATATTAATTTTCTATGTCGCTAGGGATCCTTTGCTGATAATACAGGGAATAATTGTAGGATAAATGTATGAACGAAATGATGGGCACTTCAAGTAAGTGAATACGAACACGCTCGCCTGCTATATCGAACTTGCACTGCCAGCAAGAAGTATATGTATTCATACTACTATGTTTTGATGAGCGTAAATGCTACATTTTTATTTTGGTAACAAATAAAAGTTCAATGAATATCTTTCATTCGGTTGTTTTATTTTTGCTCATGGTAGTGATTATATCTGCTGAGGATTGCGTGACGCTGTTTAGTGATATATATTTAGCCAATTCTCATTGCATGCTACCAGAAGTGTTATTCATAACGTCATATTGTAACAATAAAGTGTGCAAAGGTATATTACCTCACTCCTCATCTGTCCTAGTAATCCTCTCACCCTCTTCAGAGCATTTGGTAACCAATTATGGAGCGTTTAAGATTATAATCGGTCGTCAGGCTAAACATTTACATACAGTTGATGAATTACATACGATTCTAGTCACCTATTCAAACTAATATAAGGTCTCATGGATATATTGCACAATATATTGCAATTTTATAAAATGACTGATTAGGAAATTCGAGTATAGGAATAGAATTTTCTTTAACCTGCATGTTTAGTTATCTCAGAATAATATTTTAGTGAGTAGTATTTTGCAAAATATTCTCCGCGAAACGATGTGAATAATTGTGTTATCAAATATAAAGATCGAGGTAAACATTCCATTATTTTACAGTACGCTGCAAGTATATACATATCTTAACCAAATGCTATGCTATTTTATCTAACGTTTTGCTAATATCCTTCACAGATTCAGGCGAAGTATTGTGGAAATCCATAATAGGAAGACACTTAGTAAATAGTACTTTCTCCACACAATTATGTATTAAACAAATAATTGTGTGGAAAAAGTACTATTTTCTATGTCTTCCTGTTTCGCTAATACTTAAATCGTGTATGCATTCGCTTATTTCCATATTCCATTCCATATTTATATTTAATATTGCATATTACATATTTATATCTACAAATCCAAAAGAAATACTCCGTTAAAATTTAGGCATTAGCAAAGATCTGTATTAGGAATAATTTGGAAAATGATTTCCCAAACCTTTACTCGTAATCGGAAAATACCCCGAGACCGATGAGGAGTTAGTAGGCTGCTTTTTCATAAACCACTGGCTCTTTTTGGCTTTTACGAAGAAGCATTACTTTTTATCTTAATTTTACATGATTAGGGCATTGATCCGCATTATTTTTAAATCCAGTTTTCGCTCCAGTTCAACGAAATAAATTTCGCATCTATCCCGGTTTCTCTCCGTATGCCTTCGTCGAATCGGACCGTTTGTTTTTGCTCCGGCCATTGAAATTTTTATACCCTTCAAAAAGGTAAATCAATATGGTAGCTTTTCAATTACGTGTTATTAATTTTTTTACATAACCTATGATATCATAGAGATAGATAATGATCAAGACACTAGAATAGATTTACTTGAATGTAAAGCGAGCATTTTCGTTAGCTGCAAGTCGTTGTCACATATACTTGGAATAGCCTTATCAGTTTACTTATCAGCTCCAGTTCATTTCCGTTTCGATGCCCTGGACATGATAGTCCTTGTTCCGTCCTTATCAGCACAGTTTAGCGCGAAAAACGGAGAAGACTTGATCTTTATTCACAGATTTTTACTTATTATCAGTTCTAAAAACTTATACTCAAAAACGTAACATGCATTTGCTGTTTTCCCACTCTCAGTTGTAATAATGCCGTCGGTAAATAATTCATGGTTTAGCCGGATGACCTCTCTTTCTCATAATTGACCCAAGAGATTAACTGAATCCCGTAAATTAATTACTAAAGGTCCATTAATATGTAATCAATGAACCGAAACGCTATTCTTCTGAAGGATATTGCCACCATTTTTCATGCTTGAATGGAATTCACTCGTATATTCTCAAAAAGTATGAATTACGAACGACTACATTGGTTATTGGATAATTTGGTCCTCATCGCAAGATTTATTGCTCATATAGGTTATTATCTATATATGTTTTCGATGTTCAGAAATAAAAATGAAATAGGAGATTCTATCCTAGTTTTGAAGAATGGGGGTTTTCAAAGGGAACTACGAAATTCCAAACATTGTCGGTATGAAAATACAAAATGTTTTATTATCCAGAGAAAACTGATTGTACAAATAGACCTAAACAAATATTAATCCTGCAATATGCGAAATGTTCGAGATATTTCCTAAGTCTGCAGGAAGAATAACACTTTCCTATTTATAACAATAAACAAAGATATGTACAGCTGAGTTACGCTCCCCTAGCTTGTTTTCCATACATCCGATTATTAATTTCGGTGAATTGATGTTTGTAATAATCATTAAAGCCTCGTTTACCTTTCATGATAAATTCAATGAACTAATCTCCTTAAAAATTCCCGTTAAGGTTCGACAAACTGTATATTCTCAGATGTATACAACTTAATGCAGCAAAGTAAGAATTAAGACAAGAACACTTCGTAATTTCCACGTAAGAGATTTATTCCGCTGTAATTTCCATATTTATGTTGAAATTACAACATGATTTCTCTTAATTTATGTTTTTTCACGAAGTTTACCCATAAATATTATAAAATAAACAGAAAATTAAAATTTCTGCCAGAATTTAAGTATTCTTGGGACGATATCTCCAAAACTGAACGAGCCAGTCAGAGCTATTATCTGTATCTTATATGAAAAGAGAAATAAAAGATATTGCGGTCATCAAAGACCAGATTATAGTAAAGAAAAACCACTGTGCATCGACTGCAGGACAAAAACCTTCGATGCCTCTCATAAGATTTGAAAGGGTTAAGAAGTAGAAGGGTGTGAAAAACGCTGGGATAGAGAAAACGAAAATTTCCCTCCCTCTAGCATATTTGCTGAAGTTTTGACTGTAGCCCTTGGAACTTTCAGGACGCGAAATGGCTGAATCGCGTCCGCGCCGTTGCCTTCCGATCAAAATTTGAGTGCTTTTCGCTGCGACACGTGAATGCTGGGACTGGAGAAGAGGATTGGCGAGGAAGAAAGGTTGGCAGGGTTTTCAATAAGGGAAAGTTTTGTGAGGAACTAAGCAGGAGCGGTGGGAACGGTTTGAGGAAAAGGACAGAGGAAGGGAGGCGGGGGCTCTCCTATTCCTGTCAGACCAACGTTCAATTACGACATAGGTAGGGAAGGTTGTCCCAAAACGCCTAGAATACGGAGAAGAATAAAAGCGGAAGGGAAGAGTTGGGTGGGATCGGTGGTCGATGGAGAAAATGGAGGAGATAGACATGTAAGAGAAGGTGGCGAGAGAGAGACGAAATTACAGAGTGGGAGATGAAATCGTGTGGAAAGAGGAAAAGTTAAAATTTAGGACCTTTACCTGCCGGAGATTGGATACGTAGTGAGAATGAGAGATAGCGGGGGAGACAAGCCATTGAGATAAGTTTCGGTGGGAAGTTTACGCTTCCTCCAGAAATAGTCCGTCAAGGCGGTGTAAAATTACTAGAATTTCCGATGGTAATTTTCTTTGTGTTTTATACGAAGGTTTTGATCTTGAGAGTGGTAGACTTGGAAAGGAGTAAAGAAAACTCGTGCGCAATGAATCTATACAATCGTTGTAGCTCATGCTACATCTCCATCCGCATCTGTGAAGTAATTATTGCAGTTCGCGAGAAAACGTACTGTCTTTAACTTTTTAGGTATTTAGCATACATTTCTCTTCCATTTTTTGCTTTGGGATTGTTTCCACGTCTCAAAAATGCACGTGTGCCTTAAGATAAAATTTAATCTGCAACTGACTTATTTTAAACAGCTGTGAGGAGTCTTTAGTGCGAGCACTTTTTCATGCCTTAGGGCACTCGCCTTGCCTTGAGGGAATTCTACAAAAAATCAATTATTGACGTTCCAAACTTATGACTGATATGAAGTGTAAACCTTTGCAATGTATGGGGCATCTTTTTCCCGAGGAATAAGAGATTGAAATCGATAGTGGAAGGCGAGAGTTAATGGAAAAATATCATAAGTGACACTGAAACTTCGTATTTTTCCACAGAATATTTAATATATAATATAAAAACAAAATCATGAGAGACAATGACACATCATAAGAGACAAAACAATTTCGTATTTTTTTATTATATATTAAATATTCTGTGGAAAAATACGAAGTTTTACTGTCTCTTTGGAATAAGAAATCGTTATAAGAATTGGTTTGATATACCATGTAATCAAAGAACGAAAGGAATCTCTTTCTCACTCGTACCGATCGAATTCCAAATGTAAATTATAAATAGAAGCGGAAACATATGTAAATAAATATCGTCTTTATCTGGAAGGGGCCGAACTTAAAATCTCCTCTACCATTATTATATGTACATTCAAAGGAATATAAAAATATCCAAGTTGTGATCGAGGAAAAAAAATTAATTGGCACGCAAATGTAAAGGAGATGGTAAACGGTAATAACGATTGTCTATTGGCGTAGTAAAAACCCCATCTTTTAACCATTACTAGAAAATGAATAGAAATTGTTTGCAGAGGATTCGGGCAGCGCTTAGATGCAATTAATGACGGCAATCAATGGCGCTTTTAAAATTTCAGTAACATCAAACACAGTGGAATCGTGCTCTGAGTGCAGATACAAATGTATCTTTGCAGAAGCACTTGGAAATCCGAGCGATTGGACGCGCTTAAGCCCCTTTGCAGTCCCAACGCGCAACTATATTGGGAAACCACTGCTCATTTTGATGAGAAATGGGCTTCTCTCTTATAGATGGGCTCTCTGAGGCTGAGGGAGTCTAACGAGACAGACATTACAGCATAGAGTGAACAAATGAATGAGTTCGAAGGAAGTGACTCTACGGTAAAAGAAACTATCAATGCTTTACGCGGAGAGAGGGTTCCGAAAATATAAAGACTTGAAACAACTTGTTATCTCAAAACAAAATTAGGCTAAGGACCGAAGTTAAACCGGTTTAAATTTTTAAAGAAAGGCAGTAATGAGCAAACGGTAAAATTGAAACTTTTTTTTCATTATAGCTTGAAGAAAATTTCCTCATATCCTTCAGCTACGGAGGGCGGACTTTTAACTTAATTGACAATATTTTTCCAAACTGTAAAATCTGCTCCATTTCATCTAGATTAAGTTGATAACGATAAATTCTACACTAAATTGGTCAAATGATGCTTTCGATAATCAAATATGTTGTTGACCATTCAAGGAACGTATGTAAAATAAATTGCAATCACTTGTAAATGGTTTCATACCGTCAGATCCTATCCTCTTCGTCATATTTACTCTATAATTTATAGATAAAAATGATCATTCCTGCAAGATATATGTCGAGCCATCTAAAAAGGAATTTAGGAAATATTCTATCGTAAACAGAACTGTAAATGAATGGAATTAATTACCTGAAGATATTCTTAACCCTTTCTCAAGTACAAACAAAAAAATTCGACGAGGAATCGAGGGAAACAATGAGTTTCAATATGTTACCAATATATTCATAATTTCAAGATATTTACTAATTGGTTAGCTAAATGTATAGATAATTGGTTGTTAATATAGGGTACAGCAGAAGAATTCTAGATGTTCTGTGATGTTTTTTACCTTATGGTCGTGTTTGGTTTGTTCCCTGAGACTTTTACTTGTGTAAATAACTTCTGTATTGTACGGTGTATTGTTAGACATAATGGGAGCTGTAAACTTTTGTGTATGTACTGGTGTGCAGTGTAGTGTAAGGTGTATAGTGCAGTGTATGGTGGTGTACAGATGTTTTTCTTCTTCTTTTTCATTATATAAAATGTGTGTATATATATA
>KZ308537.1:30914-59885 GCA_000376725.2 Ladona fulva
ATATATATATTGTTGCCACCGGACAATTATCCACACACCTATTTAAGGCTCCATTAAACCCGCCGCATGGTTTAGAAATTCGGCATCTTTTTCGCGTTGAAAATTTAATTCTTGCCTCTCTCAGATGCGCCATGAAATATGAATCCCATGAATAAGTTTATTTGCAGATGCTCCCTTAGTATCGTAAGGCCACCGCCTCGTTTTATCCGATCGTCTCCTCTCTTGGGACACCCGCGGCCTTTCATATCCAAGCCGTAAACGTATGCACGTGTTGTGAGAGCAGAGGTATAAAAGTGGGAAATAACCTCGTGGAAAAGACCCAGGCCATTTGTCCGCCTTCGAGACTCAACAAGTTTCATTTGTACATTGCGCGATATAAGAGGGTACTCCCTCAGTGGTGAGCTAAATTTAGACTCTTTCAGCGGGAAATACTACTTCTTGCCTGTTTCGCTAGGTTTGTGGGAGGAAGAATACGAAGGATGATTCAGTCTCGCCGAGCTTTTGAGAAGACAAAACAACTTCGCCACAATTTTTCGCATTTCTCTGTTTTTTAACCTGCCATGCAAGGTCATAATCCATATTCATTCAAATGCAAAGTTAATCTGCTTAGTTAACACTAACTGCTAATAACTGCGCTACTGCTGTACTAATACAAAACTTCCATAGTAATAGCTTGCTTGAATAGTAATTCATTGTGTCCTATTATTAGTCAAGTGATTTTGAAATGTTCGACGACATTTATTACCATTTTGGTTGTATTCCCATTTTGCAGACCCACGCAACAAGTGATCCAAAAATGTTTCTAGTAAGCTATAACGGTTCTGAAAGTACCTTTACGTATTTTATTTCGTGATCTTTTTCTTTGAAATTATTTCTTTCGGAAATTATACGAATATCTCAAATTTCACATTTGTAACAGCAGTAAACGACGCGTGCTTTCCATTAGAAAATGGTAACTTCTCATTCATTAACTAATTTCAGGTAATTATCTTCAACTCGACAAGCTTCTCTAGGGTATTCAAGAAATCACAACAATAAGCTATTGAATGAAATTTTAAATCCCTGGAATTTCCAGGAAACCACTTTCCAACATCAATGGTTTACGTCAACTTCCTTTTTCTTTCCATTCATCTGAGATTTTTTTCTTTCACTTCGCTCGGATGTATCTGCTTCACGATTCCACTCTGAATTGCATCGCAGGGCACCTGAATTTTCTCCTGAACTTTATAGAAAGAAAGGAATACTCGTAACACCTCCGGAATTTCTCCCTGGCGAACGCACAAAAACGTAATGTCGGAACAGCCTCTCGTGACTGAGGCTTTCAACCGCCTCTTTCTATTAATATCATGATTCATTTTCAAGATATTTTCGTCTGTATAAAGTATAACTATTGAGATACATCACTTTTATTAGCACAATCTTGATCTGAAGGGTGTGAATAGAAAGGAATTTGTCAAATATAAAGCGACGGATCAGACAGTGAACATGAAATTAAAGGTCGTCAAATAACTCTCCTACTTCGCCTTATCCTTCCATGAGTTTCATAATAGATGATTTTCCTAAGAACATAAGTAGATTAATTGACGCCAAATACTGAGGTTGAATACACAAGATCTTCCTGGAAAATCAATGGCAAAGGACATTTTTTACATTGGTAGCAGTATACGTTAAATTAAGAACCATGGTGATCTAATTTGAGTTGCTATTCGACTAAATGGAAGATACATCGAATTTCAATATTTTCAATTAGTGGAGCATAAATAGGAATGGTGTTTATTCGAAGTACTAATAGATACATGTTAAGGAGATATACCTTCAAAGACACTGAAAAGAACTTATGAAAGTGATGTTATTGTGTTGCATATAAATCATTGAATTGCATATAAATTTATCTCATATTCCTTTCATAATTGCTTCAGACTGGGTAAAGTATATAAGTAGAATTTTAAGTAATTTAAAATGCGAGTCTACAGTATCCTGGAATGTAGTCAACAAATACCCACTTTTGTATGCGTTATAGCATAACATGCAGGCGTTCCTCCATACAAGTTAACTACGTAAAGCAAAACATGATTTTAATTTATTTCTCGGATAGATTTAGTTAGAGTACACAGATATTCCTGATTTGAATTTATGACTTCATTATTAATCAATTCTTTATATCATTGACAGGATTTGGTTTAAGAACTATATAACGCTTTATTGTGGAATTTCGATCTCATGAAAATTCGAGTAATATAGAAGCTATAGCTATATAGATATAGATCATCTAAGCAGAATCTGAAATAACAGAATTATTTTATTTATCCGATTCGGAGAGTTTTTTGCCTAATATTCGGTTCCAAAAACGATTCTTTGGAATATTCTCCTTTCGACAAAGTCTCCCATTTCTAGTAATAAATAAATTAATACTTATCGATTGAAGGTATCAATAAAACTAAAATCTATAGATCTTGGTAACGTCAAAAGCAGATCTTTGATTATTATTATTGTATACTTAATTTATATTCCTCAATCTCAAAAAATGAAATCTTCTCCGAATTATCGAACTTTCGATAAAATCAGTTGGCTCTAACTTCTTTCAGTTTAGTCCGTGTTGCTCAGCTCCCAAATAAAACTTTTGATTATTAAATCCCTTTCAAAACTTTATTCATTCACTCATCAGATAAAATAGAATCTAAATATAAATAATACAGTTAAATATGTAACAAAAATAAAATGAACGCAAATTGTAGTTCGGCTAGGTCCTTCTCTCAATGTATTATGATGAATGTTAATCTCGTAATGTCGTACCGAAACAGAAGTGTTAAAAATTGGATAGGAATCGGTAAAAAGTTCAGTAATGATCCATCATTATTAGCAATATGTTATAAAGTGTTTTTCTACTACGCTACCTCAATGTTTGTAAAATTAACTTAGTTTTTCAGCACGTCATTTTTATATCCCATCTTTTTAATTAAAAAATATGAGATCAAAGCAATTATGGAGCATAAGATAAGATATAAATCGCGTGACATGTCTCAGAAACTTTATAAAAATTATTCTCCATTTAAATCCGTACAAAATCTTGTACATAAGCTCCTCTGTTTTGAGTACTTGTACGTATAAACATGTTACGCGCCAGCATATAGAATCTTTCTCTCGCTTGAGGCGAAATGATTCATTCTCTTTTGCGGAAACACACCATGAGATCTCTTTCCCTCCTAAGGCTTTCCAACCTCACAGAAAATGTATCTGATTACCTTCAGTAAACAAACGCTGAAGGCAAAAACCTGCCCATCTTCCCTTATTAAAACAACCTCTCCTTCCTAGTACATGGCTTGTTCGATGTTGCCTCCCGTAAATTCTAAGTAATTGAACAAACAACTTACGATTCCGAAAAACAACCTAAGAAGAAGTTTTGTCTTTCATATATCGTCCAGAATGAATAACGTTGATCATCTCCTCAGGTTTTGTTTTTATTATTTTTTGGGTAAATGTTTAAATTTTCAAGATGATTTCATTGGCCACTCTTCTTATTTCTATCAGCCTTGCTTCATGAATAATGCACCCAACTCCCTCGATCTAAGTAAATTGTCCATTTTGGCTAAATGATTCTAACAGAAATGCATTCCTATCGTATATTAACGGTCCCATAAAAATTAATAAGAGGTAAAAACAGGTTGTATGTTTTTCTAGAGAGCGCATTAAGGAAAACCTTTCCAACGTTGAAGTCTCATTTTGTAGGCAAATTTTCATTAAAATGAGTTCCCGGTACGACATTTATAGAGGATTTCGTGATTGTTTGTAAATTATACTCTGTCGTATAAAAACAGCAATACGCAATTCATGTCATTCGAAGAAAACTGAATCTACAGAAAATGCTCAGAATGTATAATGAGAAGGATTTCTTTCCTCTTGGTAATGGAAAAGTTCATATCTTTCTCTAGACATACAAAACTATTTCCTAAATAGTTCTTAGGCGAACGGTTGTTATTATTCATATAGTTCTTCAGAGCGATATAAACGTCCATCAAATATTTCTACGAGCCTGGTATAATTTCCTCTTTTCCCAATTGTAGAAATTTCCCTGCAATTCACTTGAGGATAATACCTTCACAGGAACCGCTCAGCCTCCAACCTGTCAGATGGTGTCCTCAAATATATTACTTAACTTATTCCCACTGCATGCATTAATTCATTTCCTGCTCTTCTTTCACAAAGTCATGCGTTAAAGGAGGCGTGTTCTTTCAACGCCGAGTAAGGATTTAACTGCGAACATTCAGTCAACCATCGTCACTTATAATCCATTTAAATTATACATTAGATGCTTTTATATTTTCTCGAAATTCTTCCATTAATCCCGAGTCAGTTACTGAATGAGCGCAATATTTCATATTCTTATTTCAATGGTGATTTTTCATTGAATGGTGATTTGTCATTGAATATTTGAAAGGAAGGAGGTTGATAGGATGCCATTCGTTCACGGATCACTTGTTGAAATTTATTGAAGTATATTTTATATTCTGTTATCTATCACCGCATTACAATAAACAATTCCTGAGTTAAATTTATAAAACAGAAATTTTCGGTCTATATCTAACTGTGACTTAACTGTCCCTTAAGGTAACTTTTACGATTATTTGATTTTTACTGATATAGGTAATTATAATTGGAAACAAGGGCTGAAATTTTGCTAATTTCTTTTCTTAAGGAAAATACTCCACATAATAACGAAAGGTCTAAATGAAAAAAATGGTATAAAATTATGTCAACCATCTATTAAGTCTAATCTATCTGAAGTCCTGGTTACGTCTCGGTTTTAAACGCTTTAGCGCTTCATAAGTCCCGAGTTTTGCCATTAAAATGTGTTAATCCAAATTACAGTCATTAATTAATCAAGCACTGTAATAATATAGTTAACTGCGTTTCGACTCAGAGCAGAATCCTTTTCAGTCAGAGTGATTTTTAGCTGCCCCCTAAGATAGCTCCTTTGCCTATGGCATTCATCTAGGCTCATAAATTAGCACATATTTCATTCAGGTAATTCCTCATTGAAAGTTCCGTTGACGAAAAAAAATCCTCCAACTTTGTTACGTAATGAACTCGTACGGCTTTCAAAAGGGTACAGCTGAAAGTTGAGATCCTTAAGTAACAAGGGGAAACTGTTCTATTTCTGTCTATCGGGTAATCCTCTCCCTCTATCATACTCTCTCAAGCAACCACTTCATCTTCCCTCTCCCAGTATAACAGTCCTCTCCTGATCGCTCACCTGCACTCATCCCCCCACCAAACCGCTTCCTATTCATTCTCGACTCCATTCATTCACATCGCTCTCTTTTTTTATATTCCTCGAGACTCTCGCCATGCCATTCTTTTGCGTCATAGCTAGCCGGCGCTTACGTTCCCGCTTTGAAGTGGATAAGGAGGAGGATAAGGTTATGCAGGAGGATAAGGTGGATGTGAACGTGGGAGTTTTTCAAGGCGAAGGCTGCGTGGAATAAGAGAGTGGCTGGAAGAGGAAAATGGCAAGCACTATTATCCTGGAGATCGAGATATCCAAAGTCGCACGGCGGAGTAGCGTACACCCCTGAGGATAAATATATACGCTTATGCGAGAGGTGTAGTACGTGCCGGATCTGTTTTCCACTCGCACCCGCTTCGTGTTTTGAAATGTAAATGGGAAACTGACGACTTTCTCTTCGATCGACGCAGTCAGGGTGATGGAGGATATAGAATGTATGCGATTATTTCTGGACGCGATGAGAAATGTGTGCACGCGGTTTGATTCATGGATGGCGTACCTCAAGGAAAAAACCGACTCCCCTCTTCTTTCTATTCCGCCTTTTTAAATAAGACTCCGTGTCGAAAAGTGACAGGATTGAGAATGAGTAAAATAAGTGGGAGGGGTGGAAAGGTATTCCGCGACATTTTGAGACTCCCTCCCTCCTCGCCTCTCACTCTCTCCCGTTTATTTTTTCGCTCTTCAGAAAGGAGGTTGAGTTCTTTCAGCTGTAATGACGTCATGAGCTTAAAGCAACGCGAGGAGGTCGAAAGATGAGAAGATTCTCACTATCACAACCGCGCTCCGTAGAGTTCCATGCACGATTTCAAGAGTTGTCGTTCACTTTCGGATCGATATCGTTTTCAACTGGTCTATTCAATAAAAGCCTCAGTAGACGGTTAGTTATCTTATTATTTATAACTGAGTTGAAATGAAATTTAAGTATTTTTTTCTGAAAGTATATTTCCAAGGATTAAATAAAACTTAGTCACAACATAAATAGAATTTTAGGTGGATGAATATCTAGTTGTCCAAAGTTAGATAGGTGCAGATCTAGAGAAACACTTCCAGGAATTATTATACTTATTAAAGTAAAAAAATAGACGTTTCAATCTGACAGCACTGATAACTGAATTTATTAAAAATGTGGTGTATACAAGCAGAGAATCTCAAACTAAAGACCTGTTTATTTCTATTCTGCGGTCATTGTTTCCTTCTGTAGTAACACTTCTTCTGCGCTTAGTTATTTGTCATTACATAAGAGCACACAAAGGACAAAAGAAATTACTAAACAAATTCGTTACTGCCAAGAAATTTGGCACATTTAAAAATAATTCATCATGATGGCACTGGGCATTAAAATAAAAATGGAAATGAAACGACCTTAGAAATCAAAAACAGCTTACTAGAGGTCGAAATTAATTACACATAAATATAGGAGACGAAGACTGTATTCATATTTTGGAATCTCTCAGTAAATAAGAAGACAACGACATATCGCATTTTTACTCTGAGGCATGCTTTACGATTAATGAAAAATCTAAGCCAGCAGCTTCAAAAAACCCTCTGTGTTCCTCTAGAGACTTCTTCGGGGAAAATAGCATAAAGGATATAAAGTTAGAATAGAATGTGGACGTAGATTCCGAAGTTTCCACTTCGTCTAACGACATCTCCAACGAGGAAAAACGCCGACGAAGATTTCGTAGGCGTGGCGAGACTATCTCAGCGTTCGACGAACCGCTTCATTTGCGGACGAAAACTTAATTTCCTATCGATCAAATCACTTTGAAAATGTAACGACCTCGAAAGAAAGGTGACGACAATCGAGGCCTTCGGGACACCCTCAGGAATAAACCTCAGAGCGGGAGAGGGGTCCCCGTCAGAAACCCACCAGTTCCTACACTCCACTGCATAGCGGCAGAAATTCGCCGGAAATAGAGAGAAAGGAGCAGAAATAAGCCGTCAAGCGTTGATAGTTCACGAAAAATATGACGCAAAATATTAATAAATATTAATGAGGGGAGAAATACGAGGAAACAACCGGCAGGTGCGAGAGAAAACGAGAGCTAGACGGAGGGTGGCACAATAAAACACAGGTTCGACCTTTAAAGTTGATGAGTTGATGGCAGGCCGACCGTCGTGACGATGACGGTCAGGGAAATATTTTTTCTCATAAATAAACGCTGTCACGTCCGTTTATTTTCCCTCCGCCCGCCGCAATTTCTTTAGTGATATGGTAATGACAGGAAGGTGGAATGTTTCTACGGCTGGAGGAAAATATGAATTCTATGAGAGAGAGAAAAGCGAGTGAGGAGGAAGGAGAAGGAAAGGGTAAACATGGCGAGGTCTCAAAGTGATCGAAGACTCGCAAGAGATTGGTATTACTCCTGAGTGGGTCCGTTTGGTTAGGTGCGAGGGCTATAGGAGAGGGAAGGGAAGAAATGTTTGTTTATCGTTTGCTTATTCGAATGACGTACTCTTCGGAACGACCCCGTGACCTCTGCTATGACTATTCATCCAATGAGCAATGCTAGGTAACAGGAAAAACCCCTGTTTCTCCACCGGTGTGAGTAACCGTTTCCCAATGAAGTTAGTGAGAATTTTTTGCAATATATGAGGTTCGTTTATGAAAAGCGAAGGATAGGGAGCAATATACAAGAGGTAGAAAGAGATGTTGAGTCAGGGAGTACTTCCGAGTACCGTTGGAAAGAATATATTCAATGGGACTTCTCCACCACATCGATCCAGTCACTGGTGAGAATGAAGCAAGGCGAGGTCGAGAGAAGACATTCATTACCAAACTAAACTCTAAACATGCGATAGCGAGAGGTTCCGGTTTTCCGGGAATAATTCCGGATTCAATAGCCTCCCTCCAAACCTCTAAAATTATCTAGACAACGTGACTCACGAATGTCTCACTTTAAAGCATTTTACCTGAATAACTACCAGCATAAATTGTTCGATTGAAGCTCTTCCTTATCTCTGAATTGTATTTGTCGTTTAGTAAACCTTTTATGAGCCTGAATGTGACTTAGTTGGTCGAACAAGGGAAAGAATAAGGTCATTATCTACGCATAGAGGTGTTCATCTAAAACCAAGGATAAAGAGATGTGAAAAATAGCGACATGATTGGGACTCAAACTCAGGTCTTTCACTTTCCGGGCAGTTATTCTAATTACTGGGGTTCGACTAATAGTAATGTCGCCATTTTCACATCTGTTCATCCTTATACTTTTACTTCGTCAAGTAGAAGAGAGCTTTCAGCCTCGTATGGGTCCAGGAAGATTCGCTACAGTAGGTTCGCAACCGACCTTTTCACTACAAAGATTTTGCTAAAGAGAACTTTCGCTACAAAAAAAGTTCGCTAAAAAAGAGAACACTTTTAAGCAAACAAATTTTGTCGCGAAAACGCTTGGTAGCGAAAAATATTTGTCACGAAAACATTTTGTAGCGAAAAATTTTGTCGCAAAAACTCCTAGTAGCCAAATATTAGGTAGCAAAATAGTAACTGTTGCAAAAATGTACGTCGTGAATACACTGAGTGTAGTGTAGTGAGTGAATCTTCCGGATCCCCATGCGAAAGTGTGAGAGGATCGAGACTCGAACCCGGGAACTCCAGGCGACTGTTCCAGCCACTGAGCTATCAGGGCAAGGCCGATACAACAAGTTGTTCTGGCAAGATAGCTCAGAGGCTAGAACAGTCGCACAAAAAGAGGAAGGCCAAGGCTTGTCCCCTCTTTCTTTTCGCCAATTAGCTCCTTAGGAATATTCCTAGCTGTACGACTTCTCGTACAATAACATCCTCGCCCCTTTCCTTCATTATATTGGCTAATATTACGACAGACGGCTAAATAATAACAAAATTAGATGACTAGAAGGAGTGGTGACAGCGACGAAATGACGTAGAAAAACTACTACAAGAAGGCACACATGTCTTCATTAGATGGAAACTCTCACTAATGAGTCGTCCTCTACATCCTCTCATCACACGCGCTAGAAAACAGATAAAACGAAAAGAGAGGAAAGGATCGACTTTATGGAGGAAGCGACATGTGTTACAGAGAGATAGCGGAATAAAAGAGGGAAAATAAAGAAAGGGAATAGGAGCTTAAAGGAGATGTATGAGGGAGGGTTCGTGAAAGAGAGATGAATGTCACACCTGGAACGCGAGCGAATGGAGAAAACGAGGAGAAAGGAGAGATAATGGAACTAATTTGAAAAGGAGGATTCAGAAAACAAAGAGGAAAGAGGGATAATAAGAGAGGAGGGACGGGGACGTTATGTTAGTGATGAGTGGAACATCTTGGGTGAGGAGGGAGAGGTTAGGTGTGGCGATTCTCCGAATTTCGCTTTAGGTGAGCGCTACGTGTCACGTTAGGTGCATGTGTTTGCACGTGAGTGTGTGGGGGTTTTGAGGAGTTTTTACGAGGCCGGCTTCTCGTCGGGTTAATGGGTTTCGTTAATTCTCACTCCGGAACGCATTGGAAATAAAATATTAGCGGGATTCTCAAGCTCTTGCGTTGAAATGACATCGGCCAGTGAGCGAACGACATATTATTAAACGAAATATATACACGGAACTGATCAAACATTTACCGATAGTTTGGCGTGACTAAGAACAACGAATGACTAACTGAGGAAACCACCCGATGATTTTTCCTCGATCGATACGTTAGATTCCATCGCTTACTAGGAACCGGGAAAGAATCGTTTTCTCCATAAAGAAAATATTAGACGCCCTATGTGTCACTCAAAATACGAGGAAATGAATTGAGTAATCAAATAACGGAGTGGCAATAAAAATTTACGAATATACATTATTCATCATTTATTTATGAATATCAGCTAATTGATCAATGTATTATTCATCATAATTTATATGCGTAATGTAAGCGGGAATGAATCGACCCTGAATGTACATCTACTTGCTTACCCTCCAGGCCGCCTACTTGCGTATGGCAGTTGCATAAAAATTATGCCGATGATTATGGTTAATATATTTTATTCATCATTCAAATAATTCGATCATTCGAATTGAAATCAAAGTAGTTGGTAAAATAAATATATAAATAAGACTGACACTTAAAACGAATAAGAAGGAAAAGTTTACCGTAGCCGGGACTCGAACCCGGATCTCTTAATTGCAGCTCGGTTGTTCTGACATTTAAGCTACCACGAATAGAACAACTCCTCCTTCAATCACTGTCGTGGTAATTTAAAATTCAAAGCAACCGATAGTCTATTTGGAGATTCAGGTTCAAATCCCGGCTATGGTATACTTATTTTCCTTTTTTTATCCAATTTCAAACATGTGAAACACGCGTTTCTCATTACTTTATTATTAAAAATTATAAAAATCATGTACATGGTTCTGATTAGGGTATAAATTAGCGAGATAGCAGTTTAGATAGATTTTCTGAATCACTATGACTTCAATCTCCATTACACTTACATAGCACTTTAAATGCCTTTATTATACAGTGTTATTCTTTCTCAGCTAATATTTGCAGACGGAGAGAAACATATATATTGTCATATTAATTAGTTCATTGAATGGGTGAGTGCTGAGGAAAATATATGTATAGAATCACTTCCTGGTAGTAAACAAGGTACATCATAACTGTAGTCACTCACGCATTATAATATAAGAATTTGCTCCCCGATTCTATGCAAGTAAGAAAAAACGAGAAATTTGGTATATTTCTCCTTTGTGAGCGTAACAAATCGTTGTTTCGCATGGCGTGGAACAGAGTAGTGGAAAATGAAAAGGCATGACATTCAAGAAGTCGACAAGGAGCAAGCGCATCGGAAAACGCGTGCCTCGCTCAATTCTCGTAACACAGCATTCTCGGAATTCGCTTCTCACGCAAAACGGGAAGAACCATTAGAAAAAAAATTCCTCGTAATGAGCTGGAATACTAAAGCTTAAGCGAATTCTAAATCAGAAGAACAAGAGCGGTGAGATAGTGGAAGCGGGGAACACTAATGAATGGAACGAGCCGTACTATGTCGGTGGTTATGAAATATCAGCGTTAGTATTCCATTTACTTTGTTCATTCAATAAAATCTCTTTAATCCCCATGGATGACAGTCAGTTAATTTCTTGTCGGAAATTTTTCTGTGGCTCTTTTCACTTAAAGCACTCACTGACGTCACATCGCTAATTTTGCATTTAGGCCTTCCAAGCTTCACTTAGAGGATTGTGAGCTTCTAATGAGTTCTTATGATAAAAAATTAATTTCGCGATGTTGAATTCAAAATTAACTTATTAATTTAATGTTGCCCGTATCCTGGAGGAAAACTATCCGCATGATTGGTCACTTCACAAGCTAAATGATCGATTCAAGTTGAAGGTAAAAAAATCTACCGTAATTCTCTACGGTCAGTTACGCCTCTTACCAACTAATTTCCGTATACCATTCGGGTAATGATATCTACATCAATAGAATTTCTTCACGCAAAAAATAATGTGATATAACGGAAGACATTCGGAAGATTTACAAAAAAATACAACTATACAAACGTCTTTATTCGACGAAAATGGGACTAAAGAGTTCCAATTAATCTCAGAGATGAAAAAATCATAAAGAAATTAAAATTTATAAATGTATTAATAAATTACAAACTGAGTCTAAAAAGGCAAAATTATACGTAATATGTGTCATATGATCGCAGATAATATATATCCAACGTGGTGAAACACCCACAAGAGAGTGTTGTAAATCGGTTTAGGATTCATATAGGAAAGAAAAAAGAGAAAAAGATAGGTCCTATCATGAAGATCATAAAAATAACAAAAGCTATCAACTTCCATGTCTGAGCTATGTATAATTATATCATAATTATATAATTATATATATAAATATGTCTGAGCATAAGCATTCGTTGTCTGTTAAAAGAAATAAAATAAAAGTTGGAAAAATTAATCGATGAAACAAAATTGATTGTTAAAATAACGCATAAAGCCATTTCATTCAAAATGAAACAAAATTGTTCTTACACATAAATATTTAGATACAACACATGGAAAAGGGTTTAGGTCACTTGGCACGATAAAGGAAAATTCCCAAGGAGAAACGGGCATGAAAAAAGTCTGACGGGACCGGGACTCGCAGCCGGGTCTCCCAAATGCATGGGAGACCCGAATTCTCGTTGCCGGATGCCCATTTCTCGTTGTGAATTTAGATAGTAGCAAAAAGCAGCAAAATAAAATTTTAGGGCAGGTATAGAGGGAAATTAAATTCTTTAGCTGTATCCTCGAGTTGATTTCCATATAGAGTACTTTTATTTTCACTCATTAACATAACACTCTAGGTACTTGCCTTCTAATTACATACAACCTTACCACTTAAGTATGCGATGAAAATAATTATCATAACAAAAATATACATATCGAACACCAAGGCAGGTACATTTTTATAGGAGCACTTTCCGAGACTTTTATTGTGATTCAACCGAAGAGTTTCCGTCGATCGCCTAATGATCGCTTTCTCTGCCATTCTCTCGTTAACCTCTCTAAACGTCTGTTTCTTTGTCCCCTTCCACCGGTGACCACTCCTGCCGAACTCCACTTGCCCGCAAACGTTTCGTTTCCCCGTTTTCCAAGATACGCGAGATAGCGAGAGAGCGAAAAGGGCCGAGGAAAACACACAATCGAGAGGAATGATTAAACGCGAAGAAAAGGGAATGGAAGAGGAAGGAAAAATGTAGATGGTACGTAAAACACACAGTGTCACGGAACAAAATGGCGGAATGGGTTTTTTCATGTGCCCGAGGTTGGGATCACATGTGTCCAAAGCACGCAGCACGATTCGAGCCTTTCGTTTCTCACCCTCCCTTCCTACTACTAGCGGTAGTTATCGTTTCTGCGTTCTCCTGCCTCGCCCCAACTCCCATCCCCGACTGCGCCGCGGTCTCCTAAACACGCAATGAAAAAGAGAAGCAGCTAATTTCTGCCGGACTCCTTTTCCGCATTAATCGCAGCTGTGATCAGATGAAAATAAATTTCGTTTACACAACTACCTCGTTCGCTTCTGGTCATAGGCATGAGAAATATTTTCGAGGAACAGCAACTACTGTTTGCTCACGAGCGGTGACATGGGATGACCATACATTTCTCGGAAGTTAGTGACCTTTTCAAAAGCTGACCTTAAACTTTTGCTTCCTCACGAGACATTCTTCTCTAGCATGCTATCACTGTAATTGGATTGCATACGATTTGTGCAAATGTGTATTCTTTTCCCTGGTGATGTATAGGGATTATTTTGAATTGTTTACTCACTAAATTTTTGTTCTGTCTTAATCAATAAATGACAACTGAAAATGTTTATTGTTCGAACGGGTAATGATTAATGATTTGTTTCTGATGAAGTGGTTAAGGTTGCATGTGTGATACTTATATGGCAATGTTACACTCGTAAGAGATAAAACGTTAAATCGAGGCAGAATAATAACATAAAGTATATGGAGTAAATACATTATGAAAAATACGCAAAATTTGCAATCAAACCTCAATATTGCCTTAACAAATGAATTAAATTAAAGAATGAAAACACTTTGTATTTTTCCACAGTTCCTGTGGAAAAATAGTGCTTTCATTCTATAATGTCTTTCCACGAAGTTCCAATATCGAATTTAGAATTAACTAAAACCAAACAACTTCTCTAAATTAGGGCGAACGAAAGGACATTAGTAAATCAGGGACACTAGTAATAAAAATAGAATATTAACCTAATAGTATCGGAAAAATTTGACTGCTTCATTTTAAATAACACTGTTACAGTAATAACAAATGAATATATCTCTAAAATGACAGGTGCACACAACCCTTAATTGGTTTACGCAATTTTTATAAATTTCCATTGAATTAGATATGAAATAGATTAATTAAATTTTCTCGCTCGACTTATAAGGTTTAGCAGATTCTATAGTGGAGTTCTCCGTTATTTTTATGCCCCTGTAAGATTCAAAATTTCGTAAAACTGCCGAATAAATAACCCAAGTTGTTTTCCTTCATATTATAGTTTATAGTTATAAAAATGTAGGTATTAGGTCTAAGCGTTATTTATAATTAACACTGGAAGAATAAAGACGATATCTTAAACTTTTCAGTTTGATAAATCATTTTAAATCTTCCAATATAAAATGTGATATGAGGGCAATTTTAATGGTTTCACGTCTTTGGGCGCGTTTATAATTTTAATCCTCACTTGCTGAATACTCAAACGCAAAAATGCTTCAATTCATTATCGTCGCAGTTGTTAGAAGCTTAAAACGAGAGGCAGAGCACACTCAATCTCACTTCTTCGGATCATAGGGTTGAAAAGTTCTCCGAGGCCCATTAAGACATGGCGAATAAAGCGTACAAAAGAGGGCTCGTTTTTAAATAGCATTCATTTCCCAGTTATTTTGAGAAAACCGATTCCACTGAGATGAAAATGACGTCTGAGTGAATCTCTTGAGTAAATGAAGGAAGAACCTCACGCAAAGATTAGGGATTGGACCCTTTAACGGAACAAAGCCACCTAGGGTACGAACGGAATGAAAAGATGAAAAGGAATCCGAAGGAATGGAATAACTTATGGCGGCAATGAGGAATATAAGGTAAGGGGAGAGAAATGAGGCATTTTAATGGGAGGGGATATTAATCTGAAGACGGAATCCGTTTAATTCCAAGAGGATGATATGAATCGTCTGCAGCTAATTCAGCAAGATATCATTTCCCTTTCGTGGATATTTCCTGCGTTTACGGTCCCCTGACGACCCATGATCCCTAGGGTGTATGAATCATATTTCTAGACTATTTCTCTTAACGAAACACATCTGCAGAATACACAGACAGCAGAAGAAGCAAATCCCTTGATATGCGTCTGATATCGATTTAACAGGAACAAAACTTTTCAACTTCTCACCGGGTCATGAAAACGCGAGTTAAATCGGTGATTACCGCGAATTTAAAATGGAAGGTCATTAACTTATGAATCTTTTCAATTCATAATCCCAAAAACTATATCCGGAAATTCAGTGCATCGTATCTCATTTTACGTGTATGAAAAAGTAGCTGTTTTTATGCAGTCAAACATAAACGCAGGAAACGCAGAGGATTTCAACACGCCAATTTCAGTTTTAACGTCAGTAAAACAAAATGCGGGATGGCATCAAAGGTAGAAGATTTTTAAAGGGATTTTATACCGTTATTTTTAGTGCATACGCGGAAAGTGGTATTCACAAATCCAAATTTTCAAAAATGTTCCCAATATGACGCTGTTCAATATATATTTCTTTGTAGTTGCTGCAAAATAGGCAACTTTATCAGATATGTCTTCCATCGAAACATAAATATTGTAGGATTAATTTAATATATGTTTTGTTACATTAGCTTATTTATATTGCAACTTTGTATCCAAGATATTCCTCTTTTAGGCTAATTAGTTAGGACTTACGTCAATTTGAACTTATTTAAATGTGAAATTGGAATTTTTTTACTAACGGTTATTTAACATCGTAGTTGACGACAGATCTGATTCTGGGGATATTTACCGATTATTAATTCTATTGAAGTAATCATGAGCATAATATGCCAATTGCTTTCTCACAAACGAAGTGACAAAAACCTGTTCTTTTTAAAGAGCACTTTAATTGTCATTTAGTGTAAGTAATTAGCATCGTATTAAAAATTCATGCATAGGAATATTTTCTCACGTTTGAATAACCAAGGCATTGATAGTAACAAGCAAACAACAGTTCGCTCATATATTTATTGTTTCATCAGAGCTAGACTATGATTTAAGTTAGTGAAGAGTAGCGACTATAGAAGTAATGCTTACTCTTTTATTTGATTTCACCTCTATCTTAATCATTTTTCATAAAACTACAAACATTGTCCACATTTAAAAATTTACCAATCTTCCCTTTCCAGACCATGTGTCAACCAGTAATTACCATGCCGACATGGTAGTGTAACGATCAGAAACCTGCCTAGAAAGTGTGAGACCTGGGTTCGAGTCCCAGCCACGTTGATATTTTTCACATATACTATTCGCCCCTATTGGTATTCGCCCTTAGGCGTTTAGCCTCATGAGTTCCGTGTATTATAAATTACCTTTCCTTCATTCTCAATCCTCACTTCATGATTCGATTCGAAAAATACCAGCAATTTCTTAAGCGATGAACTCCTCAAAATCGTACTGCTTTCTGAAGCGTCGCAAGGTGTCCCCTCACCAAAATCTTCTTTCAGACTCATTCACAAAAAATAACGTAGCGGCTTTTCTCAGAGCCTCTGAATAGATTAGAAACGAAGCGATATAGTACAAATAGGAGCGAAATAATATGATTATCCCGCCTTGTTGGCTTCGCGTGCTTACCCTGCAACACAGAGGTTCCAGTCTCGAATCCTGGTCTTGGTACGATTTTTTGCTTGTGTTTGTTTGTGGTTTATAGTAAGAATAGTCTAAATTGGCTCAAATCCGCTCTATAAATTTAGAAAAGACCAAATAAATAAATATAGTCGTACTTCTGCGCGCAAAGGGCTTTTTAATGCCACTCGACTACCACTCGTCACCGATGGAAACAACTGCGTGAGAAAAAGAAGGCAGGCAGTTGACGAAGGGGAATGAACAATAAGTCCAATGATTCCGTGCGTTGCATGAAACAAGACGTGAGGTGTGCGAGGGAGGACAAAGGCGTGGTTCTTTGGCGGAATGAAGTGGGGAAGGGAGGAAGGGAAAGAAGCAAAGTGACCGACTATTGTAACCGGAAGCGAAAGGAAGAGGTTGACATGGCTGTCAAGATCCCTCGCAGTTTAGGGAAACCTCAAAATTTCAGTAAAGGAACACCGCTAGCACGCCCACTGATCAACATCCGGTGCTGATTAAAACGTATATCTGATAGATCCTTGGTTTCCCCGGAAATCCTACTGGTATCTCCTGCCCAGTTTCCCCCCGTCACTTTTTATTTGCTGTTTGTCGCATTCCAGATTTAAAAGTGTACGGAGAGAGAGAAATTCTGGGTGGCGTAATTGCATAAGTAAGACGGCGAAGTGTTTTTATCTACATTTCCTTTTCTTACTTGATGAATGAAAGTAAAAGGACAATACTCTGGATTGCGGAAGAGTTTTTATGGAGACATTTCACCACAATGGAGTAAAGAGAAGAAAATTACTTGACAGAAAAACGGAATAAAAATGCTTTCTGTTTTCTCTTGTTTCCAAGTAGAAATAAATTTCTTTCCTCTAACTCGTTCTATATGAAGTGCGTAAATGGAAGAGATATGAGCCTGGATCTCCCATTCCCGCGTTTTATTTCTGGTTCAATTATATTTGAGTTTTTTATTTGCAGCTGCGACACGTACTCTTTATATTTAGGTCATTTCCAAGGAAATATTACCGTTCGGAGAAAAACAATAGTGAGCACAAGGAACTTCAGAAGGTATTTTTATGAAATATCAGGCTCTGCTACAATAACTTGAACCCTCACGATCAAACAAAAACTCGATCGACATAAGTTTTTTTCACCGTAAACAATCATACAGAATAGATAATAGTTATGAAAAAACCGAAATTGAGCTACACTTACGAAGATACAAAGGATGGCTCTGATGAAAGATAACTTAGCGCCGCTTGGTGTGTGACATTTAATGGTGAAATACTCGTCAGAACTTGTTAAACTTGGATACTGATGAAGATATGAAGAATTGGTTTTTATCATTCTCCCTACCGACGTTTTCAAGAAACTTAAGGATATACGTATTAGTCATTAAAAAATGCGGCTCATTAATTCAATACGGGTCTTTCAGACACCCTACCATAACAAGAGAGAGAGATAATGGTTCATCATGAAAAACTATTCTTCAACGCTTTAATTGCTGACTGCTATTTGAATGCGTTACAAAAAATTATCTCAATAGGTTAACAGAGAAATGAAATCTCAAAACAGTTATTGAGTAGATTTTCTCCAGTAGTAAACGCAAAGAAATGGTACTTTTAAACTCTGTAAGTTACACATTACATTCTTTATCACATTAAGGGTTTTTTCCAAGATGATGCCACGTTAGATATACGAGTCGTATATATATCGTATATCAACATCCGCTGATTGTTTTCGGACCCTAGAAAAAGTAGTTTTTCGTACCAAAGTGGCTCTAGAACGAAATGACTACACACTGAAAATTCGGATCCACACCAAGACAACTAAGAGCAATATTTTCCCACGACTAGAGATAACGTAGAATATTTTCACGGTTGTGTATTACTCAGCAGGAAATAAAGAGCCACTCGCTCTTTTAGGGCCTCGTATAGCGTCCTCTTTTGTTCTTTGAAAATATTCTCATTTCTCAAAGGCTGAAAATGTTTTCGCTCTCGTAAAAGTTCCAGCAAAACTTTTCCCATGTTCAAAGGCCTGCCAAGTGTGCTCCATTCCATTTTTTACGAAAGGATCCATCAATCCGATTTTGATTCTGCGAAAAAGGAAAAGATGGATTCTACGAGGTAAATGAATTTTCCGTTTCGTTAACTTCTTGGATGCCGCCTACGTGCCGTCTCTCCCCATTTTATCTCCAGTCTCAGTTTTCAAGGTGTTTAGAACTCCTTTCTTGGCCTTCTTGAATCACCGATCCGTGAAATTTCTTTCCCTCGAAGCCCTCTTCGTGATTGCGTCTACTCAGCTCAGGAAATTTATGTTCCCAATTTTAATATCGATGAAATTACTTCATGGCCATGATATCATGAAACATAATTAGCAATGAATTCTGAAACTATGAGAATCTTAAGAAGGAATAGTTTGACAAAGGTCACAAACGAAATCAATGATGTTTATTTTAGAATTCCACGCGATTTTCCCTCTTTGATTGATTAAGTGCTAGTGCTAAGAAGGACTTTCTATAAGCAGGTTTCGCTTTGTCGGTGATATGGTTGATATGCAACGGCAGAGAAAAGGATTGCTTTACAAAAATGTGTTTCGACATATATCTTGCAAATTACATTCATACAACCAAATCCCTTGTTCATTCGTACGAAACGTTTAACATAAAATCAGTCACAGCAAAAAAATTCTATCCGGATCATTGCAACTTTTTTGACCTTTGTTTTCCCTATTTACTTCCATTCTCATCATCTTGCCAACTACATTTATACAACCTAAATCCCTTGTTCATTTGTTGGAAACTTTTAACATAAAATCAGTCACAACAAAAAAACTCTATCCGGATCGTTGCAATTTTTTTGACCTTTTTTCCCTATTCACTTCCATTCTCATCTCTTTTTATTAAAATTAACGAAACAATTACAGTTCAATTCCGTTATTTTCATAGCAATGAGATTCCGGAGACAATAATATGAGTTATCATCCGTGTTACAATAAACGAGTCAGTCAGAGCTCAAGGTCGTTAAAAACATGCGTGCACGTGAAGAAACCTTAATAAAACAACCGTGAACTCCAGCGATTTATAAAAGCAATTTCGATAATCTGTAATTTCTCAACTGTAAATTTATTTTAAAAACCCATTGATAAGAGTTGAAAAAGGAAAATATAAAAAAAACTGGCAATCTTGAAATTAGATTGCCAGGGATATAAATTTATTTTAATCTAACGTTTTGGATGTAATATTTCTCAATGGGGAAGACTAACAGAACATCTGAGTGCGCTTGATTTAAACTAAACATAGAAAAATCTATATTACTGCTCACACATTTACAGAAAAATGGTAATCCTGTTCCTTTAATAACTTCTTAAGAAGTATTCTTGGACTATCATTAAATTCCATTACAAGTGTATGAGCGTTCCATTCTTGGATATGAATTGAAGCTCCTTGTTTTTATTTAAGCCTCTTTAGATAATTTTATGGTAAAATTTAGAAAAGAAACTATTTTATTGGATAGTAAAATTATTTGAGGAATAGCATCTCAGATTTCTTTTTTTTTTTGCTTCGAGGTAGGTATTTCATCTCCTTGAACATCTTTCAACTTCCTATGTTCCATATTTTAAATTACCTCCTGCAGAATGGAAATCATTACTTGCAGCTGATGCTTTTAAATAAAAGGATTAGATTCTGATTTTTTTCTCAATCAAGAGACACTTGTGGTCACCTGTTTCTTTCAATTTACTCGAAAAGATTGAAACTCGTACAACTTATTCTGCTTTGAATGATACTAAGCACTTCTCATCTTTTCAACTAATTTTCCTCAAACTTCCCTAGTTAACCTTAAATTTATCGTTTTGATTTTTTATACTGAATCGATATTTATTTATACATTTCTAACCTTGAAAATGTCTTCCTCCAAGGAGTGGTACTCTTTAGACTTAATTGCTCTCTTACACTCGTTAAGCATTATCGCTATGGTTCTTGTTCAGCTGAAAATTGTGTTCGCCAGTTAGCGAGCCTTAAATGTTCCACTCAATAGTTATGGGAATCGAGAAAATCAGATGTTGTCCCGTCCTTCATATTTTTCAATACTATCATCGACTTTTAAGACATTTATCTCATTCATGTTTTAATTCTGGGAATTACGTACGTACGGGAATAACTTCTTACCTTAATCGGTACACGCAACGGCTACTTACTTGAGAGAATCCTTATATTCGTGCTGGATCACATATCTCAAGCAATTATATTTTCAGAGGACTCAAGCAAAATCTACCTCAACCAAATCTCGGCAAAGACCACTATTTTCATTTCATAGAAAACTGACAGAAGAGCTGCGAGAGAAATCTTTTCATCATTTGCAGTAATTAATCTTATTCTACTAATAAAATAATATTATATAACAAATAAAAATATATTCAAGACGCACAAATTATATATTCAAAACGCACAAATTTAGAACCGTCAAAATTATAACAAAGTAACAAGGAACCATTTTAGGAAGTAAGAACAGTTTTTTTTTAGTTTCTAGTGGACGAAAGTAATTCACTTGATTACTTAGGATTTTCAAACAGTTTTGTTTATTTCTGTTAATGTTGTTTACTCACGTTAGAAAATGACGGATTTGGGCAACCTGAATTCCACTTGGACGACCACCGATGCAAACTTTACATTTCGTTTGACTCCGCTGTTTTAAAGACGGAACACGGAAGAAGCGCTGGACGCGGTCTTGGATTTAACTCAGGCTTTGAGAAATGGGGCAAGCGCAAATTGGTTGAGAATCCATTCATCCAAGGAGGAATTGAACCAATCTATTACAGAGAGCTATGACCGTGGATGCGTGCGGCTGGAATAAACGTACCTTTCTGCGAGGAAAAACTTCCACGGCGAAAAACAGAGGAAATGCGATTCCAGCTTCACACATGTTTGGTTATTTTGGTTTCGACCTAATCCCAGTCACCTGTACTATACCTAAATTTTATAGGTTTTGCTTGTTTTCACAACTAATTCCTTTTTAAAGGAATATAAGGTAGTGGTTTCCTAAAATGAATTTAAATGTGCGTTATCACACGGTGAATTTAAAATCCTTAATAAAATCCTTATTGTGGTGCGTCCAAACCGGTAAGTTTCCCCAGTGAGTGATCTCCGGTCCGAGAGTAACACTTTGATCAAATTTCGAAATAATACTGCGCTTAAATTTGGTGGTATTAGTATTTTTAAAAGTACTTCGACAGCTGAGGTCATTTAACACGTACGCTCCCACCGGAAATCGAACCCGGGATCGCTTTTACCGAAGTCGAACGCGTTGCCCACTTAGCTAACCCGGAGCTCTCGCTTAAATTTTTGAAGAGCATTATAGTATAATGAGAGTTCTTAATAACGATACAAGAATGTGTTTATTTCTAGTTAATAATCACTCTTTTGTACGTTAAATCACTATCCCACCAAAGATTAAATTTCCTAATAAGGATGAAGACGTATAACAGCAAATGTCTTTGGAGGAGTCATGAGAGGTCATAAGTTCATGACCTGACCAGGATCCATACCCAGGGCCTGTCTGCGTTACGCTTAAATACATTTTTTCAGTTGAATGTAATAGGGGAAACGCTGAATTCACGCCGGCAAAAATACAAATACCTTATAATACCTATAAATAATACATAAAAATACCAGCCTCTGATCATTTCATTCTTTCTACCAAAGATGGAAATAAAACCTCGGATAAAACGGAATCGACTCTTCTTGCGTTCCTTTCAGTGTTTTGTATTCTCAGTGTGCGTCGGCCGAGAAGTTTCGAATTTAATCAAAGAGTCAAAGGCATTGTAAAACAGTGCCGCAATTACACACAATTCATTCGTCACTCCCTCTATCGACCGTCGTCCTCCTGTCGCCCTAATGCTGAAGTCTTAATAACTTCGGCTCGCACCACTATCCGCCGAGCAAACAAGCATGTTAAATTTTCACGTCGGCTTTATTTTTCGACAGCTCCTCTTCATATTCTGTCGTCTCTTGCCCCGCTAAAAATATCCCCATCAACACTTTTCAAGCACCAGTCTCTCCTGCAGTTCATTCCCTTATCCATTTTTATCTCGCACCTTTCAATAATTGCCGTCCTGTTGAATCCAAAAAAATCTAACGGGCGCCGAAAAAAAATGTATCGATGCGGAAAAAAGTTACGCCCCTTTTTTACCTCGGTCTATCTTCCTCGAGCACATTCGTTCCTGTTTTATCATTTCCTATCCTTTTTTCTCCAAATTCTCTTCATGTCATCCCTCATGCCGCACTTCTTGACCCTTTTATAGTCGAGGTCTTTCCTCCCGAAAAAAACTCAAACCATCTCTTTTCTTCCACCTGTACTTCCCATCCCTTCCCTCAATTCTCCCCCCTCTCCCTCTTCACTACCGGATCCTTCCTTCCCACCCCCACCCCCCTAATCCCTCCTTCTTCCCCGCAACCCCTCTCCTCTTCTCCTCTTCCTCGAGACTTTACCCCATCCAGATATTGACGGACCTCCACTCTTGTGATTGGTCCGCCTCGGTTCGTTTGACGTCACACCAACGTCATTGAAAGAATAATAGTGAGCCAGAAAGAAAGAAAGAGAGAGGGCATTTGAGTCTGAGATAAAGGCGGAGAAGGTAGATACAATGCGGAAAGAAGTAAAGAGAGGGTGGGGAGAAGGAGGTATTGGAGGAATGAAACAGAAATTGGGAATAGACGCGGGAGTAGGGAATGAAAGTCCGCGGACGTTGCGGATAGGACGGTGGGAATTGGTGTTAATAAGAAAGGGAACAGGATTCGCGGTTTTTTCCACGAGAAATGCCGTTAATGTCGATTCCAGGATTCCTGTCTTTGCGTGTAGTTTATATATGGTCGACGCAAATAAACGACCATCGGATTCCGTCTATAATATGATGTTTTCCTACCCAAAACACTACTAACTTCGGTGTCTAGGATGTTTCAGGCATTTTCCGACTCTTCCGCTTTGCTTTCTTCGGAAGGAATTACGACTGATTTGGCGCTCTCCTGTCCTTTTCAAAATCTCTTCTCTTCCTGAAAAGTGATTTCCCACTGACACCATAGTTTCTCCCATATAAAACTTTCTAGAATAATATTCCTCCGTCAAAAAACCAGAGTTTGTTATTACGCGATACCTCGGTGAACGTCAATTATTGGTTCCGATTTTATTTCCTTGTGGTAACGAAATTTCCCATGTAATATAAAACCCGAAGATTAGCTCATAAGAACTTCCAAAAAGCGACTACGTTTAATAAGCAAGAATGGAAGATTCATTCTGCTTTTTATTTTTTGTGAACCTTTTCTACGAGTACGAACGCGGAAATTCGCAAGATAGTTCGTTAGCCAAATTCGAAATGCAGCAAAACAGTTTTTGCTATCTACTATATCGGCCTCGACTGTGTGGTAGTTCTCCATCAAGAAGAAAAATGAAAAACAGACTTTTACCTTTACACTTTCTGTGCTAAAGGTAAGTCTGTTTTTCATTTTTCTTAGCTAAAATTTCGTTAGCCGAGTTACTTTTTATCCAAGGTTTCACCGCAAATATTTAGACATCCTCCTATCGAATTATCAAACTAGTATTCTCGTATCCAAATTTTCTGCATTGAGGCTGAATACATTTTTTGACATTGTTGTTCCATTCTGTTTATTAGGATTTTGGTCCAACTAGGAGTCTTGAACAGCGGTAAGAAACTGCTCAACATCAATCATGAAACGTTTTCAAATTCAGATATAAATTACCCCGTTCGTCAGTTCCTAGATATTTTTTGTTTATGCATTTTATTTAACTTTCGTACCACGGATTTTCTTTTCGTACCGTACGCAAGTTGGATGAGATGACCCTTCCATTCTTCTTTAACTCAATTTTTTCCTTCCATCCGCTATTCCATTTTAGTCTCACCCATGTGCCGATGAACCCTTTCAATAGCGACTCTTTTACGAGTGTTTAGAATTTTTTGCGAGGCCTACGTATCTCCGCCGTTCCTCTTTGTCTCCGCGCAGAGCGAGCAAAATGTCCAGAAAATTAAAAGACTGAGCTCACTGCAGAAAGAAACAATTTTACCCTCTCTAATTACAGGTGACTGCCGAGGGTATTTTAACACTACTCACATCTCCTACTGAAAGGACCGCGAATCACCGCTTTTAAGTTCGGGAACATTCATCTGTTTACGGCGAGTTATTTTCCTCGCTCCAACTTCCATTTCATCATTTCCTCACTTATTTAGCTATTAAACCATCACGAAGAAAAATATGACGAGATTAGAACCGTAAAAATTATATCGACGTAATATCCTCAAAATGTTTCTGGATTTGGGATTGAGTGTCAGAAAATTGGGAATAATATACGCGGTCATGCGAGCTTCATTTATCAGAGTGCGTCTATCATTATTGGTAGAATCTCAGTAGTAGAAGTTAAATTCCGAATGGTTTTAGGACGTATCATGATTGAACAGTCTTCGGCATTATGTATGTGGGGGCTACCGCATAGGCAAGTATGCAACGCGTCCGACTTCGGCGAAAGCGGTCCAAGGTTCGATTCCTGGCGATGTCTCATATGCGTCAATACTACTACTACGATATCTGTGGGTGAAAAGTCCCCCGAGTGAAAAGTTCTTGGTGTGGACTATTTTGCAGGGGAAATGTCATGACGAAGATAGTCGAGTAAAATTAATGCGAATGGGTATACATTCAATACGGAACAGTGCAATACCACACGCTGATAATAACCAAAATCACTTTATAGTGTCGAACTCTTCTATTCATATGGATCAGAAGAAGTCAGTAAACCAATGCAAATGGGAAACTTATTACTTTTAAAGAGATTATAAATCGATGATGGAGGGAAAAAAAGGGTTTTCTTTCTCATTTTCAACAGGATATTTCCTCCCTTTTTCCGATTTTCACCATATTTCTAACAGCTTTTCTCTTCCTTTCCTTTACGAGTATTATTTATTCACCTCAATTTTAAGGCCATTAAATTCTTCCCGTATGTTAGACACATCTCGTTCCGCTTATTTTTAGTATGAAATAGCCTTGTCTCTCTTTAACTAGACCGTTTCATCTTCGACGTGCCACACCGAAAGCTCAATTGCCGGATAATGTAAACATCACAAAGAAACGAATTCAGCTTCGTTACAATTGGAAAGTTTTGGTCAGTTTTCTCGACTTTATGTTGGTTCGTCCATTAGTTATCTTCGACAAAAATTTTCAAATCTTCATGCCATCATAAAATATTTCACAATAAACAATTTAATGTGGAGTACACAAAATTACTATAAATAGGCAAATTCCAGTGGAATATATTACCCTATCGCTAAGCTACTAAAATACGCAAAAAGCATGCATCTGATCGAAAGAATTTCGAAATTTTATTGCTCTTGGTACATACGTCCGCCTTGGAATTAAGTTACTCGATGGGGTCAGATTAAGATAAACGCTAAGAAAGAAATGAGTCATAATTAAAATAACAAGAAATATGGAATTCCGATAATCCTACCGCGCTTAAAGTGGGATTATTCCAAGAAAAATTTCAAGGCACTTGCCGAACATAACTCATACGTTTCAAGACCGTTGTCTTGTTTTCAATTCAATTTTCTAGTTACAGTTCTAACTTACTTAATAAAACTATTACTATGTAAGGTCATTCACATCAAGCTAAATATGTGGGTGAGAAATTATTAGATATTATTAAATGCACATCAGTTAATACTACTTACATAAATTGGTTACAAGAAAAGTAGGATGGCAAAGTGGGTAGTGCGTTCGCCCTTGGTGAAATAGGTTCCGGGTTCGATTTCCGGAGGGAGCGAAATTCAAAGCTGTCAAAACACTTTTACAAGGATTCGAGGTTCCACTGGAGTACTCAAGTATTCGATTCGCTTCAGTCAAATGTATCTGACTTTCAATTTTCGTGCCTTTACGTATGACAAATGCTAGGCTTAACTTTATAGATTATATATACTTTATAACTTAACAGAGAGAACTGTAGACTGAAATCGCTTGCGAAATTTTTCCTCGTCTCCGTTCTTCGGAGCACTTCCCCCTCGATTCTACCCTACCAATCTTCTCCCGCCTCATCATCACCCTCGAATGTTCATTCTCTGCCTTCAACCCCTTTACCCTTCCACTCTCGCCCGACCTTAACTGCCTAACCACGACACGCCGTTAGGCCGAGCGATTTTGTAAATTAGGCGTCAATGGTGCATGATTCTCAACCCAAGGGATCTGGCGCGCCGGAAGCAAAGAAAACCGAATGCTTGCGTCAATGGAAATTGCGAATGGAACCGGGAGATATAGCGAATAAAAGGGTGGTGACTGGAGAGATAGAGGCAATAATGGAGCAGGTAGATTACTTGGGAAAGGAGTAATATAGGCTAATTGAGGAAGCGATGAAGAGAGGACAATTGGAAAGGTGATGAACGAGGTACAATGGAGTGGCCTCGGCAAAGGGGAGAGAAAAACCCCTGCTTTACTATTGGGATTCATTCCACCTCTTATTATTCCGCGTTATCAAAACTGATTTTCCTGACCAAAATTCCTCGTAAATATTGCAATATATAAACATATTGTATAAAATAAATACGCTGTGTACTTGTATTTGAGTTAAAATATCCAATGATCATCTTCCCAATACCAATTAATTAGTTTCCTCTTATCGCAAAGGAAGTTGCAGAATTAGTAATAGTAGTCAGTAGGGAATAAAGGACTACTGTCTAAGGAATGTTATAAATGGTTGAGAGGTTGTTTGGTCGAATGTAGCTATAAAAAATGCAACTCGCTCATTGCTGTCAAACATCCAAGACATTGTAGATTGTTTAGTAATTGTGAAATGTCTGTGATCGTAGTAGCAGTGGAAAAACAGCCATCATCTATGAATAAAAGTTGACATGCTACATAAGTCGCCTTCTGATTGAAAGGCAGTATACATTTGCAACCTCTCATATCGGCATTTATGTGGATTGCACATTTTGTAAAATATATCGAAAGATTACTAAATAAAAAGACTTGGTGCTTTTCTACATAAACTCTACTACACGACCAATTCCGCATGAAGATGCGCGCATGCTCGCGAAATCGGTAGTGCAGTAAAGTTACTGTGAAAAGTGCTAAATCTTTTTATTTAGTGATGTCTTTCCACAAGGTCACGCCTTCGTGCTACGTCTTCAACGCAAAAGAGTATTTATATACACCTGTCCCGTAAACGATTCCTTATAATAATTGCTGCTAACTACTGTTTGTACCATAACTATGAACAATGCATGCATTTCTTCCCGCGTAATTGTATATCCATCCCGTTTATCGAATAGTCACAAGAAGACACGATCCAAGGTTTCTATATCTAGCGTCATCGTCAGAATCAGGTTCAGTGTAAATTCAGAGAAGTACATTTTGAAATACTCTAGTCCTGTGCTATGAGAAATCACAAAGTAAATATTAAGCATGAGGATAATTTTGAGAGCTTCAAACACATCTCGAATACGTGTAATTAACTTGTACAAAAATACTGTAGGAATAGAGGAGAAAGATCGAACCGGTTCCAGATTCCATAAAAGACCAATAATGGAGACAGAATAAAAGAGTTGGAAATGGAAATGATGAGTTGCGAATAATGAAATGGGAGAAAAAAATTACGCGTAGCAGAATTAAGATTCGTGTGAGAGAGAAATAGAATGGGGAAGAATAAACGGAGAGTTGTATTGGGAGCAAGTGAGGAAGAGACTTGAGAAACAGACGATGTCTATCCCTCTCCTTCCCTTTCCACGAGAGCTTCCACCAATTATTCCCGGATCCCGTCTCTGAAGGGAACAAATGAAACACTTTATTCAGAGACCACCACTATAACAATATCTTCCGATTCCATTGCTTTTCTCCAGAGGGTATACTTCCTTCTATAACTTTAATCATTCACTTTCCACTTTGACTCTTAATCGTATCAAAAAAAAACATTATGGCATTGCATAAACTGAATCCCTTCCACTATGAAGAAGGAGATTGAAAGATGACAAATGAAAGAATCGCATTTTCAATTGCAGAATCAACGGAAGCGACTCACGTGGGCCTAAATTCTCTGCAGGACATTTTTCATCTCCAGAAGCGACATCGAAAATCCAGTGACATTTGATACGCTAAATAGTTATTCCTATTTTAATTTTGATCAATTGCTTTTAAACAACTGAATCCTTGCGAATCAAAAACTATTCAATCCGTCAAAGTCAATTTGATTTCAACTGACAATTAATCTGTTATCTCGGCGCGCCGTGAAGTCTGGTCAAATGTCGGTGACGTTAAAGAATCTGTGTTAACGGATAGCAGATTTTTTAGCAGCACATATATATATA
>KZ308537.1:59990-101802 GCA_000376725.2 Ladona fulva
TATATATAAAAACTTCGCTTTAAGCTGTTTTATGTAATGGGAATAGATCGAACCTCAGATAACTTTACCTTTAATTAGTTGAAAATAATTAAATCCGCAATCTATGATACAAATAAGTTTTAGTACTCTTTCTGCTATATTAAGTGATTTCGTCAGTGAACAAGACTAATTAAACCTCTTTATTCTTTCTTCGTCTATTCAAGAACATTTAAAAATATGAGAAAAATTCATTCTTCCAACCACTAAAAATGAATAATTGTCAATGGCTTCAATGATTACGGATATCCTTATAAAATACATGAATTGCCAAATATATGTTAAATAGTCAATAGCATGTTTACAGTTGAGTTTCTGAAAGATTGATAATTCCCTTTTAAATCATAAATATTTTTATAAACATTGCGGTAATCAGTTTACCCTTACCGTTATTTATATCAGCGAAATATTAGTTAAATTTCAGGATTATTTGTAGAGTAAAAATGATTTTACATTTCCATTTGATTTTTTTTTAATAATAGAACATCATTATAAATCCGCATTTGTCAAAGTTTCGTTTTTGTTAAAGTTGTTAGTAAATAATCTGGCCCACTATAATACTTGTTTGGACAACGAACATTTCTTCATAAAATGAGAATTGTGTGATTACGAGAATGAACGGAACGGAAGAATAATAGCCAAAAATACACTTGGAAATTCACGCGCCCAATACCTATAAAGTCTCCCAAACGGCATGGAGAAATGTTCTGGCGGGATAGCTCAATGGATAGAGCAACCGACCGGCAATTGGGAGACCCGGGTTCGAGTCCCGGTTCCGTCAGACTTTTTTCATGTCCGTTTCTCCTTGGGAAAGCTACATTCTACATTTTGAGCATCACAAGCCATGCTGCAAAAAGCAATTATAAGGATTTTCACTCTATTTTGACGTGAAATTTCAAAAGCTGAACCGAAATTAATCCGATATATCACCAACATTTCAAAGTCCAATCTTTTATAACTTTAAATGGCGGCAGAGTTAATTAAAACTCGTTTATGAATTATTAACAAATATTAACTTACAGCTAGTTTTGACGAAAAGAGCGACATAAATATTATAATCCTCGGAGTTTAGAAAAGAAGTAAAACATCATATAAAAAAATCAGCCTAAAATGCATAATATGCTAAATAAAAATCCCCACTTGGGTTACAAATAAATGAAAATATCATACTCTTTCCCTTAAAAAGTTCATAATTATACTACTTGCACCATTATGGCATTGTGAAATTGTATTTATATTGTAGCTTCTTGAAAAGGCAAGTGCTTGTTTTATTCCTTAATTCCACTACGACAAATCTAAAATATCTCATAAACGAAGTAATAAGTTGATTAACGACAATTTTCCGCCAAAAATAGATTTTGCACCACTTTTGCAATTACGAACGTCACGCTAAATTCATATAAACGGCTGCAGCTGTGGGGGCGAAAATTAACTCAAAATAGATTACCTTCATAACCTGATTTCATCCATTAATGTAGATGAAAATGTGAATTAATTCATTATTGATTGCGTAAAACGATGAGCCTGAAATTGATAAAGGGAAATTTAGGGCGATGTATGATGAAAAAGCCGGGTTTAAATGTGGATTTCGCAAACGGAATAAGGCAAATATTGCTTTAACAGCCAAATACGGCACTCGTTTAGTGAACTGAAACAGAATTGCAAGTTGAAAACGGCTATGGCTTGGCAGCAATTTGTCACTTTAATTTGAGTGTTACTCATTCCAAGAAAGTGTATTAGTGCGTAATTATTGCGGAAGCTTTTTATGCCAAAACTTTTAAGGCATATATTTAAGTACCAAAAAGTTAAGATATCTTTTTTACGCAAAGTTCCCCTTACCGTTATCTGATCAACATAGAGCACCCGTGGGAAAATATCATCCCTTCTATCTGTGGAGATTGTTGAGAGGAAAAGAAACGTTAGCTCTAAATTGGCTCAGATTTTTAGACAAAAAATACCGTTCCTCTACCTTCGATATAAAAATGCAAATAGGATGTAAGGCTGCTTACTTCACGGGTATGTAACTTAAATTATGATGATCAAGGTCGCTGAGAAAAGAGAGCAAACGCGGTTAAAAGTGAAAAGGAAGGTCGAGGGCAAGAGAGAGAAGAGAAGGGATGTAATAAAAATGGAATAAGCCTTTAGGGCCTTTTAAAGGGACAAGTGAGGAGGAATTTCTTTTCATGATGGCAAAATAGGAGAACACGCGTATAAATTGGAGGAAAAGAGCTCGAGAAATATTAAATAGAAACCGCTTCAAGATATTTCGGTGGAAGAGAAAGAAAGGAAGGCCGAGGGAGTGAAAGTAATCCACGGCGTTAGCAATGGCTTCATAAAAATATAACCGTGCGATTTATTTAAATTTTCTCCCTTTGAAGTGTTCCTGGAGAAACTACGATATCACGCGACGCAGCTCAAAGAATAATTAATTGCCGCTTTCCTTAACTCTCGAGGGACAGTAGTTTCCGAGGAACGCAAAAACATAATTTCAGCTACTCGACTCCTTTTATACATTTAATCTTCAATTCACTTTGGTCATTTGATGTATTACTTAGAGGAATCATAATTAAGTTTGATAGAGACAATAAAATTTCACGCACATGCTAGGTGTGACGATTAAAAGATAATGTGTTACGAAATGAAATATGAAAGGAAAACGCATATCACACGTAAGTATAAATTTTAAATATTCAAAAATAGCATAAAATACATGCTCGGCATTTCCATGTATTACTTTGAAAGTCTTGTCCCCTGGACAATAATTAACATCATAATCCACGTTAATCCACCCCGTTTATTGGAAATTAACTGTAAATAAGGTATTTTTTAAATTTAACCTACATATACAACTTAAAATAACTTTGTAATCGGTTATCAATGTCAAATGTGCAATCGACTATCAATTTCAATATTCAACAGAAAAAAAAACAATCGAGGAAAGAGAATCGATACCTGCGGTAGTCAATATGACCTTTGGACTCACCGTGCATGCAAGGTTCACAAATTAAATGTCTATATACACATTCCAATCACACATTCCGATACTCTTCGGATTATTTAAGTAAGTAAAATAAAAAGTTTACCCCTCAAGATTAAACACTGTTGTATATATAGTGACCCTTTGATCCTCCTGAGGCAAGTTTCGCTCATCAAGAGATTCCGGTGATGCTTACGTCATCTTCACTTTAGCTCTAATAATCCATCATAATAAATAGCCGTAAAGTGAAGATTACTTAAATTCCATTCTGATCGCACAATAATGAAAATAAGATTCGAAGGAGATAATTACCACATATCCTATCCCCTAACTCGCAACTTTCCTAAGAAAAATTTACCTCTCTAAGGAGCACTTGGATAGGACTCCAAGAAATCAATTACAGTCGGTTCTCTTAAAATTTTAACCTTTCCGTATTTTCTTTCATTTGCAGTTACGATTACAGGTAATTTCCCATTCAGCTACGGTATCGAAAATTCCATTTTGAGTACGGCCGCAACTGAAACAAATTACTGGAAAAGGAAGGAGAAAATGAGGGTCCTAAGAAGGAGATCGGGGAAAAAGAATCGATACTTGCGTCAGTCAGTATAACCTTTGGACGCACCATGCATGCAAGGTTTACAAAAGAAATACCACCCCGTGGGGAATCACCCGTGTCATGGCATACGGCGAGTCAATTACAAGTTTTTATTTTCCCTTAACTTTCTTTCGTAACTCTTTCTATTGCTTCTCCTTAACTCTCTTTCATTGTGCTGGGATATAGTTAAAGTTTTTAATTATTTACGATCCCTCCGAGGGGATATTTCCGTCAGCGATCATTATGGATGATGAAAGTTCAAGCTTTCCCCGAGGGAATGAATTAATCCCAACAGGAATTTTTTCATGTTTTCTTTCCTCTGAAATTTAATTACACTATTTTCATTTTCGAGAAAGGAGACCCGAGGTGAAAGAACGCTCCGTATTCATTTATTTTGAAACGCAATTCCCAAGTCGTAACATCCTTTCTTTGAAAAGCGAACCACGATTAGAGGTGGTGAGAAAGGTTTTCCTCTACGTATTTGCGGCAGTTAACATTACACAGTTATTGCTAGAATATTTTTGTAATAATGAAAAAAAGGAGATTTATATATCGCCCATTGATTCAACCAATTTATCCTGTTCAACACATTTAGAGCTACAAGCATTTTCTGTTCCGTATAGTATAATTTCTTTTCTTAGACATATGTTAAAACAATGAAACGATAAAATACTTACTCGTATAACGAAAAATAGTTTTATTCGTAACCAAGGTGTCGACGTGTCGCGTCATCATCAAGCGCAATAAAACTATTTTCCTAATTAACTAACTATTTTAATACAATAATAACTATAAATGTTATAAACAATAACAACAATTAAATGTTTCATTCATTATTGCCTTACGTTATGGAGACCTGCCACAAATTCATGAAGAAATTGATAGTATTGGAAATATGTTGTAATAATGAGGAGGAAGATGAGGTTCTCATCAAATACATACGTTACCATTTATTAAGCAGCAGCTCTGAATCTTAATTATAATTCTATATCTTAATGCTGAAAAAACTATATTTTATTTATCTATAGAATACAGTCGATTATAGTATCTATATACTTAAGACTATATCATTACTTGCGTCTTAAACAATTTCTAAAGAGATACCATTCGGCAAAAAAGTTGAATAAATCACGAATTGAAAAAGTGGAAAGGTATTGACGTAAAGTTTGTTATTCATTAAAGTTTCATTACATTGAAGGTCAAAACCATTGGAACGGATTAGCGAAATTTTTGGTCAGTAAATAACACACTACAGATTTTTTGCTTAGAGGCTATGAGAACCGAAATTACCATGTTGAATGAATGATTGTTGAATAAGAAAGAATTGTTTATAAGAATATCTCTTCTGTTACCTGTTATAATTATATTTTTTACCTCTTACGATCAAATTTCACCTTCCTCAACGAAAACACTCTGAGCGACACCCAAATGTCGATTCCGAGTAAATATAAAGCAAAATAGTCTCCTAAAAACCCATTTATTTTCCATGTATACTTTGTCCAGCCTTTTTAATCACTAGTTAACGTAAACGTTTCTTTCTTTTTTGATGAACTAGATAAAAGTTTCTTGTCAAATAGTCAACATACAAAGTAAGAATTGTGCATTGGTTTTGAATGACAAAAAAAAGAGTTAAGGAAGGAAAAAAAACAATAAACATTAAGTAAATAATTTGCTAAGGAAGATAGAAACGAATACATTTATAAATCTTGTACGGCCATTTCCTTTCCCATATTATTTCTGCTTCAGCGTATATTTATTGGTACCTGGAATAATATTTGCATACTCCTCTTGATACGCATTTGATGATTATTTATAAACAAAGGAATTCTTTGGTGGGAGAAAGGAACAGGTGCCTGAAAATAAACGGATAAAAAATTCACTGGAAGAACTTAAACAAGCAGAGCGGGGAGACCTATCGAGTCTGAAAACAATGATAACTTTTCTATTACAACAAGCAATCTATTCGAAGAAAACAGGAGAGCAAACCGTAGAATGTTGTACAACATGAGGAGGGAAAGCTGAAAGTGCGGAAGAAGGCAACATCGTGAGAAGAATGTATGAAGACTATCGACGTAAGGAAGATGGACCCAAAAGAAATCCTAAGCGTTAAAGAAACAGTCGGTATCTCCTTTGGCACGTAACCGTTTCTTCCAACTTCCCTCCAGATATCATCCCGAAAAACTCACGTCTCCCATATTCGCCCAACCCCATTCTTTTCCCGCCACGACGGCCCTGCAACCAGGCCGGGGTTATTGGCCATCACCCAGGCAACAAACCTGGCATCAAAACACGGAGCGGCGGCGTCGACGGCAAGGACGCCTTCCCCAACCCCGTCTCGTCCTCACGGCCGGTGGAAAGGGAGGGGAGGGGAAGGCGGGGTGGGTGGAGATGGAATAAATGGGGATTCCGATAGAAGAGATGACGAAGAGGACTGTCTCCCCTTGGTGCTCACTTCCCTGTTTAATGCTTCCAACCACGTTGAGTATTTCCTACTTCACCGTCTCCTTCTCTTCGTTAAGGCGATCTGAAGCCGGGGTCACCTGACTGCGGCCATTTAACTAATTCCGCAAGGCCCTTGCTTCCGTGAAATCAAACCGTCCTCAACGCCCCATTTCTATTAGCTCTCTCTCCGAGATTTCACTTCAAGTGGGCTACTTCAAAGACTTAGATTAGATGTACTTTTCTCCTTCTTTTAAAATTGAAAATTCATCAAAAATTGTTACGTTTTTGTTTCATTACAATGAAATTTAAAGGACGCATATTGTCAGTCATAACTCATTCTTATTTATGAATAAATCATAAATCATAATATTTATAAATAGTCAGAAATCATTCTTATTTATGGTTGCAATCTAACTTTTTTTGTTCCTCTCAGTTCTCAAATTTAAAGATAGAAAAGTGTGCGAAACTATTAGAAAAACTGTTGAACAGCACGGTATTGGTTAAAGGGCCGCAAGCAGCCTTGGACCGTAAGTTGGTTTTTTTAGCTCTATAAATTTCTTATGGCCACAACTGATGAACCAGTAGAAAATAAAGTAAGATATAAATTACATGGTTTCCGCTAGTCGATATTTTAAATATATTCTAAGACGAGAATCCTTAACAACAGGAGTCTTTCTTTCCTCGGTTAATATTATATTTTTTATTTATTATTAATCTAATTGCACTCCTACGTAGTGGAAAAAGCCGTAATTTTAACTACCACAGTACTTCAGAGATGCTTCATCCATCTTTCCTGCGTGGCGAACGCATCTACTTGGGAACGTAAGGAATATTTCAAACATGTTTGAGAGCTTCAGAGGGTAGAGGGTAAATGATTTATATAAAAAATCTTGTTTTAGTAACGAAGTCCCATTTAACAACCGGATTTTGTGGAAAATAAAACTCAGGCATCATTATCTTTGAAATTTGAAGCCCAACTGACCACGGAATATTATGCGGAACATCCAGAGGTTGGTTACTTGCGGAATGTAGTAGTGTCGCGGAGTACCGGTTAGGAAGCCTTGCTGCAATATAAAAAATGAAATCGTTCGGATTGATATCTTAGTTGATTTTGTGTCCTCGGTCCGACACTGATATCTGAGGATCCTGATAACTTTCCAAATTTTTATACTACAGATAGAACCTCGGACTTAATCTAGAAAACTACCTATCTTGGATTGGTTGTAAGTAATACTATTTTGATTGAAAGCTTAATCTAGAATACTACCGATATCTTTTAGTGAGAGAGATTTCGGTCATTTTATTCACATACATAAGATACCTGTAAGCCACCTTTCGGTGTGTGGCAGGGGGTGAATGCACCATGACTCTACTTTCCTACTCGATCACTTTTGCGTATCGTTTGCGGAAAGAATGGATTTTTGGAACGACTTATTCTAACATCTATTTCTCTGATCTTTCTCCCAGAATCAGAACTGCCTATGTAACGGGGAGGATGTACAATATCTGCTGCATCTTCTAAGAAAGCACCTTCTCTGAACGTATTAAGTAAATTAAGCCTTTGTTTAAATCTTCTTTCTTCTAGAGTTCCCCATCCTGCGTCCTGAAGCATTTAAGTAACAGTCACTGATTTCTCGTAACAATTTTTGTAAAGGAAAAACAAGTGTGAAAAACAGCGACATGATTGGGACTCGAACCTATGTCCCAGGACTTCATCCTGCAAAGTATTCAAACCTTACCTTGGTCATTGTGATTTCCTTAGGGGGTAAACCTAATAATATCCGCTTTGTGAGTTGGCTGCCTCAGTGAGGACCTCGGACGGCAGTTCGTGCCACTAAGTTGGAGGATGCCCGCCTTGTCAACAAGCATTCCCTTAATAGTGTGGAATAGACTCGGTATGGTAGTTCAGTGGTTAGAATACCTGACCGAAAAGTGTCAGACCTGGATTCGAGTCCCAGTCATGTCGCTATTGTTCACACCTGCTATTCCTTTGGAATCAGCCGCTGGACTTTATCCTGCAAAGTATTCAAACCTTTCCTTAATCCTTGTAACTTTTGCACACGAGTATATCAATGTATACCCTCCAAAATATTCCACAAGTCGACTCCATAGTTGAGAAGGAAAAATTGAGAGAAAATGTTTTACGAGCGTAAACTTTCATTATAATGGTAGTCATTGGCCGAGGAATCACTGCATGTAGTATACTAAGAAGGGGTTTAATCCCATCTGATGCTTCATTAGAAAAACTTGGTGGCGAAGAAACAGACACTATAGAGGAAAGGGGGACACGTGTTTGGGTGAATTTCGGTCCCCCTGCAGCAGTGTGTGGAGAGGTGATAGGTACAGGGGATGAGGCTAGGTGCTACAAGTCAATGGTCAAGGAGCGATACGCCCACATTTTTTGCCCCGATAATGGAAACTCGTGGGGATGATGTCGCTCAAATCGAGGAAATCTGCCGTCGGCACGGCCTCGTTAGTGCTTGACTGCTTCATGCCATTTACGTCAGTTCTGCAGCTGTGCCTCTCGACCCTTGCGAGTTCTCCTTTCGACAGAGTTGCGCTAATAGTTCTAAGGCATGTTGAGGTTAGCTTGTCCTGCGTTTCTGTTGTCCTCCGAACATTGACTTCGCTCCATTTCCAACTGATGTCAGACTGCAACAACCAACATTTCCCTAGAGAATGGGCATCCATAGGATGTTTGTTTCCTTAACTTATATCAGGCTAAGAAAATATTTCAAAAACTTACCAATATTTACCGATATATAACTCTAGAGTACCATGAAACCCTTATTCTTATTTTCATAACTTGTGGACTTCTGTTTGATAGTATAATTCTACTGTGGTTTTCCGTATATATGTAAATACACATATTGTTTAATATCAGTATATTTGAAACGCCAAATCTTGAGAAGAAGTGTAAGAATCAGATTCCCAGCCATGCCGTAGTAGTTGTATTATTACTTCGAAAATGAGGACAATTTCTCACATTTTGGCCCCCACCGTGAATCGAACCAGGGACCGCTTCCACCAAAGGAGAATGCGTAGCCCACTTGGCTGTATATGAACCCTCTAGGAACGTTGGAAAAAGAAATGAAGGAGAAAAAGTCTGCCGTAGCCGGGAATCGAACCCGGATCCCCCACTTTCCGGGCAGGTGCTCTGACCTCTAAGCTACCACACAGAGTACCATCATAGCTCATGAAATTGATTCCCGGCTAAGGCAGACTTTTTTCCTTCATTTCTTTGTCTAAATTCAAGCATGTATATCAAGCGTTCCTCCATTGCTTATACTCCAGGAACGTTATTTAAATGTACTTAATATGCGAAACAACGTTAACAATCAATGTCTAGTGATTATAAAGCAGCGGATGTGTACGTCTGTCAGGTGTACGATGTTACCTGTGCCATACTGTACGCCATACCATCCGATAGGATATCAAAATATTTAAGAATAGTTGACAACAGGATACGTACAACTTGACTGATCATACCAATAAGAATTATCATAAGTTATGTACGAGTATATGCGTTGGTTACGCCTTGCCAGCTGATATCTAATCTACTTTTGAAATAAATAAACCATATTAAATTAATTATTTCGTGGCGATAAGATGCCCTTCTATCTTGACTTCGATACATTATGTCAGTACCTTTCCCGAAACAAACAAATGTGGTTATAACAGCAAAGGGTGAGTTATAAAAAATTAATTGTTACGATACATTCATTCTTATACATTTACTGTGCTATTATTTGTTAATAAAATACATTGACATAAAACTAATTCGTTAGGCCGGACTTGAAGCTTCTTATACGTATTTTACAAATGAGAATGATGTAGATATGCATACTTTTCTAGCAAAATTTTCTGTCTAAATCTCATAATTTAATGATAATAATATTCTACCATCAACAGGTATTATATCAAAAGCATTGTACAGCAGCATAAACGACTTACAACTGCCTCAAAAATATTAATTCCAAAAATCTGTGATTCTGGATACCTGCTCTATCACAAGAAATTTTCTAAGTTATTTTTTAAAGGAATAATTCACAAATCGTTTAAGAAAAATGTATAGGGACATGTGACTTGGTTAAGACCCGTAACAATTTCAGAACCAATAACCTGAAAAGTGAGAAATAGTAATTATAATAAAAACTTCTGTAATGGAAATAGGAAGATAATCCTAATTACATCCATTTTTTATTATTTACGAACTCTCACAACCATTCTCTCAGCAGTAAATTCCAATTAGCACAACCAAGGGTCATGAGGGAGACTGCTAACATGCTAACCACTCCGCTATGGCGGCTGGTAAACGGCTGAATTACCCTTCCTTGGCTCATACATTCACCTAACACTTGGATTCTCAGGATTTCCGGAAATGTTTGAAATACTCGAATTGAAATATTCAAGCATTCAAAGTAGTTTCCTTTCTTTCTCCGTGCTGTATTTTGATTATTTCCACCGGCAGAGGTGGGATACAATACATTTTTAGGGGAGAAGGTCAAAGCGTAGACGGGCTCTCTGCTTCCAAAAAGTTGGATTTGACCCGAAAAGAACATCAGCTACTGCCTAGCTTGATCGTGAAATACACGCCTGCCATTAATTCCAATTTCGCCGCTCTACAGCATTCAAAATAGAATGAAGAAAAACACATCCCCGGTCGCCAAGATCGCAAATTTTTACTCCACTCCATTTTTCGGAAAAAGTAAAACTGGAATAACCTGTCATCTTTGTGCTGGAGTTCGATCGAAATGCATGTATAGGGAGAATGGATGCGTTGGAGATTGTGGGGAAAAAGGAAGAGTGGTCCTATAGGAGAGAAGGAGAGCTGTAGAATGGTTGGCGCAAAGAGAAATGGGAGTAGAATCCTTTAGTGCAATGACTCCAGTCTCAATAATGCATTGGAAGTCATCCAATGGGTACGATAAAAAGAAATAAATCGAAATTTTCGGAAGGACAAAAGGAAGGCATTTCCAATCGCCCTAATAAATTGTCAGGAATCCTATGAAACCGTGAGGGTAGCCAACATAAACTACGTCTTGTCTACTATGCACGATAAGAGACAGATATTAGCAAGATAATTATTCTTGAATCTTAAGTATCTGTAAAAACATTTGATTTACTCACGCTCTTTGATTTCAATATCATAAAGAAGAAATATATTCCATCCATTAGGGAGAAAACCTCTTTTTGTTTCTTAAATGTTTACTCCTGGAGATATTTTCCTGCGGATTAATCCCAGATTATAAATTAGTATATCTAATTTCATGACCAATTTATGAAATTACGCACTGGGGATACTATTAATGCGGTTAGGCACTTTGATCACCTTTGACAAGCAGTAATCTCTTTAGTTAGCTAATTGACTCCCAAAATGATTAAACACCACATTAAATACTCCATAAAGTAAGGTAACGTAATTAGAATCTTGATATACTCCTTTAATTTCGTTTAAATGATTTGAGCTGATTTATTATCCATACCCCATCGCATAAATTCGCGCTCTGACCTCATCAAAACATTTTATGCTACGCTTTGCAATCCCTTTCCCATTGAAATTTATCCTAACCTAAACAGTAATCGAGCTCTATAATCCTACTCCTCCATTAAATACTTATCAGAAGGATGCCCCAAATGAAGTCTGAGAATCGACGAATTCTTCACTAATCATTTGTAAGTTATTTAATACAGCCATTCATCGTAATAATGTCATCATTATGCATTTATGTGGAGATTCTTACCATAATTTACGATTATCTCCCCTTTGATGGAGTTATATCGATAATTTCTTCTTTTACCGAACATTTTCTAAGGTGATCTAAATTTTAATACTCTGCGACCATTGCTGACGATGAAACAACCTTACAGAAACTGCCGTAAAATGCACTTTATTAATTAAAGAAAATATTTCATTATCGATCATTTCTGATGAGATAACATTCACGATACAATTCAGTTCGTAAGAAACAATGCAAATACAACGCATTGTTCAGCTATTGAGAAATTGCATAAAGGATATGCGATAATTCCTAACTATTTATTAAAATTGAGAAAATCAAAAATAACAATAAGGATACATGTGCGATCGTTGATGTTCTTTTATCCATTCCAAATTATTTGAAAAAGGTTCTTATTTTTTTCTGAAAGCATCAACTATTCTGAAACTTCAATTATTCGGAAAATAAATCAAAGCAGGCATATATGTAGCCAGTTACCTCTCGACAGCATTGAGGCATCGGCAATCAGTCGAAATCACGAGCTGTAATTACAATTTTGTTCCCCTTGGAGTTGAGGTCGTCCATGAAGCGAACTTCTTCAATCCAGTAGATTGCAGAGATAGCGTTGATCTGACCGTTGTGAACTTTCTGCTTATAGAGGGTTAACTCTGGTTATAGAGGGTTTCCCTGACGTGGAGGTTGCTTAGCTTACTGATTCGTTAGATAGATAGCCTCGACATGGTCTTTTTGAATATATTTACAGCATTGACGACCACGGATGATGTAATCAGAGTACATGAAGTCCTTCCTAGAGCCACGACTGATGTATACGTCCTTAAAAATGCTAATTATTTAACCATGATGTCCTCTTAAATTATTAATGACAACGATTTAAGTCAGGCATATTGCATAACTGCTATTTCCGATGCAAGATGTTTGAGGTCCCCATGCTTATGCCTGATGGATGTGTTATTTAAATGAAAGGCCCGTTACCCTAAACCCTTCTGAAATTTTCATCTAATAAAACCTTTATATTTGAAGACGCTTGCGATGGCTTGCAAAGAAAAATCTATTTGAAAATTCATGTCTTATCCAAAGAAACTCTTCATGAAGCAAATGTTATAGGGAAAAGAAAAGAGGATTTTCTGGAGTAGGTGTATAAATATTTTTATTTTATATATCAAATTATTACTTACTATATATTACTTTTTATTACTAAATATATATTTATTATAGTGAATAATAATAAAATGAAACATTCTCTATCATCCCATCCTTACCAAAGTCCCGTCTGTTTTCTTGCTTATCAAGAATCAAAATATTAGCTTCCTTTTCGACAAGAATTCCACTAAAATGAAAAAATACCTCAACTAGTGAATTAGTTTTAGTTAATTATGTTACACTACTGCTCATGTGATTTCCTTATAAACGGTTTTATTGACATCTTTTAGCTTGTAGTGTCAGTAGGTTGGTGTAGGCTTTTCACAACACCTTTCTTTGTGCGTGTTACCCTGCCGTGAACGTTTTTTCTTAAAATATTACTTAGGTTTTTTACATTCATAAATCAATCTTAAGTATTCTCTGTTTCTATTTAAAAATTTATTTGCTTTTATTTGTGACGACAGATCAGATAGAAGATGAGACTTTTTGTGTCAATTCCGCCTTAATAAAGACCTTAATAACCATCTCCATCACTACGGTCAACAAATTTTTCAATTCATCTCTGCCAGTTCGAACGTAGGACATCTCTCACCACCACAGAGAGCGTGTTCCTACGCACATCCTTTACTCCACCACCATATTTAATACGTCTTTTCGAAACACTTCTCTTTGGAGTAGGGATTCCACCCTTAATTCGTCCATCGTTCATTAAAGGGTCTTAAGGAAAGGCGCGGTGGGGGAGAGAGCAAAGGGAAATGCGGGCAAGCGGCCTATGAATCGTCGCTGAGGTATAAAGGTGTACGGTCGCGTTAATTGGGTTACCTGAGCGAACGCGACGCTCGAACCTCATCTCTCCACGCTCTCTCATCCTGTCTCTCCCTTCTTCTTCAGCCCATCTCCATAACCGAAGCCCTCCCCCATGCATTCATTCACTCATGGAAAATTACTCCCATCAAACGTGCTATTCGAACAAGCCGACCCCTTTATCTCCGTGTATAAATCTCACTCTTTCCAGACCCCCCTCCCCTCTCTCTTTGTCATTTCCCTCTCGAGATATCCTTCATACCCATTCTCTCACTCCTTTGTTTTTGCTCTCCCTCCTCTCCAGTTCTCTTTTCCTCATTTTCACTCTCTCAATCTTCCATTCTCCTTTCTTCTCGCAACCTTCCTTCATTTATTTGAAGTCCCCCTTTTCCCTTACATCCCATTCACCAGCGTTGATTTCCCCTCACAACCACAACCTGCCACGGACGTTATTACCTGAAATGTTCCATCTCCGCCCTTACGTAGCTTCTATTGTAGCTATGGGCATGACAATTCAGGCAAATTTGAATGTTCTTGGAGGATTCGTAAGGTGTGCTCTCAGGTTCTTTGCTAGTGTCCCGTGAGCAATTAATAATTTCACGATTCGATCTGTGGTTTAGCATACGGATGAGCAAACGACTTTAAAGGACGACATCGCGAAAAAATCTCGCCTTACACTTCCTTTCGACCTGTTTGATTAAAAATTTCATTTGGAAAATGGCCAACGACATGCTTAAGATTCCTAGCCGGATACCTGAATTGTTAGAGCAAGCAACCGGCAATTTGAAGATCTGGGTTCGAGTCCCGGTCCCGTCAGACTATTTTCATTTCCGTTTCTCCTCAGGAATTTTTAAAATTTCATTTTCTTAATGTCACTCAGAGAACTGTACGTCTATCATTTGTTATCTTCTTTTGAAAGCGATGTAGAGGTACCGTAATAATTATTGAATAGAGCAACAAACTCATCTATAACTATCCTATCCCAAGATATAACGTGGGAGAATCAGCACAAATGTTCCGCTTTTCATTTCTCTGACTTGACTGTTAGCATTTACGTGTTCTTTAAATCGCGAGTGGGGAGAGATTTGGAAGTTTTTATTCAAACGCTAATCAATATACGGGCACGCAAAGAGTTATGAAGAGGACTCTCAGAGAAGAATACCGAGAAATTCCCTAAGATCTCATACATACCCAATGAGCGAGAGAGAGGCAGAGGTGAGGAATAATACCGGGACCTCAACGAACGCCTTATTCAATTTTCCTGACTCGGGAGCTTCCGAGGCTCGTATGGAAATGCGAGAATCAGAAGAAAATCCGCGCAAAGAACCCACGAGCAAAGTTTCCCGCATTCTGAAAGACGTCAACGGAGAAAACTCGCGAGCAAGACTCTCTTCTCAATCACTCAAGCCATCCAAAGTACATTTTCCAACGGAGAGAATAAATCCGCGGAATGAAGCCCTCGTGATTCACACCGCCATCTGTAACGTTGGCGATCAAATCCACTTAGCCAAGAGGTTCAGAAAACAATTAAATTACCCCCCATAATTCAAATCGGATTGGAATGTTAAAGACAGCCTTAATTACGCTCCGAAAAGCAACACCTCGGCGAGCGGAGAGCAAGTCTTTCTACCCTTGCTCAGAAACCGCGAAGATATAAATCCACAGAGGACCTGAAAGTACAGCGCAAGCTTATCTGATGTGAGTCATTTATCTTCAGTCGCCATCTCCCTCTTCCATCTCCACACCGCTTTCTTCTGACCTACTTAAGGCTTCACCTCATTCCCTCCTTACATGGGGGCTATTACTGAGGGAAAAGGAGGATGTTAAAGTAAAGGAGGATTTAAGTGAACTTCTTCCCCCGCTATTGTGAACATAATCAGAGCTGGCGCAAGACTAAGAACTTCTTGTTTTTATTTTAACATAATCATAGTTATGAATGTTTATAATTTCGAAAAATAAGATAAATATTAACGACGAATCGTTATACTATTATCTGCTTCCATCGGAGGATAGCTCATTTTAGAAATTTTGAAGGAAATTAGACACGTAAAGGCTTGTACTAAGAATTGCGATTCACTTTACCCAGTTTTCTAAATTCGCCCTTAATAAATTTCGGAAAAATGAAAAGTTGCTTGGCTAGCAATTTCAATTTGCTGAAATATAAAATAAACCTTCAGCATGAGATACAAAATTCTTAAACTATTTAATTATCCGGAACGGATTTCATCAGTCAAAAACAATCGCCTTTTGATGTGGAAAATGAAATCCGCAAAACACTGCCAAAAGAGCTTCAAGAAAATGTGTAAATCGAATAAACTTTAATTATTTTCCTGTACCAAAACGATGTTAAGTAAGAAAGTACTGCCTTTCAATAAAAATAGGATATAATAATGTAAAAATAATTATTATTTACCTTTCGTTAATTGTGAATATAGCGCATGATGTTACTATTTTTTGTGTTTATTTTCAATTTTTACAGTACATTACTTCCTTCTTAAATATTGATAACTATCTGAGGATTTTCAAACCCCTCCATGTAGTTGTCTTCCTGTAAAGGAGTACTTTTTCCTTAATGCAGACTAAAGCTCACACCCACAAAATAGTTTTCTTCTTTGCCTTTATCTATCGCTATCTCTTTTCTTTAAATCCTTAAAGATGCTGGTTTTTATTCGTGTAGGCTTATCAGTCTCAACCTCAACCAAATACAGTATGATTAATATCATATTGACGGCAGGTCCATTCTCACAGTATTTTGATTTTAACCGTTGTTGAATGCGATGTGTTGGTGAATCTTTACTCTACTCCACTTTCTCCCAATCTTGGCCCTTATCTTTTCACTTTGAGCGGCTCACAATTTTCTTGCGCCAATTTCTTTGTTAGGCAGCAATAGCCTCCCGCCAGCGGGAGAGAATTCACATCTTCTTGCCCCCTTCGCGCGACTAGCTCTTCATTTCCTTTCCGCCCCGTCGGTATATTTCGTCCCGCTAGGATTCGGAAACTCATCTGCTGCACATGTTTCTTGGCAGGCAGACTTTATACCCTCCGAGGAAGGATAAACCGAATCCTTGGAACGCTTTCAATTTTTTTCTTCCCCACCCTCGCCCATTCTTTCATTTTATTTTCGTCGTTAGCTTCTTTCCTCGACCATTGGCGTTGTTTTTCGGATACGTCCTCTCCACATTTTCTTCCAAGTCGTCTATCTGTGCTTGCAGTGCTCGATGCCATGCACAAATTACATCTCCACTCATCCCTCTATCCACATTCCCTGTCTTGTTTTCCACAAGGAGTTTCTGCTTTGTGAACCATTCTCCATACTTTTTGCGTCCCTAAGTATATCTTACAATGTACATACAAAATTATTAAGACCGATTTAACTTATGCATAGAGTAAAAACGGTAACGTTTCCAATGAGGGAAAACGTCACTCTGCCGGGCAGGTTTCAGTATCCAGAATGTATAACTCGAGTCTACAGAAGCGCGTGTCCGTTTTTATAATATGCACTTACCATCTTTTCAAATGCAGAATGGTTTTGATGATCGGGTGTAATATTCGTATTTTAAATAAAGTAGTGATGTCATTTGAAGCAATATTTTGTTCTGCTGAATTCAGCATACTAGTAAGTTGGTTGATTATTACNTTATTTACCTTTCGTTAATTGTGAATATAGCGCATGATGTTACTATTTTTTGTGTTTATTTTCAATTTTTACAGTACATTACTTCCTTCTTAAATATTGATAACTATCTGAGGATTTTCAAACCCCTCCATGTAGTTGTCTTCCTGTAAAGGAGTACTTTTTCCTTAATGCAGACTAAAGCTCACACCCACAAAATAGTTTTCTTCTTTGCCTTTATCTATCGCTATCTCTTTTCTTTAAATCCTTAAAGATGCTGGTTTTTATTCGTGTAGGCTTATCAGTCTCAACCTCAACCAAATACAGTATGATTAATATCATATTGACGGCAGGTCCATTCTCACAGTATTTTGATTTTAACCGTTGTTGAATGCGATGTGTTGGTGAATCTTTACTCTACTCCACTTTCTCCCAATCTTGGCCCTTATCTTTTCACTTTGAGCGGCTCACAATTTTCTTGCGCCAATTTCTTTGTTAGGCAGCAATAGCCTCCCGCCAGCGGGAGAGAATTCACATCTTCTTGCCCCCTTCGCGCGACTAGCTCTTCATTTCCTTTCCGCCCCGTCGGTATATTTCGTCCCGCTAGGATTCGGAAACTCATCTGCTGCACATGTTTCTTGGCAGGCAGACTTTATACCCTCCGAGGAAGGATAAACCGAATCCTTGGAACGCTTTCAATTTTTTTCTTCCCCACCCTCGCCCATTCTTTCATTTTATTTTCGTCGTTAGCTTCTTTCCTCGACCATTGGCGTTGTTTTTCGGATACGTCCTCTCCACATTTTCTTCCAAGTCGTCTATCTGTGCTTGCAGTGCTCGATGCCATGCACAAATTACATCTCCACTCATCCCTCTATCCACATTCCCTGTCTTGTTTTCCACAAGGAGTTTCTGCTTTGTGAACCATTCTCCATACTTTTTGCGTCCCTAAGTATATCTTACAATGTACATACAAAATTATTAAGACCGATTTAACTTATGCATAGAGTAAAAACGGTAACGTTTCCAATGAGGGAAAACGTCACTCTGCCGGGCAGGTTTCAGTATCCAGAATGTATAACTCGAGTCTACAGAAGCGCGTGTCCGTTTTTATAATATGCACTTACCATCTTTTCAAATGCAGAATGGTTTCGATGATCGGGTGTAATATTCGTATTTTAAATAAAGTAGTGATGTCATTTGAAGCAATATTTTGTTCTGCTGAATTCAGCATACTAGTAAGTTGGTTGATTATTACCAAGTTGGTATCGCGTTAGCCTTTGATCTATTCGTTCATAGTAATATACCTTTAAGTGCACGAAGACTTCAAAATGGCTTAGATAGATAGACTGTAAGATGAAGACAATTTCTCTTCTCATCCCATGACCTTAAAATATATTTCTATTCCATATAAAACATAAATTCCTGTTATCATAAAACTTATTACCAAGCGGGACTTGGACCACTATTTGAAGGTCGACGTAGTAAACTTATTCCAATGTAGAATAGAAAAATGCATAAGAATGTGCTTTAAAGTAAAAGTATACATAAATAAATCAATGAGCGTGAGAAGTTACGCATAATCTGTCAACTTGTCGGATGTAATTTTCATTATTACTGATGACGTACGAAAAACATTTTTTAATTTTGATTTTACGAGAAAGGACACGTTGATCTCCTGAGATATTCCGTAATCCGAATATATTGATAAGGCTCTAACCTAATCTCTTTTCCTCTCCACGTCCATCATTATCTTCACAGCCACTAATTCTGGAAAGATATTTCACTCCCTCTTGAAACCACTAACAACCTTAATCCCCACTCTAAGAACCGTACTCTCTGCTAATTAAATCACTTCCTGAACCTTTCTATTATCCCCGAATGCTGTTATGGAGAATCCAAAAATCTTAGATGATAATCATAATAACAATAATAATTGTCTTTGTTAGGACCTCTCCGTTATACGGAGAAACCTTGGAGAGTAGCCATGGAACAAACGCTTTCCTTAAAAGTATTCAGCAAAGGATAATACGGAGTGATTTCATCTATACCTAGGAACACTCTTAACATAAGTTATCTAAAGAATCTGAATGGCGCAACTGTCGGAAGACTGTCTCAGTATTGACCTATTTATGAATATCGTTTCAAAAGGAATGATGCTTATAATAGTTAAACGGTGATTATTTCGTTCTTAACATCTTCAGTGGTCAAGGCGAAAATTTAACATGAGTCTGAAGAGTCGATATTTGGGGGAGAAAAAAACTAGAAATTATTTTGTATTGCCCTTATTGAATAGATGTATTCTTGCTGACAGTTAAATCTAAGATTCTTTTACGGGTATAAAAATGTATTTTCGATTGCGGTGATTATTGATGTTATAATTGTTATAGACGTATCAAAAGAACAGATTTCTCAAATGAATAATGAAAAAATTAGTTAAATACCTAGTCCTGTCTTGCAATGAACGGAATGGATTGTCGGAGAAAACCTGTGATAATAGTATGGAATTACGTCAAATCGTGATATTAAGCTCTGCACACATAGATTAGATAAGGATTGCTGTAGTATCCTGGAGTACTAACAACCCGCATATCAGTTATGCCGTAAGAGTTGCGTCGCGAAAAATTTAAGGCGTCAGAACTTGAGGGGATATTCACGTCCTGTTGCCAGAAAGTCGAAACACTATATTGTATACATAGTATCACAATCTTTATTTCTTCATCTTTATCACCGATCAAACACTGAACACCTGAGAATCGTGAAAGAAAAGATTTATCATCTTTTTTATAAATTTTAATCGCTCCTTCTTGAAATAATAGATTACATCCATTCTTCTCGAGAATTGATCTCTGAGAGAATAACTTTTAAATATTGTTTCTGATTTATCTTGTCTTTTCCACAAATGCCCTCCCTAGGATACACAGAAAATTATGATGAAAGTGACTCATCTCTTAAAACTACTTGAAAAGATTGATAAGTACTACAGGGCCATGAACATATGAGGATCGATATAGCTAAGGAAATAGAATAGTACTTTTAAAATAGTAATGACAAAATAGTAAAAGTGAAGTTAATGAGTGAAAATACGTCATCACTTCAGTGTGTGACATGTTCCGCTAAAAGTAACTCGATGTAGAAAAGCAATCAGGGATCATGTTAATAAATAAATTTTAATGCCAAAACTACGTTAAGGTAACTTTTAAATATATATTTAAAACGATTCCACCGTAGAAACTACGCTAAAGTAACTTTCAAATATATATTTAAAACGCTTCCACCGTAGAAACGTCACTAGAGTCATTAAAAAGTATTCGAAAAATAGAAAATTTGAATTTCGATTAGTAAAGTATATTAATAGGAAGAGTAAAACATTATATAGAGTGCGTCACATACATGCACACATAAGGCATCCGGACAATCATGATTTCTAAGGAGCTTCGGCATGTATTTTTAGTGATTGTAATACTTTTCATATATCATATAACAGTAAGGTAGTAGAAAATAACTACTAAGCTGACTACATGTGCTACGTAAATGCCTTTAACTTCAATTATTATTCCGCTCAAAGCGGTTCCTTTCGTAAGACGGATCAAATACCTTTCTGATAATTTAAGTCAACTAATTATGAAACAGTTACTCGCCTGAGTGTACCTTGCAACATATCGGAAAGAGCTGCTTACGTGAGCTTATATTTCTCACTATATCCTGCTTTTGGAGTGGTCCTTCTTCATACGAAGAAAATCATTTTTCCACTGGCATAGGATACCATTAACTCTTCTTCAGTGCCTTATTTTCCGTTTCCCGTCCCTTTTACGCCCTCTCTCAAAGCTCCAGAGAAAATATCCGGGAAAAAGAGGGACGAGCTCCATGTCCAAAGAATTCCAGCGCCACCTATACTAGATAGTGTGAGAAGTCCTTTTAAAAGGAGAAATGGAGGGAAGTGAAAGGACAGCAGCCGAGATTCATCCCTGGGGAGATCCACACATGATCGTTTCTTTATCTGCACTATTCCAAATCCAGGGAATGAACTGGTGCCTACGTTTCAGAAAATGCTCGTCCTAGCAAAATAAATGTTTTTTCCGACCGATGCGAGAGAATTCCATGTTTCACCGCTCGCAGTTATCTCTCGAACTTTCATAAACAGCTAAAATGAGATATAATAGGAAAACACCCATTTTTCCCATTTCCTCAAATATGTAACTACAAGGCATCGATGGTAAACACGAGGTAGTTTTCATTTATAGCGGCATTCTATTTTTTACCAGTAAAATTCATCCGAAATTTTCAAAAGGTGTTTTTCAAACCGTTCAGTTTATAAACCCCATTCACTGTTTCTTAGTATGCCCTGAATTTGCAATGTGAAATAATACGAAAAAGACAACGTATCCAACTTATCTTTATGATAAATGAGAGCTGCTACCGTCATCTCCATCTGGAAATCATAGACTTCAATCAAAAGTATTTGTGGTCAATATTTTATATTTTTATTATTCTAAACAAAAAGTCACTATTTTTCATAAAGAAATGGGATCGAAAAAGAAAGGAAATATAATTTCTCCCCCTTTCTTGTGACTGTTTGCAGGAATATGAATTTGTTTTTTAGCATTGCATTAGATTTCCGTTTCATAAAAAAGTTGTTCCTCATACTACTTCTACCATTTTCTTCATCATACTACTTCGACCTTATTAATATGGGGCTGGGAAATATCAGGAATGTATATCGCAACCCATAAAATTTCTCTCGTGGAATATAAATTATAGAAATTATTATTTTTATCCACAAGAATTTCGTTGAATAGAAGAATAAGAATGGATATTGAACCTGTACACTTTACTGAAGACTGTGGTTGTGTGCGAAAGCTAAATAACTCCTTCATCTAAGACAAATAACCACGGCAAAGAATGCGTAAACAGAATCAGAACACAAACATCTCGGCCGTAATATGTTATATATATTACTCGTAGTAGTATTTTTCAATTAATTAATTTAAAATTCTTTTATTTGCCTTGCTATAGAAACTCAGCCTTATTTCCTTTTCATCCACCTTGCAATCTCAAGAAATTCCATGGGACACAATCCTCCTCAAGATCGACAAATCCGAGTGAAATTACAGCTTCAAGTGGCCATAATAAACAGATTTCCCGGGCCTTCAAAATTTTATGAACCCTTAATTTAGAGCATTTACTCAAAACGGCAACTCCAATCTATCGCCTACGGCAAGGCGCTACTCTAGCACACCGGCATACCTTCATGAAGGCGAAGGTATTGGGTAACGTCTCAGATCTCGCACGGTGTCTACCATTCCCATCAATATCTGTAGAGTGGCCTCAATTTCAATTTCCCATCCCAGGGTCCAGGAATCTTAGGGGAGAAGGGTAATTCTTTTTATCTTTTGAGACGTCCGGAAAGCTTTCATGATTTTTTTCATCTTCGCCATTCATTCTCCCATCCCCACCCTCTCCAATAAACTTTCTCCCATGCCTCCTAATGCCTTCCCTCTTCATTGGTTCCCTAGTTTCACATACCTCTTTCACCTTACTCTGCCTCTCCTGTACACCATCCCTGTCAACGGCGACCTTCGCCCTTCAGGTCCTTTATCATCGCTTCTCAAAGGCGGATCGGTGTTTTTCTTTTCTCGACTTTTTACCTGGGCCAATTTGAAACGAAATGCCTACGCCTTAGCGGGTCTAAAAATATCCCTCTCCTTCATGTCTCTTGGAGGTAGCAACGTGTTCCGTTCAATCAATCAAATGTCTTTCCCGAATCTTTTTCAAAGTATACGCACCGAGAATATTTTTGAATTAAAAATAACGTTGCCAAATTAAATAGTGGATATAGACAACTTCGCGAAACTCTTTACAGGACTTCCTGTTTGACAAATTGAAAAGTAACCCTTTGTGAGCTAAAATTATCGACAAGAGTAGTATTGTTAAAAGTGCTTCGACAGCTGAGGTCATTTCGCTCGTAGGCTCCCACCGGGAATCGAACACGGGACCTCTTTCGCTGAAGTTGAACACATTGCCCACTTGGGTATGCGGGAGCCCCTTATCGACAAGAATGAGAAAACAATATTCTCAACTAATATCAACTCTTATTATGACATAGTTAGTCCTGTAATGTATAGATAATGGTGAATTAAAGCTATCGATCGATGTCTAATTTTGTTTTATGGATAAAACTGTCGAGGAACAATTATTAACTGCAAATTGTGCAATAAAATATAAACAACCAACCGGAAACTAAACTGATATATTTATTATACGTTGCAGGTTTGTAGGTTTCCGCGGCAATTGGTTGTTAGCATGGTGATTCCACCGTGTTGATATTGGTTCGATGTGACGACGTTTCGCCTACGTTTCAGTAGGCTTCTTCAGGTCGAAAATGAGTGACGTGGCTTTACATTTATATACTATTATATATAAATTGAAATATAAAAAAATAAAATATATTATTATATACTTATTACACCTTTCATAAAATTCAAACATACACTTAATTCTTCATTCTGAATCCAGCTATCAATTTAATGTTTATTTATAGGTTGTTTTGAACTTTATGTAGTAAATTCTGGTTTACTTAATGTAAATAGGTATATGTGTACAAGTCTTCCTAACTATATGATGATGTATGTGAATTTAATTTATGTTCTATCATCCGCTACCATATCCATTCTAAACGTTTATTCGAATTCTTTTGAGTTAATAAACAAAATAATCGATAAATAAATGGAATGCCGAATGAACGTGCTCCTAACGTGCTCACACGCAGAGAATTTTATCAGTGAAGTACACAGAGCCTTATTTTGCCCCATGGGCAACATTTTCCATCAAAAATAATACGTGTAATGAATTGTTTACATTTTTTTACAACTATAATCCATTTTATACAAAATCCTCAGAATACCTTTACCCTCTCTTCATAATCTCCTCGTCTTCACACCGGGGCTTGGAGTTTTGGTATATATAATCTGGTTCTCTTTCCTAACTTCAATTCCCTACTCCTCTTGTACAGTAGCGAAAGGATACGCTTCCATTGAGCACCAAAAGGCGGATGTGAGGAGGAAAGAAGTTGGTGAGACCGAGGATTGAGTAGATTATATCAAACTTCCTCCTCCAACAACCGCCCGATCAACAAACCACCACCAAGAAGCCTCTTACATCCTCTCCGAATATCTCTTCCCTCTTAAACATTCTCAATCTTCCTTTCCTCTCGTCCTCCTCCACCTTGGAAGAAAATGGACCACTTTCCGGACTGCTCCACGGTCCTTGTGGTCAATATCCGGCAATGAAATATGGGAACGGTGGGAGAAAGAGAGGAATCCTCTCCGTCCATAAAAGGGGAGGGAGATACTGAGTCACCACACGTATAGAGCGCAGCCAAGGTGGCGGCGCGTAGAGAGGAAAACCGAAAGGAGAAAAGTGGGATAAAATGTAGCGATGTTAAAGTTTTTACGGCATGATGAGGCAGTAGCTGGAGGAGTGTCCCGAGAGGCGGAAAGTGTGGGGATGGTTGAGGAGGAAGGGGATATTAAGAACGGAATTGAGGTTGCGAGAGTAAGATAAGAGCAACGTTGAGGGAGAAGAAACGGTGTGATTTTCTGGAAAGAGCAATCTGAGGAGGAAAAGAAGAGAGTCCGATGCCAATGGCCTCCAAAGTAGGATTAACTGACGAAATTAGCGCAGCAAAAGGAGGGCTGTTAGGGGGAGATAAAAGGTGATGGAATGTGGACGGAGATTAGGAGAAGAATCGTTACGCAAAGAGTGTCTTCTGAGAAAATCTTGTCACCATAACGTAAAATGTAAATAAATATCTACATCTTCGTGTTTAAATGGGCTAATAGCCATCTTTTGACGTGTTTGCGCCAATCTTATCACTTTTTCAATCTAATATTAACGCGTGTGATCCACGATATCACATATATACAATTTATTATACCTCAATCCGTTTTCGTGAAGCATTGTAAGCATTGTATTCTTCACTTGGTGTCACTCGGTACTGTACAACTTTTTTCAGGGGCAGCCTGTGATGTAAGAGGGAAAACCCCCAGTCAGAAGAATACGATATTAGAAAGAAGAGATATTTAACTTGGAATTTTTAGGTGCCAAGGATAAAGGAAAGAGAAAAATGTGGACATAATCGGGACTCGAACCCATGTCTTCCAATTTCCGCGTGGTGTGACCCTAGCGCCCGATTCTTTGATTTGTCTCTTGGAATCTAATCGACCCATCCACTAGTATTTTCATCGATGTTCGTCATACACGAGTTGAAATACGACGTAAAAATTTGAATAGACGCCCACCTCACAGAGAAAACGTAACCTTAGCTAAGAAATAAGCTATCCAATATAATTTGATCTGACATTGATATTATTCTCCAATAGAATCTCAATATCGGCTTCGAATTCGTGGTAGGTCTTCATTATAAGGAAAAACTCAAAAAACAACACTGATACCTTTACCTGAATATTATTCTACGACCATGGTTTCAGCTCTTTAGATCATCACCTTTTCATCATCAGATAGAAAACTATGGTCGTGGAATGAAATGCTGCGAAAAGGTATAAGATCTTTCCCGTTATAATTAAATTCTCTTCTAATCAATCTCCTAGTTTTTCCCTTTTCCTACGTCCTATAACACTAATCATATAAATCCAACATCGGAAATAAAATTTGAAACGAATCAAGTCCTATGGCAATGAAGTAATCGAGGGCATCCGATGGTTATACACGCATCTGGATGGTTTCAAAATCCGTCTTCCGATGAGATATGGTTGAGACTTTTTGATCCAATGAAAGAAAATCTAAAGCACAATTTATGTGGCAAAAAATCGAAATCGAGATGATAAAAACGCAGGCATTCGCGTCAAAAACCGAAAAATATTTCAGAAAATGTAATAAAGGTCCAAGAGGGAAACGAATGAGGATGCTGATAGAGTGCTTACGACGTCTCCCCTTCACCAGTCGTCTGCACCCACCGCGCCTCCACCTTCGGCCACACCACTCCTCCCACAACTTTCCTCGGCTCCTAACTGACTCCTCGCAGCCTCGTCGTCGTCTTCCCAAGGAGAAAAAATGAGCGCTTATTATTTTTTCACGGGCAGTTCTTGAAGGGGAAAACTAGCAAATAAGGGAGAAGCCGTTCATTTTTCCCCGTCGGGCGAGCGAAAAAATGAAAGCGTACAAAGAGAATAGCCTCCCGAGATGAATTTGCGTTGAAGTCTTAATCAGTGAGTAGCGCATTCATTTTTCAGTCTGCCTTTCCTTCAACGAGATTAGAAATTAAATTCTGGAAATTGTATACAGTGCTACATCAGCTAACGAAGAATACTTTGATCGAACCACATTCGTATTAGTTGGTCGAAACGCAAATGTCCACAGAGTCCCAAATCAGAAACTAAACACTAATCCCGCAGAAAACAGCTTCATTAGTTAATTGATTAAGAATTTTCCCAAGAAGAAACAGAACTGATAAAAGTCTGACGTGACCGGGACACGAACACAGATCTTCCACTTTCCGGATGACTGATATAGCCAATTGAGCTATCGCGCCGATATGATTTGACATGCCGTTTGAGAAACTGTGGGGAATGGTTTGCCAAGCAGTATCGACCACAGCAAGACCTCATGGAGGTACCGGCCACACAAAGTGATGGAAAGCTAGAGCAGTCACTCGGAAAGTGGAAGATTTGGGTTCGAATCCCGGCCCGGCAGACTTTTTTCATATCCGTTTCTCCTTGAGAATACTCCTAGACGCACACCGTAAGGTACAATGTTACCCTCCGCCCTTTTCTTTGGTTAAGAATAAGCAGCAACTACCATGTTTTAATAATTTTTGTTTACTCTTACATACGCTTGCTTGCATACTTTGAGACACTATTTAGACGGATTCGAATAACAGAAATATTTTCAACAGCAGAAAAATTCGCAGACTTGGTTGTTTGATTGTCGATAGAGCGTGGATTTTTTTTTACTTTCTCCGTCCACCGATTCTACGGAACTCTATCATCACCAGAGATGCAATTTTACGTCATTCTTAATTAATTTGCTGTCCCAAGAGCGAAAAAAAGGCTCCGATATTAGATATGGGTGTTGTAATCTTGAAGAACAGAAAAACCTTCAAAATCTTCCAGAGACAACAGTAATGAAGAAATTCTTCAATTAAAGTTTCTTTAGATTTAAAGAAATGTTAATTTCTGTGAGACTAGGGGGATTTGAATGTTAACACCAAAACGTTAGTCGGAAAATTTATAATCCTACAAGGAGTCTGATAATAAATTAGAGCAACTACTCCGCACAGTGTGTATATCCTCATATCCTAACAGGAAAGCAAATTTTAGGCGGCTGCTAATTCAATTAGCTGTTAGCTGTTTTAATAAGTACGAATGGCGTGAAGAAGTTTTTGCACCTAAATTTAAAAGCTACTTTTCCGACCCTTAGTTACTTCTGCGTCCGATATCGATGGTAACAGAAATATCGTTGATTTCTTTTCCGTGTATGAGTTGAAAAAAAATGAAAAGGCAGTCTCACACGTTGAGTTATTTATCGTTAGTTTTCAAACAAGTTTGAACCAAACGTCAACCATAAGCGGCCAGCCACGATGGTGTGACTGTTCCAAAATCCAATAAATACGAAGTATGTTCTACTACGATTCTAACTTTTCCCTTGCTAAGTAAGTCAAAATCAATCCCTCCTCAATTTCTCAAACATAATTAAAATTTCAAGGTCAGTGATCCAAGGAAATACTGTTCGCATTACAAACGCTTCCATTACAGTAGTGATAGTAGAAGTTTTACTAAAAGTGCTACGACCACTAAGGTCATTTCGCACATAGGTCCTCACCGGGAATCGAATCCGCGACCGCTTCCGCCGAAGTCGAACGCGTTGTCCCCTTGGCTATCGGAGAGCTCGCTTCCATTACTTTAAATTCTAATCATTCCCTCCAACACTCCCACGAAAACTTTTCGGAAAATATCACGGAATAAAGAAAGACACTCAGAAAAATTGTACTGTTTCCATATAATTATTAAATTCTGTGGAAAAGGTACAATTTATTAATTGTCTTCCTAATATGAATTTCCACAATACTACCTAAAACACTACCCTAAATTTGTGAAACTTATCACGGAATGAATGTGACAAGACAAGATATACATTATATTGACGGAGTGGATTTAAAAAAATTAAATATTTACGTGAAAAATGTACGTAGTGTATTTAGGCATATTCACCAATGATCAAATACAATAACATTTTTATCCGAGTTGCTCCGAAAATTTACTAAGAAAAAGAAGTGTTCTTTTTATTTCAGTTAAAAGCGGTCAATATCAAGCACTTAAAACGAGGAAGTAATTGTGTATTAAGTAAATGCTATTCATTAAAAAAAGTTAAAGTGAATCATGTTGACTTCAAATAATTAACCTCAACCTAGTTACCACAGTATCCTCTTAAGTAAACGACTTTGAAGTTAAATTGTCATAAGAAACGTAATCCAAAGAGGAAACTTCAACAAGCGAGTCACTAAGGATTAAATTAAAAGTAAACGAAGGACAACAAAGAGAGGAGAAAGTTTTTATTGCGAAATCAATAGGAAAAAATGTTTCGAAGAAAACCTGAAGTTACTGAAGACGCAGCAAATTGCCAGAAATAAAATAAATAAAAGAAATAAGATAAAATTCCCCAATAATAAATATAATTTCAGCCATCCGAAAATGATAGCACAAAACATGGAAGATATATAATACCCTACATAATGAATGAGCAGAGCGATATTTTCAAGCGGCGATGACTACACAGTCGCTATTACCTCCGTTAATTTTTCCTTCCTTAACATACTCAAATTCTACATGCAAATCACGTTTCATGCCATTTCATCGGAGATCGAATGCGTTTTGAGGTTATAACCAAGGACCCCTTAGCGTTCTAACGTCCATTCCCTCCTTTTCTCCTCACCCGAATCGCTACCATCGCATTTCTCCGTCGCGTTCATCTGTTAAGAAGTCTGAAAAGTTTACGCATCCCTTCCCTTTATTCGGGCCAGAAATCAGAAGAGATACTTCCTGATAAATACACACTCGTACACGCATAGAAAAATAGTGGCGATGGAATCGATACAGCCGGCGGGTCTCGCCATGAAATCGAGAGAAAGGTGAAAGGAAGCGCCGAAGAGGTGAAATGCTCAAAATGTCTGGATGAGACAGAAGAGAGAAAGAGAGAAGGGGTTGACAGGAAGGGCGAAGAGGAGAAGAAAAGTTGTGGGTACATTCTTCATTCTGTCATTCGCCGAACGCTTCTGCCATCCCATTCCTCAGCACCCAAAATCTCCCTTCCCCATCCCGTTACAGGTCCCAATCTTCATCTATCCTTCTCCCCCATTCCTCCAGTCTCCAAAAACGTTAAGGCACTCTCCCGCACCTTCGCCTCGTTCTGCAACCCCCTCTTCCGTCCTTATTCCCTCACTATATCTCCTACGGCCATCACAAACCCCTTTCCTAAGGGAAAAAACACTCGTCCCCACATCCACCCGCGGCGGGGATCCTCTAGTTCGAACAACACGCGGAGTCGAAAACCACACTGTCGACGCACCTTGGATAAAAACCCCCTTTCGATTGTTCCCAGTCATAATCCGCTCAACATCCCTTCCTTTTCCCGCTCCCACCCCCGAGTCCACATACCCAGTCTCGCCACCCCCACACAGACTGAGAGTCGCGTCCGTATCGCTACACTTCTGTCTCCTGAAACGGCCACAAAAGTCTGCCGGCGCCACGGTAGTTTGTGTTCTCCGGAGCCTCTGCACAGCCAACATGTCTCAGCCCCCTTCCCCAGATCGCTCCTTCTTTTCCCCCACCCCTCCTTTTCTTCGGGCCCATACCGCCACTCCGGTACCTTTCGTCGGAATACCCCTCAACGCCATTATGATCCGTCGCCAACCCCTTATTCGCATCGGAAAAACCCTCTCCCCACGACGATTTTTCCCATGTACTTCGCTGCCCTCTTTCCATCCCGCCACTTCTCCCGCTGCCATAACCACCTCAGTACCCAGCGACTTCACTTGGTCCTTAACTCCTCCAGCTCTTGCTAATCAAAACAAAACATTCGCCGCCCTTCATCTCGGTGATGGAATCCATCATGCTCGGTTTTTTGAGGTCCTTCTTACGAAGGGTTGAATATTGCCCGATCCGGTGGTTTGGAGTAAATATTTCACGGACGGGTATAAATAGATAATCGCGACTGTTCCCTTTCTCTCCGTCTCCCAAGGACTCCACCACTTTCACTCCCCACATCACGACGGCCGTAACCTCCGCTATCCTTCAGTCGACCCCGTACTAGCCCCTTTACTCGCAGAAGTTGTACGAATGAGGTTGAACACCCATCCAATCTTATTGTGCTTCAAATCTCGCCTCCCGCAGCATTCCAGTCACAGACATTTTCAGACCGTGAGCGCAAATGTTACCATCTTCGGATCCATCCTGAAATATTTTTCGCCGGCTCCCCTTCACCGCTGTCTATTATTATTCTCGCCGCACATCTTGATCTTCCTAACTTCCGTTTTCTCAACGCGTGGGTTTTGGTAATGTCAAGTTTTCAAACTCTCTCAAGCTATTCCCAGACATCTTAGAACTGTGGTCGAAATTTCACTGTTTTATGAAGCTAATTAACAAGTTTCATTCTGAACGAATATCTACAATCGTGTTTTAAGGAATTGTGTTTGTTCTGCCAATCAAGCACGCTTACAACTAATATTACAATTTTAAATGTAGATTTTTAAATGAATCATCGAATATCCTTAGCGAAATCACGATTTTTGTACATTTTCTGTATGTAGGAAAACATTTAATTAATTTAATTATTTCAAGTTGGATAATCTTTCTGGAGATAATAATCACATTGCATTTCCTCTAGATCCGGTTCAGTTACTTTTGTGCACTATTATATATTCCTCTCTAAGATCCACTATGAGCTTTGCGAGAGGTACGAACAAACCACCCTCTAAAGGCAAGTAACAATTAAATAAGCAATAAACAACGTTGAAATAACGAAAAATCAACTACTTTCAAATTGACATAGCGTTATGTGTTTAAGACTCCCATTTTAAAATGTAAAAGGAAATTTATTTAGTTATTTCTGCATATATCATAATTATATTCACTCTTGATCGAATTACTCGATTAAATAGACAGAGAGAGCAATGGAGAAAGCGCATTCCTTAACATTCATTTTGTTATGCTTTTTCATACTCCAGATTTCACGGAACAGCGTTCAACAAACGGAGGTTTCTCTTCTTGATTACTTCAGATACATTTGTTTTTCTCTCTTAGAAACTCTCGAAAAATTCAAAATTTCCCCAAATCTTAACATCATATTAAAACAAATTATGATCGGAAGTGTTCTCAGATTTGGAAGAGGGAAAGGCAAGGAATATTTCACGAGAGGATTATTTATTTGAATGAGATCATTAACCTTTTCACTGCAGTATTTCATATGAAGCACGTTTCCACCTCATCTCATACCTAATCTCCTGCCTCGTTATCGTGCAAAAACTACCCGTTTCGTCATGTTTATCGGATCACCGGGATGTTTTTCTCTATCTACCGCGGGTTTTCCCTTTTTTGTGATAGTTTTTAACGTAGAATATCAATTCCTTCCGCTATTACCTGCATGTTGCGCTAACTCGGGATGAATATAAACCGTCCGAAATTAGGAACGCAGGAAGGTTGCACAAGAATCAAGATTCTATTGTCTTGAATTGGTAATCCGCAGTTTGAGTTTAGGGCGTGACTATCTTATTATTTCCATCCTCCTGAATGTGACTCGAAGGGGATAAGCCACTCGGTCTCTCTCATTTTTTGCCCTTAGCTGTCATTTTACGTGATTGGACAGTTCTCAAGGAGAAAACGCGCTACGGGAGCTCGATGAAAATCATAAATATTTATAATAGGTTTATTTTCTCCCGAAAACCAAAGGAGTATACTAGACTCAATTCTACGCGATCCATCTAAGATATATATCATCTTTAGTCTCTCCTTGGAATATAAATTTTTATTCACGGCAGACTTCCGAATATCCCGAAAGGTTGGGAAATAACAATCCCCTGAATATCGAATAGCCGGATAGAAGGCAATATAGATTAAATTATGGCAAATTATTACAATTGTCTACTCTTAATTTAGAAAATGTCAATGGGGATATATATTTTAAGGAGGCACCTCTTACTTGAGTGTTCGCATTTGAGTGAAGCGTTTGAGTCAACCATCGGGTGAATGCGTTGCATGTAAATGGAATCATTTCAGGAGAGAGGTTACTTAGTCTTTAGCCGCATATAGTTTCCCGGGCTATGGGTGCTAGAGTACCGCGGTGAGTTTTCTCGAATTTTGATTGTGAATTCGGAACTCTAAAATCTCGGAAGTTACCATCTCTGAAGGACCATCATCCCTATTAAAGCCATAGAACTCCATAAATAAGGAAAAATCGAAAATGAAGATGCTAATACAATCATTCGATTACATAGAGCCTTCCAAAAAGACGCATACACACTTCAAAAAAAAAGAAATTTCGTATATATATTTCGATATAAAGTTTACTGTGACTTAATGAGATTAATACAAGTTAGTCTTGTCATCTGCAGTTATAAGAAGTGGCCAAGAAAGTGGCTATTAGCTTCACAATTACAATGATGACAAACTCAAGCCATCTCAATGGACTCGATGAATTTCACAATGGTAACTCATGCAACAGTTTGTCCTACTGATAAATGCCCCGAAGTTGATGACCTACCACTTTGAGCTCTTTGAAATGTTGACGATAGAAGTAAAATTTTACTAATCTTATAATGTCGGAATATATAAAAACATCTATAAGTGTTTCTTTTTCTGAAGTATGCGTAGAGTTTTTGGTGAACTCTGTATTTTAAGGATAGAGAAAATAATCTTATGCAGCTTAGATGTCGATATAACTTAAGGTTGTTCGAAACCGATGGATTTAATTCGACAGAGGTGTTTTTTAATATTGGAGGAGGAAAAGTTTGGGAAAATGGAATAGAAAGCAGGTGTTAGAGATGTGTCTAAAATTGATAATATCAAATCAAGAATCAATACTCTTAAAACATATTAAGTTGTAATGTATTCAATAATCTGAATTTCTTCAACATAAACATTTCAAATATTAGGAAACACTGAAATTGTAAGAAATAAATTATAAAAATTACATCAAACGTAGCTGACAGATGCGTCAATTTCCTCTGCTTCTAGCCTCGTGTTTTCTACGAACTTAAGATTTCATATCAAAGTTTTAAATCTGCGCTAGGAAAGGATCTATAAATGCTTTCATGATTTTAAAACCTTTTTGGAGCACTGTAACGCATAAATACTCGTAAAGTGGAAGTCAAATACTTGTTATTTCATGATTTTAATGAAAATATCTGGGTAAACGCGAAGCTCAAAGGAATAGTACTCAAATACTCATTTACCAAAAGCAAAGTATTTTGGAAACGCAGGCATAGGTGGAAAAAATTCAAGTGAGGTGGACGAAAAATCATCCAAAGAAAAAAATGTGTGCAAGTTTGAATAATTTTTCTCGAGAGAGAGAGAGTGTTCATGGCATGAGAACTCTGAGACAGAGACGCCTTTATAAAGCGGGGTTATCCTAATAAACAAAAGACTCATTCCACCCGCAATGCGAAAAGGATTACGTTCCATTCTTCACACCTTAAAAAACGGAAAGAAAGGAGAAAGCTCACAGGTGCAAGTGGTTTCGTGTTTATTTAAGAAATATTGCATCCTCGAGAAGGAAAGTGCACCTTTTTCCTTTCATCGCACACGGGTCTTTTCAGAGGCAACTTGTCATGCGGGCTGTGCTTTTATTAACTCGTTTGGAGTATGTGAGAGGACGAGATTACATACAAGATGTCGTAGAAACGGGTCTTCCTGCATGCGCTCTTTCGCCGAACATGTATGACACTATTTTTCGTCACCTCTCTTTCACCCCTTCCTTCACTTTTCGATTTCCACCTTCCCACTCTCGCTACCGTGGAAATATCGCTGCAGTAAATATTTGCCTTTTAATACTAGGAGGCGCTTCGCCACGAAATAGAGGCTTCGTGAGCTCTCGGAAGGCACTGTATCAACCATCTCAAATCGCAACCTCACCACCTTAATCAAAGGATTTATACATATTTGGATAGAAGAATCTCTCAAGATAAAAGTGAATTAAACAGTTGGTGTTAATTAATTGAGGATGAGGATCCGTGTGAAATAATGAATTATGAAAAAAATATGAAATAAAAATTTACTCAATGAATTAAAAGGTGATTGAGTAATTCATTCACTCTCAAATGAGCCCCTATGTTGATTTCTCGTTCTGCTGATTTGAATTAAACTGAAACCAATAAGTTAGTTACAAAGTCGAAAGATCGTAATTTATTATATATGGTTCTTACTTTGATAAGTTACAATTATAAAAAAAGAGTGTAAACCGAACCCTTGGCAGAATGTTAAACATCCATTTTTCGAAAGTTTGATCATTTGGTTACGGAGAGTAACCGTAAGGTTTTCTGTACTCGAATTTAAATCGCTGAAAACATTTATCAACATTAATAGTGTCAATATGGTATTGCCTAACTACGATGAATACCCTTAGGTATAACTCAAATTCCAAAACTCAAGCAAAGGGCTGAACTCTGCATTTCCTTCCAGGTTTCACTGCGACTGTTTCTTCTTGACGTCAGTTTCGTCAGTTGCTCTGCGAGCTTCTTCAGATCGAAGCTTTTGGAGTGCGATTTTGGTCGCCTTTATATACATTTTCCGCGGATCCTTTCAAATTACCATTAATAATAACAACAGACACAGAAAATCGTATCTTCAGAGTAAAGAAAAATTGCCAATTGTAGCGCTGCTTTTTTATGGAAGGTGGCCTAGGAAATAATACTTTAAATGATTCTACAAAGAAGTAAAATCATTTATATAGATGGAACTTGATAATCAATACACTCCTATGCATTATAGGCTATATATGATTGGATTCTTTCTTAAGAAGTGTTTCGCGTAAAGCATTATTATCATACCTTTATACCTCATCGGACCTTACACTCTTTAAACTTTACTAATTCATAGTTAAACTTTACGAAGTTTCTTGAATGCCTGGTATTGCTTTAATTCCCTCTGTTAATGAAGTTGCGATATCTATTTGACTAGAAACTGGAGAGAGACCAAAACAGAAATTTGTTTTCAAAGTAATCTCGTCTCTTTCCAACCGCTCCGATCATCACTTCTCTAAATCAAAACTTATTTTACCAGCTCACAGTTAAAAGGAAAAAGTAGCTTCCTTTTTAGCTTAGCTTTTTTACAGGGATCCGCAGCTTAAGGGAAACAGCACGACTGCTGAATAATATGGTAATGGAACGAATTACCTTCGTTAAGGAATAACAAGTGTGAAAAATAGCGACATGGCTGGGACTCGTTACCTTCGTTAGCCAAGACATCACGGCAAAATTAGAACGGTATAATAGACTACATGAGGTATTGAAGATACAGCCCGCATCTTATTTTGTTCCTCAAAAACGACTCCGATATTCTTGTTTCTTCCCATTTCCAAAAAATGTAGTCTAAATAAATTCCTCTTGACCTCCTTACTAATCCCTCATCCTCTCGTATTCTCCCGGTTTCGTTCTCACATTCACGCGCCAGTCCCTCCGGTATGCGACGAGGAAATCTGATACTTCAGAAAGACATAGACACGAGGAAGACAGCGCTGTGACAATAGACGGATCACACAGATATGATCTCGTAGCAATTGGCAGAGAATTCATAAGGAGGATCGCAATATGAAACTATTTCCATGAGTTCTCCACCTCAGCTCCTCCAGAATCTTCTTTTTTCTTTCTCTCTCAGAAACGAACCATTGCCCTTAATTCTCATCTTCTTTAGCCTTCTTTCCGTGTACACGGCCAGCACGCTTCCATTCAATTCCGAGGCAAACGCTTCTCGCACTTCCCCTTTTTGGCTGCGACCCACGAGCTCTGTCCTTGCTAACACTTGCTTGAGCGTGTTAGGTGGAAATTTCACTCCTGATAAAGACCGTCCACATAAAAACAAAATATGGCTGTAAGCCCTGGAGGCGTTTGAGATCAGTCTACTGAAAACTTACTCGCAACTAAGTCTTTCATAGGTGCCGATTAATCATACTCCGATAATTTAGGCACGCAAAAGACTTAAAGGGATATTCGGGAAAGAAACGAATCGTTTAGTTATTTTAAGAAAATAACTACGGAAACGTTCGATCAAATTTTCGTTAAAAACTATCGTTAAAAATGTTCGTTTTCGTTTCGTTTGACTAATATCCAATTGATTTTTATCTATAACTAAATTCAACATTTTCATTGCCCCAAATTAAGCGTCATTGTGCTGAGGGGCTGAAACGAAGTCATATTTAGATATGGAACCCTATCGAACTCCTTGTGAAACAAAGTTAAGAAAAAATCATATTCAGTTACCTACTTGCAATTTGGACCATGGTACCATACCATAGTAATTAATAAATCGGAAATAAATAATTTCATCGTGTCATAATTAAATCAATTCAGGATTTAAGCTCAAATAAAGAATTCTATTCGCATTAGATGACATTTAGATTGCATTTTTCAGTAACTTTCTACGTTCAGCCATCTCAATGCAGTTGGTAGCGAGTGCTTATTCTTTAGAGTCCGTTCAACGTTCCACGCTTAGCAATTGTACTTAAAATGCAATTTTACAAAATATATTTGACGTTCCATTCAAATGTTTACATCTTACAAACAGATAATATCGTAAGGTGTAACTTTTGACCTAATTGCGTATAACCTGTGGGAGGTAAATTAAGAGAAGATGTTTAGCATATATTTACTACGTTTTTGTAGTATTTTAAAAAGTTTCGCGACGAATGAATCCAAATCAGCTAACATTTTCAAAGTAAAATTTGAAAAAAAACGAAGTTAAAATTAAATGATAACATAATTAATGAGAAAATAATATTCTCCACTGTCTAGTTTAAAGCAGTGAATTGTTAAGACTAATTAATTAACTGATTAAACTAATTTTTCCATAAATTGAAAAGGCATTAAATTTGGAAAAAAAATTTTTTAATTAAGAATCAAATGTTTTATCGAAGTTTTGGATTAAAACCATGTTATTGACAGAAAAGGAAAAGCTGAAATAACCTCCAGCAAAAGTTAGGCATCTTTTTAAAACTAACTCTAAAATCAAATTAGGATATTTCTTTCTTAAATCCATCTGTGTTTACTGATATATTTTTTAAACTATATTTTTTGATATACTATAGGAGATCTATAAAATAAATCTTCCCAAAAGAGAGGAATAGTGGCTTCTAATACCGCCCTGTAATAGCAATTTTCATGCTCGCCTTTACGAGTACATCTACAGGAGAGATAGAAAGATAGTTAGAAACAGATTCCGACTAATTACTAGTTTCTAATATTCCAAACAATGCTTATGTTCGGTCAATCTTCACCTTCATACTTCAAACAATTCTTATACTCCTCCCGTATTCATCCACATCGGAAATAAATGATCTGGCCTCAGACCAAGGAAAAATGTAGGAAGGGTATATCAATTTGCGAGGAATCTCTTTCTCCCGCTGCTCTTTCCGCTCTCAACCGAAAAAAGGGACTTCTTAAGTGAAAAAGGGAAATCAAAACATTTGACAATGTTTGCGGAGTCTATGAAAAAGCTCTTAATTTTTCCGGATTTCCGCTTATCCCTCTCTCGATTCCGAGCCTCTTGTTCCTCCATTTCACTTTCAACTCAATCCTTTCATTTTCCATTCCCTTTTCCTCGATTTTCCTCACCCAGGCTCTCTTTGTGGGCAGATAGCCAAATTGTCTGAGGACTCCAGTCCACACAGCGTTCTCGCTTTCCACACTTTTCAAGCCACAGCTTTATCTTTTCTGGCATAAAATAACCGCGACACGGTTTGAGTTTTTTTTTGCTGTTTTCACAGGGAAACGGAAAAATATTTAGGGGATTGTTGTGCAAGGGACGCTTTTCTAAAGCTTTCCTAATTCTCTAGTCAATTCTAGGTGAGATTTTCACCACTTTCATAATTGTCATTGGACAGTTTTGCATCAGTCCTAATCGCAAACACGTGTTAAATCGTTCCCATTAAAATGACACCGTGCAGCCTGTGACAGTAGTGCTTTGCAATGTAGTCGGCCAGAAACTAAAGGTATCACTTTTCAGCAGGGTTTCGGAAAGTAATTGCTTTTTTCCACTCCGGTTCAATGAAAACGCCAAATTTTGATCCGGTTTAAGATCCGTTAGAAACCGTAGCCGGTTTGTTTCGCCTCAATAAAATAATTCCTGAATAAATATTATAATAACCTTGTTAAATACCATTTACTTCACTTAAATTTTAAATTTAAACTATTGATATGAAAAAATAATCATAGAGTGTATTCATTTTCAAAAGTTAAAGAGTGATTTTGATCTCATCGCTGCAAACTTTTATTAAATATAACTTCTGTTACATTTGATTTAAATGCAAATTGATAGTTGGAATGAAAAAATAACGGTTTTCGGTTGCGGTTCAGGTTAATCATTCTACATCTAATCAATTAATAATAGAATTCATAAGGAGGATCGCAATATGAAACTATTTCCATGAGTTCTCCACCTCAGCTCCTCCAGAATCTTCTTTTTTCTTTCTNATCAATAATAAATAATAATTAAATAATTACCGATTAATTAATAATTAACAAATATTAATTGATAATTAATCGGTTGCTGTTCAGGTTAATCTTCTACATCTTAATTTTTCGGTACGGGTTCGTTTTTCTCTCCGGAAAAATTAATGTTTATTTCTGTTTTGGTTTTCGGTTCTGTCCCGGTTTGATATCTCGGTTTACAGTATTTCTGTTTATGCAGGAAACAAAAACTTTGAAGACTGCTCTGCCTATTCATACATTCTCCGAAGGGCTGTATCCTTACACGTAGGCAGGTGTGCTATACCGTTGTGTGCCTGATATTGCGTCCCATAAAAGCCACGGCGCTTTGCAATTCAACGGTGTCAAGACCACGGCCCACGATGATGTTGGTAGACTAAACCGATGAACCGAATTGTGATAAAATAATGGGGATTTTCTCATGATACCTAACTAGAACTCTGTTATTTCAGGACATAGCATTTAGTCTTAAACTTGAGATAAATTCAAAATAAATGTCAAAAGACAGAACGAACTGGGAGCTATAACTATGAAGCAAACGTAGAAAACTCTGCCTCCGCCCCATTTTCCATCAAGGCAATTCCAAACTTTGGGCACCACAAGTTCATTTAACTGGCGGACTAATAAATAAAAGAAAAATGCCATAACGCATGAGGTCCACTGATATATATTTACTTCCGCGTGAACATCGATTCTTGCATTCTCTAAAAATAATATTTATACCGCTTTCGTCTTCATGCTTTAAATCAATTTCAGGGAAAATAATCCTGGAAACATCTTGATAATTTTATTTACATATACAATCATGCTGTCTTTCCTCGCTATAAGCATTATAATCGCACCGTTGATTCAAAATTATACCTCTTTCATCCTTGCAATATCTCTTCCGTTTCAGAATCTGCAAGAAATATTGCAACCATTGCAAATATACTTTATTTATTATTTCAGCAGAGAAAATCGACTCTCTTGAAAGTCCAGACCTTAGTAAAATATCCCTTTAGTAGCTGCAGAAGCATTTTATTTTTAGTCAAAAGATAACTGCGTAAATTCTTTTATTTGAAACAATAGAAGGCTAAAAGCAACAGGAGTTTTGAGGAAAAAACAGGGAGGAGTGCCTCCAATGCATATTAGTTTCCAACCCTTTTTATCGTCGGAAAAAGGAACTATCAGCATCACCTCGATTAACTTCTCAATTGATGGAAGTCATTTTCCAACCCCACCTCTATTTCCTCCCATCCTTCGTTTCCCTCACACGTTCCGTCGCTCCGCGGATTCATTAACCTTTTCAAAACGATAGCCCCTGACCTTTCCATAGCTATGGCTCATTCATGCCTTCCACCTCATCCATACCTCCTCTCTCACCTTCTCTATCGACTCTCACTCAATGACCCAACTCGCGCTATAATGCGACCTGTGAAATGTGACTGACAACGAAGAGAAAAGGAACATGTAAATGTAGCGTTAAACGACGAGAAAAAAATGAATTTAAGGACTATCAGCCTTAACAAGCCCTACTATTCAATCCTGTCGGTCAATAACGTCATCAGTCTGAAGGCTCACTGGATTCTCATTCCCTTCTTCACCGGCTACCGTAAACTATGGATAAGGGATGGGCAAGATGTGGTAGATTGCCCTTTTTTATCACTACCAGAATGCTAAGAACGGAAAAAACGCAAATGCAGCACAATGACCCTAGGAATAAAGCTCTTCGATAGGGAGTTACCTAGATGAATGCAATTACGAAAGGTCACTCATACCTCAGCAGCTTCCATATCATCGCAGCTATGACAAAGATGAAGACAAGAGTAACAGTGTCCTCTAACCAGTACTAAAATAAGTATTCCATCAATCAATATATGGATACAGGAAGTATTTAGTCTCCGGAAACAATAATCTGTCCTTTCATAAAATTAACACGTATACAACTTGTTTCAAACATGCTAATTATGATCATGCATGATTTCATATTCTAATTAACACAAAGATTCAATTTTAGATCGATTTTCCGTTCAAAAACTACAAATCGCTTATCGTAATAATCCCTAAAAATACACTGTATTACTGTACACTTTTTATCTCTTTAAGTTTTACACTGGTAACCCAGCCATCTTAGAAAAGTCGCACTGGAATCACATTCGTTATTCGAAACCTTCGCTAGCCAAAGCGCTATATCACTTAAGTGGCCAAACAATAACATAAACGTAAAATCTAGCGGATGCTGCAACTTCCCTTTGCAATTAAGAAAGAAGAAGCATTAATTTTTCTCTTATAGCCATTTCTGAATGTTTGTACCCGCATGCATGCGCGAGCATCCTCTAAAACATTTAGCGCAATCCGCCTGCATCAGCTGATTCCGAAAATCTGCAAAAACAATCAGAAAGGTGTGTTCATAGAAAGACATACTAGCACGCTAGCGAAACTAGTCGCCGAAAATAAACTTGTGGAAATTACATATTAATTACTTGTGGAAATTCTATGTACTTCCCTCTTCTTCGACAAAAACTCTACGGTAAATTCGTTACTAAGATCTATCTTTTGACGAGGAATCCCTCATTATATTATCTTAAGGTATATATATTTTACTTGATATAGTTTAGGGCGCTAATTTTTACATTTGTCATCTCGGTGGAGGAGTGGTTAATGTTCTAGCGCGCCAACGCTCCACCACCAATGTCCCGGGTTCGAATCCCAGCTAGCCGGATTTTTTCGGTTAGGGAATGGTTGTGTGTGTCCGTCCTTTGTTATTTTTTGAGGCTCACTA
>KZ308537.1:101929-132244 GCA_000376725.2 Ladona fulva
ATATATACCAATATATATAATATAAATTTATATTTAGGGTGGAAATGAATTGTGTTCTAATTATGTACGAGTATTTCGTTTAAATAATCGTTCTAAAACGTATTTTACAAACCAATCCTATCTTTTTCAGTTTCTTATGATATATTACAATTAAATTCGCAACAAAAGCATTGGTGTGAAGAAGATCTATGACTATTTATTAAATATGGATGGTAAATCACCCAATATGCTAATTGATTTATAGTTTTAATGAGATTTGTCTGAAATATATTTCAGATTATTTTTTTACACGAGATAAATTTAAAATGGCATTTCTTTGAATTTCATACTTGGCAAATTGGCTATATAATTAAACAGGCATTCAGATACATTTAGTCTTCTAAATTTGGGATGAAGCACAAATTTGCATTTTAAGGAACATATAAGCTCTGACTCTACAAGCCGAAGTAAGTGATTAATAGATTATTCTCTTACATACAATGCACTAGAAATACACAATGGTTGGACATATCATATTCCTTCAACACATTCGCTTTCTTCTGGTCAAAAGGGACACTTAATATTTGGACACCAAATGTTCAAAAAGTGGTAAGGAAAGAGTGGGGATTTGGAAAAAAGGAAGTACAGGAGAGGAATAAGGAACCACAGATTTTAGTGAAGACGAATAGGAGGCAATCTACATCAATGCATTAGCAATAATATATTATGTATTGCGTGGTGAGGTAGTTATCTAATTTTTAATGTTGTTACGAGTAATCAATACTTCAAGTGAAGCCTCACTTCATACCTAATAATTTTCATGTTATTTTGAGGGAAAGGTTTTCCTTCACAAAAAAACTTCCGACCCCGCATGAAGCGCTGGTATTGCTGATCAATGTGTTGCTAATAAAAATGAAGTTTCCGTCGAGTAATTGGTATAATCGTGTCGTAATTATCATATATAAGTTATAAACCATAGTAATTAAATAATAACGTGCGCTGTTTCTTTTCTTGCAGAATGTCCACCCGCGGAGGACGGCATGGAAAGATTCGCATGTCCAACTCCGGATAGAATGGGACGCTACCGCTGCATAGACGACCATGTGTTGTGCGATGGCTTCATTGACTGCCCCAACAATGAAGACGAGGACCGGCAGGCCTGCATGTTTTACAAGACGGTGAGTGATGACCTCGACCCATTTGAGTCCGCCCCCTCTTCCCTTACGATTCCCATCCCTCGTTCTCGATCGATCAGCATGCACCCTTTGTGTTGAAAGCTCCACTTGTTGACTGCTTTGCGGCATTACCATGATTAGGCCGAGTTTAATGGCTCATACAAGTAGAAAAGAGAGCCATGTGCCATTTTTTCGTCTTTTAGCTACATTTACTGGCTAGGGGAATTGCTGTTCAGAGATTTAGGATTCTGTATAGCGTCCGAAAGAGATTAAACGAAAGATTATCTCTCTTGTATAAGGTAAAAATATTTCTGACGAGATAGATATAAAATAATCTACAGCTCCAGTAACTCATCAGCCCTGTAATTGCTTCAAGTGTGGTTCTAAATTAATACCAGTATGCACAGATGTAATAAATTAATTTAAAACAATGTGACCAAAAATCGAAGTTAGTTCAACTTAGCGCATTCTATAACTATCATATGCTTTAAAGTACAACTTCGACATTTGTAACTTACTAAATCCTCTATTCTGTAAATTCATTACAATTCTATATATATATATTTAGCCACAGATACATTGTAGTCTTCCTTTCAAGTAATTAATAGGATAAGTTTTTATGTCGGCTTTATTTCAAATATCGCGTGCAAAAGTATTCAAGTCTCAGAAGAAGATACAGTGGAAAGTTATTGTCGGTTTGTAAGGCGTTCGTATCTATCAAAATAAATCACTCGATGATTATCATGTGCACGAAAATATTGAAAAGTAAATTCAACCCATAAGATGGTCTCTCTAGTCGACAGAAGAAGAAAATAACGACATGTTGAGAACGGAGTTTAAAATGTTATCAGGTTACTGATACATACAGTATATTGATCACCTTCTTTTAACTACATGAATTCGGTGTAACGGGTGTGGTGATGAAAATAAAAAAATTTATTCTTGCCTATGATAAAAACAATTCGGTAATGCAAGCTAAGTACTTAGCACAGTCACGAACTTTATCTTATCCTATAAAAGTATCGTATTCAATTAATAAGCAATATGTCACATAAAATATTGAGTAAATATTAGTCGTGCAAGGTTTCAAATGTTATTTGTAAGGAAAGCTTGCAAGCTAACTACGTATTTTATAAATGGAAACGAAATCTCGAATACCAGGACATTTCAAAATTTCAAGACAAATTCTATCCCAAGAACATGGAGGTAAAAAACTTTCTCCAGTAACCTGTTTAAGCATCCTACCATTTCACATTTTCCTAGTTTCAAAGACGTTATAAAGGGATAAAAGAAAGAGAATAAGGTTTCTGCAAACGTAGGAAATACTGAGATAGAAGGAAAAACGCTTCCTCGAAAGTTAGTTTCAGGATATAACAGACATAAGAATAAGAATCTGAGTATTATTATTATATTATACATTACCGTCGCAGTTAGACGCTGAGTCAGGTGGTGACGCTAACTTACACTAATTTGACAACTAATAAAATACTAACACTAATTTGACTAACTAATACAATAGACAATTATTAATAGACAATAATAATAATAACATCAAGTCAAAAATTTGAAATTTAAATTATGGATTTGAGTCAGGAAATCTTCGATTCTGTTACAGTATGTATATCGGAATATATTTGACGCAAAGTATCAAATTGATATGGTTTTTTCAGAGCTGTTAAGAGCAGAATGGGTTATACTGATTCCGTAAGGAAGTGAACGTAAAATAAAAAGTATGTGATGAATGACTGTTTGAGATATTGTTTACATACTTGCCGGGTCTTTTTTGCAAAGAAATATATGGAAGTTTAAACATGCATGCATATTTATAAACGTAACATTTATGATTGGTAAACGTTGAATTTTTTAAATAGTTTTTTTTTGTCAATTGTCAATTCGGTCAATTAAAAGGAGAGAACGCTTATTTTTTAATTTTAGCCAAAAAGTACGAAAATTGAAGTATTTAAATGTAAAACACTGGAATTTCTTTGTCAAAATGTCGTTATATACTAAAAATATACATAACGCACATGCATTATTGTTCAGCACCAAGTGCGGGTTAATTCTCCCTTGCCATTTTTATCAAAGCGTCGACGAGGGAAAATAATGTTTCAGACTTGACTTCATGCAAATTTAGCCATTTATCTTTTTGATTAAAAGAGATGCGGTGGAAAACCTTTTGTCTACAGCCCATGAATAATGTCGTGTAGCTAATATCCTATCGCTAAATTATTGCCTCCAAGGAGACATTAAATCATCTCATTTAAGGACTATCATTATCCAGAAAGAAAACTTCTTAACACTTTCATCGCTGGGAGCCTATAAATAAGTTTCCAATACGACCCGAATCCTATCTTCTTTCGTAGTTACCCAGCAGCAAGAAACTCGAGACAAGGACGCAAAATTGGACAACTTTCCAGCATCTAATTCCCCTAAGTTAATAATACACGCTGATGCACACTCACCTTTCTCCTGAGTTGGAACATGACAATAATAGTTCCCCAACTTTACACATTACGAGCCCCACATGATCTCGAAATGCCTCTGAAGTCTCGCGATTAATGAAATCGTTTAAAGATGAAGAAGGAAAACTTCCACCATGCTTTCGATAGGATTTTAAGAAAGGGTTTCTTCAGAAGCTTCTCTTTCCTCAAAGAGATGAGAGAAAATGCGCCAACTAATGGGCCATCACTAAGCTTACCGGAAAGCTGAAGAGTAGAGGTAATAGATGTGTGCACAGTTTATACCACATCGAAGGTTGGCAAAATATGTAAAATAGCACAGCAAGTGATGCCTTCTTATACAGATGATATTTGACTAGAAATAAAAAAATACGCTTCATCTCTAGGACAAAATTTTAACCTCTAACAACTGATTTTTCGGAAGTTGAATAACATACTATCGATAGATAAATTAGGCTTGTATTAACTCCTAGAGGGCTAAACTGATTTTAGAAAACTTTCGAGTTCTTCGAGACCTAAATGGATACAGAAAGCATTTCAAAATCTACATTCAATGTAGCTCTTGTAGTTTGAAATTTATAATTATTAATCTAAAATAGTTATCTCTACTGTTTTATTTCAATGGTATATACAAAACTGCGGTTCACTGTAAGACAGATTCAAATGAGTATTGGCTTTATCTTGGATCAGTATAGACCATTTTATGAAATCTTCAAGAGAACACTGAGCCCACGGAACTGGTTGAAGGATCGCTGGTTGAATAATCCTGATCCAAACCTCCAACAATACAAATCTACCGAAAAAATTCACCTGCACCTAATTCAGGTACAATAATTTTAATTAGATGGTTTACATTATTCAAATATTACTCACAGTTTTTGTTCACAATCCATTTTTTATTTCTTAATTCTTCCGCGATTTCCTACATTGACTTCGTTGAGTCAAACCTAGACGAAAAAGATTAGAGCTATAAAATATTTCAAGTCTACAATTCACAGATTTTCACAGTGATACGGTCGTTGTGAATATCCGCAGCAATGTTCAAAATTACAGCTTTATTTATCTAAAATATTCATAAACTACACGTCGAATCTTCACCGTAAAGTTTTGGACACGTAATTGGTGGTATATGATTGACCATTTCTCCTACGGTATGTAAATAGATACGTTTGTGAGGATTCATGCAAAAACGAGCAGATGTTTAAAACCTTCTTTCGTCCACAGTATACCAACAAGTCGCCTATCTTTGGACAGATGTTATATTTTTACCAGAATGCCATTACTTCTCCCTTTATTCCCTTCGGTCTTTCCGGACTCCACCCCTATTCTCCCCGTGCTCTAATGGAGGTGCTGGGAATTATTTCCCAAAATGGAAGATATAAATATCTCCCTTGGAAAATGGGGAAGGCAGAGGGAAGAAGGTGAGTGGCTGTGGAGAGGGAGAGAGGGAGCTGAGGAATGGAGATGAGGTCGAGGAAAAGAGACCAGGGAAGAATGACGAATATAATAGAAGGGTGCTTCGTAAAGATTTTGGTCCGAGAACCAATTTACGAATTCAGAGATCAGCAAATACCCTCTACTAAAAATTCAAGTCAATCGTCGATAAAAATAGCGAAATAAAACACCATGGACGTTGTTGATTTGCGATTATTAGACCCCGTGTAGGATATGTGTGGTGTTAGGATCTTTGCAGATAAAGGATGGCCCGGTGAATTATGTATGAACTAGTAAATGAGATAGGTGATAAGTTTGTTAATGAAATGCTGCAATTATTCGGTAAGTGTTGCAAAGATGCTTCATGACGCAGGAAGAAAAATTGGTAGAAAAAATAGGGTCAAAACTTTGGTTGAATTTGCTCATTAAATTGAGGGATGATACATCTTCCGAAGATCTAATAGACATTTTTCGTTCACCCTGTTATCGATCGATCAGATAATGCGAAAAATCAAGGTGGACGTATCGGTCGGTCGCTTCGAAAATCTATTTCCTCCACAAACGATACGTGATAGTAATCAACTAAGAGAATAGACTATACGATGCTTGTACCAATCGTATTAAGACTAAAATAGGTTGACTAAGTTTTCTAATAAATAAATAGAGGGTATTTGTCAAGCAGGTAGGATATACTAATATTTTCTTTCCTGGAAACGGGCGTGAAATATGGAAAAATAATATTTAGCATTACAAGTCAATATGTAATAGGTCGCAGGCGATTAAATACTACACAATTTGGTGATGATGAGACTAAACAAATTATATTAGCTGTGAGATTGCCAACCAAGACAACACCCCAACAAAGAAAAATGGACAGGTACGTGTGAGAGAGACAATGAAACTCCTAAAGCCATAAAAAGCGATGTAGCCATTAATCCGTCAAAAACCAAAAATCTTTGGAGACAGAACTCTGTCATGAAATAAACTCTTTAAATTCTATTCTTATAAGTATTTGGTGTCCAAATACGTATATGGATTGGGGTGGAACGTATTCCACCTCTGATTAGGACAGCCTTGCTGTCGAAATGCGTATAATTGTATAATATAATTTCAAGTTTTTTATTTTCTAACGCAGTTTTGGCTCCAGACTCTATTTTTTGGCTCCATCACTTGTAACGGTGTTAGAATCTTTATTGTGTTTCTCTTAGACATACCTCTCCAGTTTTTGATTGGGGTGTAGTCTTTGTTGACAATCACGTTGACACAACCATAAGTTTTGATCTCATTTTTTTATTATATTAGCAATATTACAGAATATAGCCACTAACAACAATGAAGAGGCACTAGAAATATTAGAAAAAGTTACATAAATGTGAGCCAACCAGGTGTTTGACCAAAGTACATGTTTTATCATGTTATGGAGCTATAACGTGTTCCACTCAAGAAATGATGCAGAACTCGGAGACCCCTGAGGAACGGTAGACCACACGTCGAGAAACACCGTCATAAAGCAATAAACAAGAGGGCTGATCGGATATTGCGTAGAGAGACCACTTGTTACAAGCGTAAATCACATTACGAGATTTTGATTCCTTCTCCTATGTCCTGACTAGAAATAAACCGGACGAATGGCGGTGTGACGAGTAACTTTTTTGGGTTTGAGAAATTTGTTGTTTGAGTGATAACTGAGCCCTCAACTATAAGACTTTCTGCGTTGTAACGGGTCACCTAGAGTGTGGCTATGATAATTAAGTAAGACGATAAGAATTTTAATCCATGAAAAGAAGAATCTCTACAAATTAGTGTTCTTCCCTGGTTTCTCTACCCTTGTGATTGACAAGTTCATAGCCACTAAAATGGAAAGCATTTTATACTCCCAATAAAAATTAACTTACTATAAACATATAATTTTCTTAAGGTTTGCGTTGCATTAATCGAATGATCTCGGCATATCCCTGAGATTCACCGCGAAATGAATAAGTAGAGGAGTGCTAGGAAATGAGCAAAGATCATCCTCATATTTTGCTACTTTCGTCGTCACTTTCTAAAATTCGGTTAACTGTTACGCCATATTTCTACTTGCTTTCATCGCTAGCAACGAGAATACTGAGATAAAGCACAAGTAAATTGACTGTCTCATATATAGTAAGAACGTTACGAAGTTCACCTTACAAAGGAAATCTATTGGTAACTGGCAATGTCTACAGTCAGAATTACACTTCATATGTAGTATTTATTTATGATACTGATGTACTAATACCACTTTCATTAGGAAAATTTTATCTCACGTAGATCACTTCCACTACGAACCCTTGAAAATGTACGAACACGAACAATCATGCTCTAACCAGGATTCATAGCCGGTACACAGTTCCGGTGCTTAAACCTACGCCGCCAAGGAAAAATTGCGTATTTAGAGCCCATGGTCACGTTAGATATTCTCAACGATAAACTGAATGAGACCACGAAATTTATTACATCCGTATACGTTTAGAAGAAGATATTTCTCTCAAACTTCATATTCTCCAACTGAGGAAAAATCTTACTTCCCAATCAACAGCGCAAACACCCATAAGAAAGCCCATTGAAAAATTCAGTCTTAAATTCCATCCAAGGGAGGAGGGTCTCGATGCGTTCAGCTGGTATTGCAATTTCCATGAATGTCTCCGAAAAAAAATCTCACTCGTATGCGACACTTAAGCATCGTCTCAAGATGACTTCCTTCCTCTTCCTGTATGATTCTCTCGTTTTTGTTAGTAATGGGCCACTATTTTTTCGTCCTATATGACATCCAACGCGTATTCTGAGGCTCGAATGCGAGGTGTGCCAGTAATCTTCTCTTCCCTAACATTTTTCTCCTCCAGAGATATTGCGTGAGCGAATGAGAGAAGAGGGAGTAAAAAGGGAAAAGAATAAGAGACGTTATTGCTTAACGGAGAGTAAAGGTAGTTTCCGCCCTTCTTCCCTTCAGATGCAATTTAAAGAGCTACATTTTCTTGATTTTTTATTTTTATTTTACAAAATTTACGTCGGTTACAACTAGCTCGACCGTTTATCTAAAAGGTCATGCCTTGCGTCTATTCCCTGAGGAAACAAAGCGCCACTGAATGACTAGATCATAGGTGGCCAAATCGCGGCGCTTTGCTCTCTTGAGTGAAGCTCCTTCCCATTAACCGCTAACAATTAGTATGAGCTGGATTCTATTTCAGAACATATTTTTGATAAATTTAATTCATCAAACCCAAGCTCCGTGAACAATTTACGAATCGATGTCTAACAGATTGCTGCGTACAGCCCTAAGAAACTTCAAACTTGGTAGACGGAATACGGTGGCTCACGTAATCGTTTCATGAAGTCGGTTATTCAGTACTTTCTCATGCATGATGAACTTTAATTCAATCTTGATCAGGCTATTGATCGGGTTTCAGGTTTAGAGCGCCGAATGGATGTAAATAATATATATTGAGACTAAACGGCTTAATCGGCGAAAAAAATACTGCTGGAAATACACAATGACTACATTAGAAGTTAGTTTAATTGACTAAGATAAGTGATGTGATAGGTATGCAGTTGTTATAATGCCCCAGATGCTCTAACCAAGAAAGTCAGAAACTATATTTTATGAAATAGATATTTTAAGACGCCGCACCTCGGTCAGAAATTTTGTAAGGCAAATTTTGTTGCAAGCAACGCTTCCACAATTTCTCCTTTCCGCCGATTTTTCCTCTGGCCCGAAAAGTTCTCTAGCGTGTCCGTTTAAATCACTTAATTCATTGGATAATTTGTTTTCTCCCTTCTTCAAAGAAGTGCCCCATTCCGATGTATCTTAATTACCTCCAGTTTTGGTGTTTCATCTGAATATGATTTTTGTGTAAAGCGTCAATCTTCCCAATCCTTTCCCCCACCCTCCCAAACTGCCATTAATCTAAGCAATTCGTTTCGGCCGAATCCTTTCAATAGTCATAAAGCAGCCAAAAGGAGAATTCTTAACTTTTAAATTTCCATTTTTATACCCTCATATTTCCGTTTCCCCCATTTCCTTTCTAGATTTGGAATTGGTTTTCGTTAATCTATCTCTTCACTTAGACTTATACAAAATGTAATAGAAATAATAAAATTCGTACGTCATACCAGGTAGTTATCCCTTAATTACAGCTCTTTATTGTATTTCTGTCTTAAATGGGGTCAAAATTGACAAAGCAAAATTTTATGGAAATTATTGCATGTGATAAGATAACTACAGGTAATAAAAATTAGATGATAGTTGCTTATTTGTGATAACGTTAACGAATTTTATATTTAGAAGCAGAGCATTAAAATGATAGAATCGAAGGGTATTCTTAAGAAAATAATTTGCTATTATTTCCCTGGTTACATACCTGAAATATGATACATTCTCGTAAAATTATCCCATTTAATCTATTAGCTTTTCAACTTCTTATATTGTAAATACATTTCATCAGATGTTTGAAATATCGTCTGTTAAGTCATTTTTGATTATGCTTTTCCAGCTTACGTTGTTTTAATTAGTACAAAATTATGATACAAAGTAATTATGTATAAAAATTGTTAATAGTATTAAAAATTAAAGCATCTAATTCCCTAGAAATTCGACTTTAATACATATTAGCCAAAAGGAGACTTGATTGTAAAAAATCAATTTACACCTCAGTAAGCTTAAATCACTAAAGCCACTTCATCAAATGAAGAAGGGAGATGTAAGAGTGATACTCTCAAATTTATCAGTCTACAGTTCTAACGGATCTCTTTCAAAGCACAAAGGAGATAAAATGAAAATTGATTTTAAGTCAAAATACAGAAAGCTGCTGCTTGAAGCAGTTTATTCTAACAGATAAAATACCTAAAACGAAGTTTGGGACTTGTGACTTTTACCGGAGATTCAAAGGTACCTTGAAGGTACCCTTCTTAATTATTCAAAATTCGCGGCTTGCCCGATTAACTTTGTGGATCTGAATGACAAAGAAACAGAAATTAAGACTACGGTCAGAGTAAAAAGTGCCAATATTTTCACAACGGCACTTTAGATAGAATATCCCGCTTGCTAAAGTGAACACTGAGACTGAGAACTAACGATTCATCAGTGTTCCGCTGGAAACCGATTGGAAAGTACTGCCTCATGGTCTTCCGATGAGGAAGGTCCTGCATTGCCATTTCAAAGCAATCTCTAGCTACTAGGGGAATCCCCGTGGATGACTTATGCCTCTGTTTCATGTTTTATATCATCAACGTTTTCTTTTTTCCATGTTTCAGACCAAGGCGCACTTGGACGTGTTAGCAGACGCCCTCCTGAGGTGGGCGAGGGGTCGCTAAGACGGCGGGACGATGGAGTGAGGAGGCGCGGCATGAGGGGGGGGCGAAGAAAATGTACAGCTGATGAGAAATGAGGACCGTCGGGAGAATGGATGGAGACGAGCGGCAGCAAGAAGAGGACTATTGGAAAGGAAGAGCGGAAAACAACGTAAGCGGAAGGAAGCGACTTGTCGCCACAAACGGCGACGATCGATTCAGAGCGACTACGAGGATCCGTAGGCTGAATAGAATAAGTGAAGAACCGTAAAAGGATGGATTTACGTAACAAGATTCGATGACACAGACGGAGCCCGAGTAAAAGCAGGGAACGGTATTAAAAGGACATTTTCGGAAAAGTTGTTACGGAAATATTTGATACCTGAGTTTTTCTATTAATCTATTAACGTAGTTCGACCTATCTTTCCTCTGTCCCTATTTTCAAACTCTATCTCTTGAAGACGGATGAGAAACTATCCGGAAAGATTAAGGGTGGTTTGAGCGTGAAGCTTCCCTGCCGAAAAAAATACGGGGGAAGCTAATACAGATCGACATGATGAAAATTTTAGACAAGAAGTCTTATGGGTTTTTGCTTTGAGTGATTGTATCGAGCATGGAATAGAGAAAGCCAAGCTCTTTTTCTTATCTCGAGAAACCTATGTCAAAAGAGGACCGCTGCCAGCGGTTCCGCGTCAAAGAAAGGTGCTCTGCACTTCGCAAAATAATCGATGTGATAGTTATTTTGATTTTTCTTCGAAAAACGTGATCGCCTACCAAAACAGAAAACAATTATGAGTAACGTTGAATAACGCAATGAGATCGCAACTCCTTCAAAACTTTATTCGGTGATAAATTGTACCCAATGTCCCTATCTAACCCTTCAATATTAACCCATAACATTGAAAAACCCTCCCAAGATGTAAGCCAAATCGCATTTGGAAACAAACGCGCGAAAAAGTGCAAACATTCCTAAACTGAAACTCATGCTGGGGAATTCATTAGTAATACTTCAACTTCATTCCAATCCTATGGGAAATTCCTTATAAGTGTCCAAAACATTCACACTTCTCACGCATTCCACCTTAAACACACACAAGATGCACGCTCATTTTTTACGCACAAGTTTTATGCACCACTGTTGTTGTTGTCGTAGCGTTTTTTATTCCTATCGTTCGCGCCTTTTTACGAAGAACCCCAAATTTGAAAGTTATATGACTAAAAATATATTAAAGTATATGTATATACAGTTAATGTTGGCACACTTTGCACTGTTTTGAAAGCCTATTCAGAAGCTATTCTTGTTATCGTAGAGTAGAAAATGTGTCACGACTTCCCTCCAAAATTAAAATCACAGCGATTTCCCGCACAATGTGGTTCTTATTAACACTCTATCAGTTCTATTTTGAGGATAAGAATTTTGAAATTTATAGGTCGCTAAGAATGAACTGATTTCCGCCAAAGAATCCCATCCGAGTAAAGGAACACTATTTCGAGGACGAGAAAATTGGAGTGGGAATTTTTCTAACGATTTTCCTATAGTTTAATCTTGAAGAATGAAAAAACTGTAATTTTTAATGGATTTTTACAATCCGAGAAATTACATAGCTCAGCAGATGTATATGCGTTCGAGATAGAACTTTAATAATAAGAGATTTTGTTAGAATTTTTCACATAGCTTTGTGCAATGTTTTTACGAGACGAAAAAAAGAGAACGTTGTTTGTACTTCCGAGAAGAGGTTATAATGAACAAAATGGCCTAATGTTGTCCAATTAGGGTAAGGAGTGTTATTCTGAAACTCGCAGCAACGAATTTCTTGTTTAATTAAATAGCTAAAATCTCGTCGTGGCTCTATGCATCTTCAATGAAAATCATAAATGAATTTAGGTTCTCTGAAGAGCTCCGTTTACTTTTCCTCAGGCTCAAGCGTCGCCAAAATAAGGAATGTTAAAATATCAAGGAAACTATTAGCAGGAAAATGCACTTTAAATAATATCCTCACTAATGCAATACTTTAGTAAACTTCGTCTACACAGTAGGGAGTAGTATTCCACTATGGTGGAGGGGGAAAATTATCAGCCTCCTACCTGGAGCCTCGGCAGGACGCTGTGTACTTACATCTAATAATAAATCAAGTATCTAAAGGTCATCCAAACAAAGTTCGGTCGGGAAATTTCGTCGGATAGGTGTAGAATATCCATGATTGCATGCTAAAGTTCAGCCGCAGTCTCTTAGGGGTTGGCCGTCTTCGGCCCCTCATATATGTTCGTACGTGTTTATATGCCGCTATATGTAATCGATGTAAAAGAATATACTCAATGTGTAGCATATATTAAGAGTAACGAGAACCCAAATATTAAAAAGTGACCCAAGCCCCTTTAGATGAATAATATTACATTAAGAACGTATTTATCGAAACTCAGTGTTCATGCGTGTGATTAAATGTATTTGAGTAGACGTTGCACCTGATCCATATGTATTGGAAGAGAAGCCACTTAGGGCAAACGCGAGACGGCGACTGAACTTTCGTAATTGCAAGCAGGAAAGTTGAAGAGACTGCAAAAACTAATAATTTAGGAGTTTTTCCTCATCGGCCACGCGAGGCATAGCCTCGAGAATAAATATAAGGTGGAAGCATAAAATCTCATCGAAGAAATTTTTTAAAATTTGGGAAATATGAGAAACAGTGAGCTGTTCTTAATTCAAGGAAAAGAAAGTACCGCAAAGAGGGACGTGATACAAAAAATCCTTTCTTTCATGACGGGAAGACGAGATTTTTTGTGATTTCGAGACTCTCCTCAGAGAGACATTCATTCGCAGAAGGGGTGCCGGGATCGAAGCCCTATCTGTTTCCGAGGGGCTGGATCAACACGCCAGCGAGGTTTGTAATTTGTTTGCGGTGATACAGGCATCGAATCTTATACATTATTTTGTTTGTTACTTTCTTAGTCTTCTTTGGATTGGTACCTTTGCTATTCGGTCATAAAACCCATTGGTAAAATTGGAGTGGATTAACTTCTGCGAACAACGTGCTTTAGTACTTAATCAAAACAAAATGGCAGCCGGACGTGCGGAATGGCGGAAGGCGGCGTTGCCGAATTCGGTGCAGAGCCCGGGCGATGACGTCATCATCATCCTGAGCCCCCGGACGCTCTACACCGGTGTCGGAATTCCGTCCCCTGCTTCGCCGATGACTCCCTGCCACCCAAAATTAATGGCGACGCCGTATGCGATGCTTCACGGCGCCGCCCCCGAAATTTTCCGAGACGACGCCTGTAAACCGCCGATGTAAAAAAACAAACCTCGCGGCTTGCTGTTCAAATTGAGTGGGAACAGAGCGCGCTTCCATTACGCTTCCGATTCTCGAAAGGATCTTCCTCCGCTAAGAGTCTCGAAAGGGAATTGACAGATTGATACCGGGAAGAAGGAGAAACATCGCTGACATGATGACCTAACTCGTTCGTTTACCATTCCACCTTGCGAGAGCATACAGTTTTGCACACTTAAAATCAAGAAGAAGTTTTGCTAGGAAGACAACCGCTTAGGCCAACGAGGACGAAAGAGAAACGGAGCTCAATTGATCATAAAGGTGATCTGAATGACAGTTTTCGGCCCTGCCACGACGGCTTACGGAATCTAAATCGAATCAAATGCTTTTTCTCTTAACATTCACCACATGGTGATATTTTACTTAAATCTTCGAAGAATACACTTCCAATGCAACATTTAGAGTAAACGTAAAATTTGAAACGTTCGTCTGCGAGGGAAGGAATAACGGAGAATAAAAATATATATTTTTTCAAAGCTTCTATGTATATAATATTAGGCTACTAAAACGCTTATTCGAACCCAAACTGATTCTCAAGTTGAATCAAAGGGTTCGATGAAGAAGAAACAGTTCCGCTTCAGTATTTGCAAACGAACCATTAACGCTCATCAACGAAAACCTGTTTAAATTCGCGGAATCGCTCATCCGAACGCAAGTGCAACATTTCCAAAATACGTTGAACCAATAGCGATCCTGGAGAGCGCGCAAACTGATCGACTCAGAAGAAAAAACACATTTCGGCCGTGCTTTCCAGAAGTAACAGAAACTGTGTCGGAATTGAAATTGCGGGAAAACGCAGTGACGCTGCAGCCGTCGCTTAGATTAAAGGAGAGAAGTTTTTGAAATAGAAATTCAGTTAGCACGCCCTTGTTCCGGTTTTAGCAATTTGTTATCAATGGATCTTTAAAGCACTGAGCACATTAAACTCTTGACGTTACGAAAAAAGGAAAAGGCCTTCAACCAAAAAATAATCGAAATTTGTTGAGCTTTTCATGTCCCTACTTTAGTTCGAATACGCACGCCCGCAATGCACCCAGCACGATTGCACAGCGCGAGAAATCCTGAATGGTCGAATTAAAGAAATTGGATGAGACGGAAGTCGACACTTCTAATAATGCACCAAAATAACTGAAGATTTCATAAAGCGCACTTAAAGTTTGCACCAAATATTCTCGCACACTCACACACCAAATAATAAATCTATATTTACACGTACATGTATATTATTATACACGGAAATATATATTTAAAGTAGCGAATTTTTTTACGGTAGCTAGCACGTCGACTAGTAAATTTAAGCACTGCAACAATGTGATACGACATAAATCCTGCCACTTGTTATAATTCTTTATAATAGGTAGCTGCACCTAAATGTGATCTTTTTTAGGCGATCGGAGTGAAACACTGTTTACTTTTTTAAACAGCACCTGTTCTTAGATCTTAGAGCTATTTTAAAAGACATAAAAAATAAAAAAGCGATACGCTGGCTGGTTTTATACACGTATATAACTAACGTATATATACACGTCTATTTTATATTCACTCACTCCACTTAGCGGAAAACATTCTCGAGGAATGACAATTCCTTTTCACCACGCAGAGTAATAAAATGCTGATGCCGCCCGCATTGACGTCACCGATCCCTTTTCCCATCCTCCAGCTACGTCACTATCTCTACTCCCATGTAAGAACCTAGCCGATGAATTGGATCAACCCATTCCATTTTTAAAGTTGTACAAATTGTGGAACCATCGGTTGCTCCCACTTCGTTTTCCTATTGGTAGCCATTCGTTGCTATGAACACGCAAAGTAAGGAAAGAGTGAAGAGTTACTCCGCTAGCTGATATTGGTTTCATTTTAAACGGAGAAAAGGACGATGTTTTCGATTCATCAATATTTGTGCCTTGGTTGTGACGAGAGAGTCGTTTACTTAGATTTTCCTTTTGAATCTTCTCGTGTACTTGATCAAAGATGTGGTATTGTCGCAGAGAAAGGGACTTTCGGATCGAGAAATAGGTGTTAGAAAGGAATCCTTGTGAAAAATTCGTAGTTTAGGGCAATGGTTGTTTCGAAGTTGCTTCCAGTCGATGGTATGGGTCAGAGAATCGAGCACTCCCCTAATGCCTAAACCTCCACTTCGCGGGATTTTTAATGCATTCCTGTCTTTGTCTCATTTAAACATACATACACACACTCCCTCACACACGTTAATGTGTATATTTTACTATACTTAATGACTATTATATATGTGCGAACCATATCTTAGATTGTTTACAACATGGGAATATGAAATAACAGACTGTCTAAAAAACTCCTTTTTGTCCCAATTTAAAGTTGTCTCTTGGAAAACAATTAAAACCTTCTCAACGTAAAAATCGCCACCCGCTTCCATAAACGAGTACCGTCAAATGCGTACCATAAAAAGAGTATTTCGATGTCGGTTAGAAAATAAATTATCTTCCTGGAAAATACCTTCCACGATGATTGAATTTCTACAGCGATTGGCTTCGGCCGACGGAGGTTTCCGAGAGAATCCCCCTAAAAGAGATAAACATGAGGGTTTTGAAACATTCTCTCGGGGTACTTCCAGAGGGAGGCCTAAAACTGTGAGGAAGTAACAGAGGAGATAAGTGGGTTAGGCAATACTTCGTTGTTTAAGAAATGGATGTCGTACTTTAACCTGTAGTCCGACTCAATGCCCTCTTGTTATATTTTTAACCTAAGTATAAAAAGAAAGCTTTCGCCCGGTGTCAAAACATTCAAATTTTCAGGGAAAGAGGATGCTGTTTTGCTAAATATTACAGTAATCCAAAATAAGGAAAGAGGACTTGTGAGCATAAGAGTAACTGAAATCCATAGCAAAATGTATGAAACCCGTGGAAAATTTTTCTCGTAGTAATAATTCGAAAAAGACGATTGTAGTGATCCGTCGTCCATAAAGAAAGAGATGGAGACCGAGGGCATGGTTGTATTCGTTTTGTAGAGAGCGGTGTGTCAAAAGGACGTAATGCTGACAATGCGTAACGATCGTTCTTTCCAGAGACGATGAAATCAGTCACTTTTTCCTTTCTTCCTAACACGAAAGCGTTTAACATCAATCATAATGTTAAAAAAAAAAGGTTCAGAAATTTGAGAATACTTGATGCAATACCAATCTTGTCAATTTTCAACTTACGTGAGTTTCCTTTCTCAGACTGCTGTTGGAGTGATTTTTTCATTAGAATCCTCTTTATGCATGTGGAGATTACGCCATTAAATGGAAATGGAAAAAAAGAGTCTATATTATAATAGTATGTTTTATGTGTATGTACATAACTAATCGTTTCCCAAATGTTAACGGAAAAAGCCAAAAAAAAATAAATAGAGCATATTAAAAATGGCGCCAAAAAAACTCAAAATACTGGATTGAACGCCAACCAAAACCTCACGGCCTCGTATCCAACTATTTTTGTCTTCATTGATTCATCTTCCACACCCTTTTCTTTCAAGATTTCCGCTTTGTTACATACTACAGGTGTTCCTCTGTATATTGTATAAGGATAAAAATATTTAAAATATATATAAATATATATTATGTATCTGTGTTGTTGTCAAGTAAGTTTGTCACACAAAATGATATCAGGCATTGCCAGTTCGGATTATCAACAATCAAAAAGGTTTTTCTGTTTCAAAGATCTCTGTTATTTTCCTCGAGGCGATTAGAGTGAATATTTAGACACCTTCCTATGGATTGCCTCGTAAAAAAATTGAATATTCCAATCAATCGATCTTATATCAATTGTGAGATTCCTCTTGAATTTTGTTGCATTTATGTGAACCAATCGATTTATTCTTCGTATATTTATCGAGCAATTAATTTATGTTTTTAATTTATTATTATTTAATATTTATTAACCTGGATGTAAGATTCTATTCGATGAAGTTTCACCCTGTGAGTTCCGAGAAACATTGAACGAAATGTAAAGAGATTGAAAACTACGGTATTGTTTTGTTCCCGCACCTCCAGTTTTCGTTAGACTCATTGTTGGTGATATGGTTTGTACCTGCTGTAATATTTTTCCTTGAGAAAGGAGATGAATCAGAATTTATTTTGTGAATTGTGTTCTTTTTTTACATAATGAAATAAAAAGAGCGTGAATTTTCAGCCAATAAACTTTGAACATGAGTATACATATTATACTATATTTTTTTTAAAGTTATGATGGTGTGATGTGTTATTATATAAATAATTATTAAAAATACAAGCATTATAAAGTTCTGAGTGATTTTTCGTTTTTATGCCTCTTGTGTGTATGAATGCATTTCATTTCGCGTTGGCGAAGCATGAAATAAAATCCCAAAGCAATGGACCGCAGGAATTATAATTGAACGAAAAACGTCTGTGTGACGGCTGCAGCGAATCCATTCTCATTCATTGGCTCACGTTGATTACCTCATGCGCATATTTCCTCTGAATTACCCAAAGTATTCCAAATCACCCGCAAACGTTTGCCAGCATGGAGTAACCCTACAACTATTTGACAAATGCTACCCTAAATCTACCGTAGCTTCTGAGGACTATCAATGTCTTTAAATACCATGTATATCCAACGTCAAACATAAGTAAATTACTTTCACGCTATATGATTAATTCAAAATCAATCCTAAAACAGGAAGGTATATTTGATAATTTAACAAGAATTTAAATTTCTTATAAAGTCTTATTCGGCAAAAATTGAAGTAACCGTGACACCATGATTATATTTACACCAACTGGTGTGCAAGTAATTAGACCTCTATTACACGAAGTTTTAGCTTTACATCAAATACTGATATATTCTTTTAGGAAAGCCTCCTTTTTTATATAAGAAGAAAACAATAAAAGAATTCTAAACGGAAAACAAACAAATATCATATTAAAATACACAAAGTTCTGGGAAATGTTATCACATCTATAAAAGAGTACAATATCTCATTCTTCTTAACAACAAAATACTGCATTCCTCAATAGGGCTTAATTCTTGACCCAGAAAAATCTGCTTGGGTGAACTCTGAAATGCTTTGTTTGCATACTAAAATTAAACAAAATGATGGTAATTTATCGATTAAATAGGTGCTTCATTATAAATTTTGATTGCCATTGTTTACTGTATTAATTTCAATGTGCTTCAAAATGACTCTTAAGAATTTTTTTGGCCCATCGTTATCATTTATTAAAATTGACTTGAATTTTTTCATATAAAAGTGTTTCCTGGATCATTTCAAAAGTATCAACTTGTTTTTATTGTGCACAAATTGGTACTGTTTACCTACCATCACATTATTATTGTGCCAAGAGTTGTAAGTGATGGCTTTTACTCACGCCCATAAATCCATTGATTACCTCAGTGTTAAATAATCAACGATCACTCGAAGGAACAATATAAAAAGTAGCGAATACGTTAAATCAGTTCCACCTTCTAAATGAGAAATCAAAGCCACGAAATCGAAGCATTGCACATTTTAACTTAACAGATGGAAGATCGAGATATATAAATGCTTAAACACTAAAACTGCAACAATGCCAAAGAACAGTGATTTAAATCTGGTTTATAAATATGGTAAAAATGCAATGACCATAAAGAAAAATTAATTCTCAAATACTTATTTCGTGGATAAGGAAAGGTGCTTCCAACATCGCACGGTAAGCCGTGCTGCTAATCCCAATTCTCATACTCTCATTTCGAATTACGGAATAAATAATCGGTCTCCATCGATATCTACGGTTCTCTTTACGTGAGCACCTGGAGTGTTTTTAACCATGAGAATATAATAAGGGAGATGAGGATTAAAAAATAATATTGACTAACAACTTATTTCAGCAAAACCATGAATTTTAAGCAGGAGTAAATCTGCTAGACGAAAATTTTCTAGTCAAATAGGATTCAGTCTAAGAAGTGAATGAGTTTATGAAGTTTCTCAATGTATAGGGTTGCCAACTCTTCCGGAATCGATTGGAGGATCACGATATTAGACAATGATTTGTAATATATCCCGTCTTCCGGATTGAGGCACTTATCTCTTTTACTCAAATACCTTTACCATAAAATTCATACATACATATCCATTCAATCCATATACCTTTTAATTTACCGACTTTTGAAATTCCCCGCATCTTAGGTCAATGCCAGCAATCCTCCCGCGTAATCTAAATCATCTTTCGTCTAAAGATATTTGGAATTATTTCCTTATTATATCATACTATAAGCTAATTGATATTTTTCTGATGCAGAAATTGCATATATAAGATAAATCATCCGAAATTATCACTCTGGGTAAAGCTATGTCAATATCAAATTAGACGTTCGTGCTGTTCATTCATGAGGAATAGTGAACCTATTTCGGGAGTTGGCAAACCTATTCATGTCTCATCTTGCCCAGAAGATGACGATCGACATAGATCTTGCCCAGAAGATGACGATCGCCATAGCTGATAAGTCAAGAAACTACCTGCCTAAAACCACACAGAGATGTGATTCTTCGAGAACTTGAACCAATAAAGCCGTAAGTATTCTACATCTACATAAATACCCTGCAAGCCGCCTTTCGGCGTCTGGCAGGAGGTTTGAAGAGCAATGTCACCAGTAAACATGACACAATCCTGATAATTACAGTTAGATATAGTAATAAATCATTTGAATAATTTATAAAACATATCCTTTATAGTAGTATTTATTCTACTGCACTTCGACTGATGCAGCCATTTCGCACATATGGGCCACCACCCAGAATCGAACCCAGGGCTGTTTCAACCAAAGTNCTTTCTTCTTGATTTCTGCGTACTGAGTTGTTACTAAGAGTGAGATTTCGATCAATTCAGCGATTCTCGGAAAGGCTATTTATCATCGAGATGAAGTTAAAAAAAATGAGAAAGAACCTCAGGTTCAAATGGATTACAGTTGTTTTCCTTCCATTTTTAAAGGCCGTAAATGCGATAGTGAAATTAGTTTTATATAATTGTGAATTTTCATGATTATCATGATGGTTGAGCTAATAGTTAAATTGGTTTCTTGACGCTGTAAACAAATCAGTGCTACTTTTAGAATTGCAATTTTCGGGGACAAAAATCTTCATTCAACATGAAGCACTCTATTAATATTGTCAAATTTTCGAAATAATAACTAAAATCAAACAAAACTGCGTAGTAACTTTGCTTGTTATACAGCAAGTTCATTAAATGTGATGTATCAATACACGAATTTTCCTTTTTGCTCTCAAATACAAGTTTTCATTGAAAGAGCCCAGTTACACAATTTTAAATTGATTAATTTATAAATTTTATTGCTGAAAAACTGATAAACAGAGAAACGATCGCGTCGTTTCCATAATAAAAAAAATTGGAAGAAACAAGGGAGGAAAAATATTTTATACAGAGAAGGTAAATATAAAAGCCATCTCATTATAGAGCGTGCATTTTCTCTTTCGACCTGCATTCGCTTCGACTAAGTGCAAATTTTGTTCGAAAAAAAAGTTTAAAAATATTCCAAGGAAGAATGTACTTAAAAAAGTCATATTAAATAATAAGTCACCCTTACCCGTTTTCCTGTGTTTAAAAATATTCTTGACTAATGGAGGTGATAAAATTTTAAGATGACCGATGTATAATTCGCATCCTTAATCTTTCACCCAAAAACAAACGATACTGAAGTACCGGAACTTGCGCGACTTTGCTTGCATCCCTGAGAACTCGTGGAAAGTTTGCGTTTCCTTTGCTCTTAGTGTTTCACTACACCCCGTGCGAGTACGCAGGTGTTAGGAGTGAACTTTGACATTACTTCCCATCTGTAAGACTCCCGTGAGATGGTGTATCTCCGGTGTTGCGCTCTCTGCTATTCCTTGAATTATGGTCCGTGGCGTTATAATCACCAAATCGCTCTATATTTAAAAAAAACCGTCGGGACAGGTTAGTGTTATAGCACTCCAATCCCAAGGTCCCGGGTCCGAGTCCCGGCCAACCGGATTTTTTCCTGAAAAGGATTAGTTTTTTTGTGTTCGTAAATGGAAAAAAATATACAAAAAGGGATATAATTGGGGTCTTTCTGTTTAAATTAAAGAAGTTGTTATTATTACTTGTATTACTATTAAATACTGACGTATGAAGGTGTCACTACGTTGTACTCAACCTACGCATTTGCGCTACTTCAGGATGATGGAAGGAATGGGTGTAGGGTTTCTTCGGAATGAGAATTACCCAGTGAAATTCCAGCGATTGGAACAATAAGAGCTTGCTTTCGCTCCTTAAAGCAAAGACGGGCAAGAGAGCTGAAATTAGCAAGTCGATGGGAGTTCCTGTAATTAATCCCAGAGGGCACTACGTCTTAAAACTTAAGCGGGCGTACTCTCCGACGACTGAATTGTTTTATCATAAAATTTATAAGTTGTCAATTACCTCGACTACTTGTCATGCTGATTAATGTGTACTATTTTCTACCTCATGTACTTCCTTTATCCTATAAATATCACTAGCAATAAATCAGTGCATAGTTTTTAAAGGGAATCGCAAAAAATAACGCGTCAGGTTTACAATTCAGTAAAATTCAGAGATAGCTTTATACAGCTGTTAGGAATTAATTTATAAAGATCTCATAACTCTTCAAGTTAAACGTATATCAAAGGTTCAACTTGATTATTTGAGATCTCTTATCGCATTCATTACGCAATAAAGATTTAATATGTATGCCATTGCATTATCATGGTATATTATGGAAAAAGTAAGGATATGCAATTAAGAAAGTTGGAATGCTGCATTGCTCTACTTACGGTACGCTGTTTCGAAAGCGCGAAGCGCAAGTAAGGCACTTTTGTAAACATTGCAAAAACTTTCTTCGTTAAGTATTATTCAGTTGCTACCTTTCATATTGTATTAGCGTTTAAAACGGTAATAATTGAAATATTTACCTAAAATTATAAGCATTTATGATAACGGATTTCTGTTAGATCCAATTCAATATTCCAATTTCTTATCGAATATAAAGAAGCTTAATATTAAATACCTCATCAGCAGCATATGCAAGGAGTGGAAACAACGATTATAACATTTCATATTCTATTTGAACGACTCAGCGGAGTTGGGAATAATGAACTAATACTTAGTCCTTAATATCACCCATCACATACACCAAACACCATCAAAAGATATTATCTATAGCCATCAGCGGTTTTCCCTTGATACTTAGTCCTTAGATAGTTACGGTTGCCCAAAAAGAATTGTGCATCGTTGCTAATTTTCTTGCTACTTTTTGAATTGGTATCAGCTGAAAGAATATCTACTACATCCATGGCTATAAATTATCGCATACACAAATACAGGAGCTTCGGTAGGATCCGCATCGGTAAAAAATTCGATATCGCAAATCCTTAGGATGAGCTCTTTCTTACAGGGATCACCGTGAAATATATCTGTATCAGAAGGCGTTAACACAGACATCTGAGAATTTTAAACGTTTTGACGAGAAAAATATCCACATTCTACGAATGCTCTTCTCATGTAAGGTAAAAACTACAGCCTTGACTAACACGAGTAGTCCCACCTATTGTCCAGGTCGATAACTTTCCCTTGATACCAAGGGAGTGCAATAATCCTCACCGTCTTGCTCCATTCAGGCGAACGCCATTCCTCTAGAAGTGAGCTTTGGATTTAATCGAGAAAGTAAAACAGCAAAAGAGAGAGTAAACAATTCGATAATTTTAGAAAGTTCTTTTCGGTCCCGCGGCATAAAGATTCAGATATGATTTAACCCTCCAGCTGGGCAATTAAAAAGTATTTTTTATCCTTGATACTATAAGTTACGTACAAATCTTAAATTGCAAATATAAATCTTTTAAGAATTAATGATTGTATAGCTATTGTATAGCTATAGCTGAAAATTTTGAAGTACGTCACCATCAAGGTAACGCATAGGATCGAGGGATTAGACGGAGAATTCACGGGATACGCAGGGGAAGATGTAAGAAAACCCTTAAGCACGCTGAAATCGCGGGATCCGCAGAGAAAGGAAAGTTACCCAACCCGTGGAAATCAGGGAATGCCAGCTGGAGGGTTAGGCGATCAGAGTTAAATGCTATCTTATATGGTCGGACTTCATTAAAAGAAATTTTGAAGGAAATAAGCTATTATAAAAATATGACCGGTGATGGCTGTGTAGCCAACACTGATCGTATAATAAACACCTTGTGGATATTAAAAAGCTTTCTTCTTGATTTCTGCGTACTGAGTTGTTACTAAGAGTGAGATTTCGATCAATTCAGCGATTCTCGGAAAGGCTATTTATCATCGAGATGAAGTTAAAAAAAATGAGAAAGAACCTCAGGTTCAAATGGATTACAGTTGTTTTCCTTCCATTTTTAAAGGACGTAAATGCGATAGTGAAATTAGCTTTTTGTAGATAATTTTTCCATTGCTCTCGATTAAGAGTGGGAAAAAATTACACCAATGACGTGGAAGAGTGCATTCATAGACTCAAATCGTCCATTACAAGATGAAATCGTTGTAAAGAAAAAGGCCCGAAATAATTTGGAAATCCATTTGGAGGTAAAACGCCAGAGGAGCAAAACAAAGTTCTGCATTCAATTACACAAGCAAGTCTACCGTACATACTTGAGATCGTTATCGAACCTCCGAATTTTTCGTTCTCCTAAACTTTCTTCCTTTCATATAATTCGTGAATAAATCTAACCTAAGTTTTTCCATAGTTATCAAGCACTTCGTTTAAACAGCTTATTCCTAATGACTAATGTAAACTATGATTAAAGGTCGTTTTAGAATGCAATTTCTCCAGGAATTAGAGCTAAAAGAGACATGCGACTAATGTATAGCTCTTAGAATGCAGTCTAAAGCTGCACAAGTTAAATGTACTTACATATAAGTAAATATGTACAACATTTAGCAATATTTTTGCGAGACACTTGTAGTTGAAAATTGTTCACATTGGCAGTTTAGATATCTCGGCTTAGCGCAATCTAATTCGATAATCGATATTCATCCTGGCGACCCCTTAAGTCCTACAACCCTAGCAATCACATAAATATTTTTCATAATACCTCTCTCCTCAATAGGTTGACTCGAGATTTTTTATTGTAATGATGTACTCATAGGTCAACCTATATAAAAGTACTCTTATAAATGGTATCTTTTTCCACAAGAGACGTGATACAGAATTTAACAAATCTACACCAAAGCTAGCTAAACCCTAGCTTATATCCATAGTGGCTCCAGATAATCAGCTGCAATTCATTAATTTCCTTTGAGGCAAATAATTAACTTCTTAAGCCCTATTGTTCTATTTTGTCCTTCTGTCTGTCCTTTACCAGCTGTTCAGGGCAAATGTATTGTGAGCAGATATCCATTGGAATCTGTTGAAATGATATTGGTACCATTAATGTAAGAAAACTATACCCTACCATTGTTTTCATTAAGATTTTCCTGAATCATATCTTTTGTCCAGCTGCTTTTCACAGCGTTGAAGTTTTGAAACTAGATCTTCTGTGCCCAATGCGAAGATGACTATATCATCTGCCAAATTTAGATTACTGAATTTTTTTCTATTTATCCGCAGATCTCACTCTTCCCAGTCTAGGGTTTTGACGGCCTATTCCTAAATAACTGCATAAAATTAATTCGGTAACAGGAAGGCGTCTTGTCGATTTCCCTTTTAAACCTCGATCTCACCATTTTCTTCGTTTAAGGAGTTTCAGCATTCATTATGTTTCTCTAAATACGTATATAGGTACTCTATAACTGTCCGTTATTAACTTAATTTCACAATCTACAGTTTTACGTGTAGAAGAGACAGTTGATGAGTCTAAGGCTTGCTCCTCAAAGTAGAGCCAGTAGTATCTCACATTCATTAATTTTTCTTAATATTTCGTAGAGCTTGTATGTGGAAATGATGTTGTTCTCAAGGCCAAAATATCCAATGATGCTCTCCAGATATTAAGTTAATATCCTTATGTTCATTAATTAAGGGGAGGAGACTCATGGAGCGGTAATTTTTCAAATTGTCCTTGCTTCCTTTCTTGCGTGAAAGGGTAACTCTTGCATGGTCCGAGTCCTTGGGGATTCTACCTTTTCTCAGGCAATAAGTGAATAATTGCCTTAAAACGGATGCATTTTCCACTACACACAAAGGTTCAGTTATTTCTCTAGCACTCCGTCTGTTCCTGCTGCATTTCCATTCTTCAACTGGTTGAACACCGATGTTTCTTCTTCCAGGAGAATAGGAAGGATCTCGAGAGTTTTGGTTTTCTTTCAGTTTACTTCTCCTTTAGAAGTCTTTAATATCTTCTTTAGTTTTCTGAAGCATTTTTGGTATATTTTTATTATCTTGTGATTGCTGTACGCTGTTTCCCAATACGCCTCCTATATAACGAAAATCTACTTCTTTTCTACTGCCAAGGGTTATCTGGCTTTCATTCAACATCTTTGTTGATCTCTGTAGCATCACTTACGTTGCATTTCCTCAGATCTTCATTAATTACCCTTCTGATGGATTTGCAAAGCACGGAGTATTCGATCTTATCTCTTGACGTGTTTAAATTCTGCAGTATCGTCTGTCGTTTCATCAAGAAGAATTAATCAATGAACTTTCTGTACTATTGCCTTATAGGTATGCATGCAGTTTCTTCCTGTGCTCTCTTCACAACTTCCATGACTTTGTTTTCTAATTCTTCTTCTAGAATACACATCAATACATCCTTGAATTATCTCCGCGAATTAGTGTTAATTTATCTTAAATAAGAGCTTTAATATTCCACTCGATGAATTTTCTACGCCTTATTTTTTTGTTTCTTATTGATCAGGGATCCAACGCCTCATAGTTATGATCTTTTGTATTTTAATTTCTTTAATTTGAACTTCTTGAGTTCTAGAACGTCTTGAGAGTTACCAGTCTTGATTTTTTTCTTACTTAACTGAGTCCAATAATGTCCCATTTCATCTTTTGTGCTTCACCAAATATCTCCATGAACTTATCTTTGCTGTTTAAAGCTGCGACAATTGTAAGCGAAAATTTTTTTCCTATTTGGTTTTACACTGTTTAACACATAGGATTTTTAAAAGAGCCAAAATCACTTGTGTGATTTGGCTCTTCTAAACATTTTTTCTTATGATATGCTTCACTTTTAAATAAAAAAGATAGTCTCATGCGATGTTACCACCTCCTAGAGATCCGAATGGATGACACTTTTACATACCGGTTAAGTTTTATTACAGTTGCGTTCCATTGCATCATGAATATTAAAATCAGATATGAAAACAAAAAAGTAATTCACCTAGCTTTCCTACTGCCATTTGATGAATGCCACTTTCACTATTTAATAGGAGATATTATCTCACCGTCATAGAGCCTGGGAACATCCATACACGTTTTAACACACACTAACATATATATTCCTAAACGAGCGATGAAAAATGTATGGTCCACAGGCTTGATATTAAGTGAAATGCACCGAGTTCCATCACAGGAAGAAATCGAAAGAAAGATTTCTCCGTCGTAGTAGCTTAGTGGTCAGAGCAACCGCCCGGAAGGTGGGAGACCCAGGTTCGATTCCCGGCTCCGGCAGACTCTCACTCTTTTATTTCTTCATGTTTATTCCGATACAAGGTATACTAACTTTATCCTGATCCTCTTCTCAAGTGACGTCGTCCAGTCTCAGTTTCTTCCATGACAAAAAATCTACCGTGAAAATTTATATTACAAAAGTCCAAAAATCTCTTCAAGAATACTCTCTGGAAAGCAGGAATATAAGAAAACGAACTTTCCGCCTCAGCCTATATTAGCGCGCGATTATACATTAGCGGAACAATTGAGAAGAGAGTTGCCTCAGTGGAAGGGAGAAAGAAATGGAAAGTAGATGAAGAGTGGAACAAAAGAACATCGCTAATGGAGACTGTGTGACGCACTTCGAGACAAAAGAGTTTGCGACCTTGGGGGATTATATAAGAGCCGAGGAACTGGGAGGGGACGGGTGACGGGAAAGAGGTTACAACACCGAAAGGAAATGGCACTGCAGATTCCTCCTCCCAGTGGCCTCTTCATCAGAGCGACAACTGCTTCGAGATTTTAAAGCCAATTCCGCACCGCAGGGTACAAAATGAGTTATCTATTCGGACCCGAATAAAATACTGGAGGCAATTACTACGATATAGCTTTTTTCATCCGCTGATGACGTTTCCAGACAAAGAAGGCTCGAATGGTTATCCCAAGGACGTCGGGAATATCTCCGCAGAATTCTTAATTAGACGAACTTGAGACCCGAAGCCCGATTATTTGAAGTGGTCGCCAACGTAAAGTTGTTTAGACGCGGGCTCACGACAAGAAGAAGACATCCGGGCCATAAAAATCCTCTCCAGATGCTAAAACTTGCTCATTCTTATCATCTTTGACTCCACACGAAGGCTTTCACAGAAATTTGGGTCATTAGACTACTATAATCGATCCTAAGAGTGTGTGACGAACTTCAGAAAACAAACAATCTTCAAATGAATATTGGTAGTTTTAAATGAAATTAATATGATCAAGCGTGACTTGGTGGCACTTTGTACACATTTTCAAAGTAAGAACACTGTACACTCTTTAACATTCTTTAAATGTGTATTTCTTCAAGTATTCTGAAATAGTGTTAGTGCGCAAGTAAAACGACCAATATTTTCAAAGAAAGAACACTGAATAATTTCCACCACAGGTTTACTTCACGACCGGTGTCGTCGACGAGTTGGCATCTTCTACTCAACGTGACATCACCAGAAGATGTCAACCCGTTGACGACACGGGTAGTGAAGTAAACCTGTGGTGGAAATTATTCAGTGTTCCTTCTTTGAAAAAATTGTTCCTTTTACTTGCGTACTAACACTATTTCAGGATACTTGAAGAAATACATATTTAAAGATCAATTCTTGTACAGTCTTGGGCGGTTGCGCTGAGAGTATTCTAAAGAAAAATATGGTTTCCAGGGACGAAATTGTAGGAGCCAAAGAGAGTATAATTTTAACGATTCAATTAAGGTTTTCCTACAGTACACATTTGAAAACATACGCATGAATCACACTGTGAAGAAAATATTAAATATTACATAAAATATTTATTCTGCTCTATAGAAAACTTACTTTTTTCTGCGTAAGATTTTCAAATCCAATTCCGATACAGTCCAACCTGAATAAATGGGTTCCAGTCAAATGAGAAAGCTGTGAGGGACTAATCGACATTCTAATCAGTAGGTATATTGCACTCTGACCATTCTTGGCGGTTGGACCACGATTGGTTCAAAGGTAAAGATACATATATACGACTTTATTTTTGGGCAAAATTGGGACTTGACAGTCCTACCTCAGAGGAGAGATACTTTCTCAGGAGTAACTTAGCGGAATAATTTTATAATAATGAAATAGGAATTTTCAGGTAAATTCCACTTTTTTTAACCGGTTTCGTCGCCGTACAGCATCATCAGGTACACTTGCTTTCAGGTTAAATGTCATAAAGAAAGGGAAGGAAGGGGGAAAGGGGTTAGGAAGGTTGGGAAAAATGGGTATACAACGTAAGACGATAATGTTTGAAAATTAACTACGCGTAACGCAGTATTTGCAGCAGGGTTAATTGCCAGAGCGGAAGGAGGGAAAGAAAGTTGAAAGATTGGAGGGAAAACTATGGGGGTTGCGAAATAAATCATTAACGGTTGAAAATTTATTTACGAATATCCAATAATGGGGAATCAGACATCAACCTTCTTTCCCTCCTTCCCCTCTGGCAATTAACCCTAATATAAGTACTGGATATTGCTTAGTAAATTTTCAAACTTTAATGTCTTACTTTGTAATTACCATTGTTTCCAATCTTCATAACTCCCTTCCATCCCTTCCTTTATGATAATTAATTTGACTGAAAGTTTTCAGTGTGCCTATTGATGTTGCACAGCGACGTAACCGGTTGTACATTAAAGTTTGTGTAGAATATACCATATGTTTTTAATTTCATAATAGTTCCATATTACATTTAACCCTTTAATAATAGACTAACATCAGAAAAAAAGATTATAAGAAGTCAAATTTAGTTACAATTGAAGTACTACTTACAAGCAGTAAGAAAAAAAAACACAATATACACCGTTATATTACGTAAAAAATGTACAAACTAAATAAAAAGAGAAAAGAGAGGTGAAAGAGGGAGGAGTGGAAAAAAGGGGGAGAGTGAAAGAATATTTCGTCAAAGAAAAGGCAAAAGTTAAAAGCAAAGAACGAATTAATTAGGGTTTATCAGCGTCGAGATTTGATTAAGAAAGAGAGTCTTGAATCAACGGTTCTTAAATATAGGTAGTAGTCGAGAGTTTGAACAATAAACGGTAGTACGAGGGTAAGGTAAAAATTTCTCGGCCTGACACAGAGATGGCGTTCCAATCAGCGAAAATTTATGATCGTATGTTTCAAACATGGAAGGATTTATTATGTGTTTTGATTAAGAAAACTCAAAAACCACCAACAAATGTTACTTTCTTGTGCGCATTCGCCATCCAAGAACAATTGAAACAACTGAACATAGAAACAATTCCATCATCCAGAACAATATCTATACAAATAAAAATGTTCGTATGTGTGTATTATTATTATTATAAAATATATGTTATTAT
>KZ308537.1:132278-211343 GCA_000376725.2 Ladona fulva
TTAGATTAAAATTAAAAAATAAATTATTATTTTTATTTTAGGGGCTGGTTGGTTATTCCCCCACCGTCATCTCATTTATTCATGTCTTGAATATTCCTCGATAATTGTTTCCCTACATCTAATTATCGAATATTTCATGTTTTCCAAAGAGCAAGTGATACATAGTATGTTTTGGGTGTTTATGATCATAATTTCATGGTCAAGTTCTCCTTCCAGCCTACACAAAACTCCTTTATATGTCCAGGTTTTACTGAATGTTATGTATCCTATATGTTTGTATGTATGTATGTATGTGCCTCCAAATCTCGAGAACCAGACGTTGCACAACTTTCATAGTTAAATACCTTCCCTGCTCAGAATGTTGGCTACTTTTTAATTAGCTAACTGTCCCCGGTTCGACTCCAGATGTTTAAAACTGTTTCCGTAAGAAATGCATGCAAAGTTCATTTTTATCGCTTGCATGGTTTATATTTTTCGCAAAATTAAATCAGAAAGAACACTCAGTAGAAATCGATAAATACACCAGAAAAAGAAAAACTAAATAAAGTATTATTTTAGTCGTATAGTTTATTTTTCGATTCGGAATTGCGACAAATTTGATCAAATACACCAAAACTTTGTGAAATGTTCCTGTATTTCCTTCGTGTAAATAAACATCCTCTTGACGGCTAAGCCAATTGTTGAATCAGATATCATGCATTTTCCCAAAGAAATACACAGGGAATTTTAGGCCCATGTAATTTAATGCTAAGAATTAATGATAAAATATAAGAAGATGAGGAAATTTTCTGGGATTTTAGCATTTGCAGTTATGAACAATTAGCTGTGGGTAATTGCATGAACAAACGTACGGCAGTTTAGGTAAATGCCTGAAGCATATTTACAGTTTGTAAATATGCTTCTTGGTTTAAGCAAACAGTATAAATTTAGAGAAATTACGATAGATACAGCTCAAACTACTTTAAGAAGTGGATTTTCTAAATTTCATGTAACCATCTGATCTACCAGCTCACATTTTAGAACCTGAAATTGGAGAACCATAAGTTACACACCTTCTAATTTTAAGTTATATTCGGAGCAGCAATCATATAGCTCAGACATTTTGACCCCCATAAAAAGCGTAAATGTTCTAGACTGTGTGTAAAGGAGTTGCTCTGAAATAATATTGAAGTTATGATTATAGCAGGGTAATCAAAAGGAGAAAATCTGTTCATTCCCAGTCTTTGTATCATTCCTACTGATCTTTCGTTCAAATAAAATTATAAGTTTCCATTTCAACTAGCTTTCTATTTAAAATTGATCAACAAATCACTACGACAATCGATGAATATAGATAGTATTAATTTTGAGACTCCATGCTATTTACATGGACAATTACATGTTGCTGTACGAGTGGAAAAATATTAATTTATAGCTGCTCTAAATGGAAAAGCGAAGAATATTTTCTACTTTAAGGCATATGCATAAGAAAATACTGATATTAGTACCGGGTAGTATACTTAAATATTAAGGGATGTAAATAATTTTATTTATCTATTCAATATTTATAGGAAAATATGTCAGTTTGTATGATCCTGCTCATCCTGAATTGGATCTGATCTTCTAATACATTTTCAAAATTACGAAACGAATGTTGTATTAATTGAAGTAGTTGTTCACTCAACAGAATGAATATTGAGTTGAATTGGCGTTGTTTTCTTAATCATTTATGAATTTATTTGGTTACTAGTATGGGATTTGCCACCTAATTATACTTGTGAATCCGTTTTCGCAACAAAAAGTGGTACGCATTTATTCATCACTCTACATATCCCAGAATCAACGGATAATACATTTGTTGAACTTCGTTTAACTTCACCATCAGTGGTCAATTCCGATCCGTGTTTTGCTACTTGGAAAGAATTGAGGACAAAACATGACAAAATGAAGTTTCTACAGAATCATTCGTTCCTCAAACAAAACTCTCGTAAATGCTCAATCTGTTTCGGAAAGTGTTATGACCTCAAAGGAGGGCAAGGAAATCTCTCAGACATGCAATCGAGAAAAATGGGAATTAAGTACGCGTTCCATCCGCAGAGCGAGTGCTTGGGGATGGATGAGTGCGCCATGGAACGGAGAATGATCGAGGGAGTTCCTCACGAGCCGAAAAAGTGGATCGCGGCGGAGGAGGAGGGGGCTGTAAATCCAGTTGGGGAGAAAAAGCTTTTCTTGTTAGAATAAGAAGACGTGGGAGGTGCCAAGCAGACAGTCGGAGAATCTGAGATGTCCTCAATCTTACACCCTCACTTTCCGGCACCTCCCTTCCCACCTTTGGAGAGCTCTCATGATACACTTGGTAGGAGTTTATAAAGCTCTTGACTTCAACCTTTTTCATTAACTCATTCCGATATCAATGCCGTCTGCGTCCTTCCCCTCGACGCTCCAATAACGCTCTTCGAGCCAATTTCTATTCCGCTCGTATGCCATAGTAAGAATGATGCCGTTCAAAGCACTCGTGTTTTTCTCCGAGGACTCGCGAGTTACTCTTCCATTGTACTCAAATGCCTTTTTTCATCTAGTAAGAACCCTCACTCGGTCTGGAGGAGAACGAATTGGGTTTGTTCCAAGCCGATATGTAGCCGATTGGACGCATTAACAAAAGTAACGATGGCTCACTTTTTTTCAGACAGAATGGCGTTCATAGGAGCTTTTGCGGACCGGAACCGAGGAATGTGTTATTTTTGGTCGTAAAAAATACCTTTTCTATCGTAAGCCTAAAAAGAGGACGAGATAAAACGAGTTCTTAATTATCAGGTTTGAGAGGTCCGCCCACGCGGATCTCATAGCCATTAAGTAATCAGGATAAAATCACGCGGTCGCAAGAGACCAGGCTACTCTATCTTGTAAGACCGAACCACTTCTCTGTCATTATTGAGGGAGGTAATAACAGACATCAAACAACTAATCACGATCAAGGCAATAATTTCTCGTGTTTTACGAACAAACTTCTGCCAAAAGTACGGCGAAATGAAGCTAATAGTAAATCAGTAAATTTATATAATCCTTAAATTTTCATATTTATTTCTTCGGGACTATGATGTTAGAATCCACTTCTGGTTGCAGATAAAACTTTTTTTAAAGTTGTTTTTTTATAAACATAGCGATTAATATGTACCGTATTCAGTTCTTGCTTCCCATATAATGACGAATGGAATATTTTCCTATTCTTCTTGCCATATTTTGGTGTAGCGTAGAGAAAAAATTACCTTTCATTCACTATTGTAAATGGCTGTATTAATGTAAACTCTAATGAGGTATGAGTGAAGCCGAGTAACGGTATTAGTCCTTATTTAATAGTACGATAAATGACAGTCATAAACCATTGAGCTGCACATTCGTGAACTTATTCCACTCACAGCATTCTGTCTAAGTATGGAAAGAAAAAGCAAACTACCTTTCTCCTCAACTCATCTAGTCACCTCATTCCCTCTCCAAGGCTTTTGGTGGCTATCGGTGGAAGTATTGAGGTTCAAACTGGCCTTTGGGCTGAATACTGCACAAACACACGAACTTAAGGCCACAATTTTCTCTTATTTTTCATTATAAGAGGTTTTCAAATCACTTTCAAAAGGACTTAAAACTGAAATTATTGCCAAAGTTGAATGATCTTGAAAGTCGGATTTACAAAATAAAAGTTACACAGAAGAGACTCCTTCAGCCGTTTCGCAAATCGTTAGCAAATTTCTTCATGCCAGACAATATGAGGTAGGTAGGTAGAATCACTTCAACGAAAATCTCAATAGAAATTAAGAGTTGACAAGAAAACCTTTTCAAATCAAATTGCTAAGATAAACGTTGTAAAATAACGTATCAAAGACTAAATATTGACCAAATTAGTAAAATTAACCGTTTAACTTAATTTAATTTGATTAAAAAGTCACGCAGGTCTAAAATAGCATTTGGCGTGTGAATGTGCCAAGTGAAAAAGCTTCATAGCAACCGGTTACAGGGAAACTAGTCCAATTCGTAAGAGCGAATATGTTTATAAAAAACTTGGACAACGTTATCAATGTGTAAAAATTGTAAAACCAAACGAACCAGGAAACAACCACAAGAAAAACGCCACAAAAAAATAGATTCGAGTACATCCAGGATAAGTGAAGCATATAATAAGAAAAAATGTTTAGAAGAGCCAAATCACACAAGTGATTTTGGCTCATTTAAAAATCCTATGTGTTAAACAGTGTAAAACCAAATAGGCCCCACAAATTTAACACGAAGGAAAAACGTCATGAAATTGTAGAAACAGATTGAGTGTAACCAATAACGTGGAGCGTTTGTAAAGGAGTAGATTTGAAAGACTAGTTTTAAATGTCATTGTCACGAAAAAAAGTTGCAAACAACTTGTGAATCGGCTTAAGGATTCTTTCCTGTTTATTAGTAAACAGCCGTGTCTCCGAACTCAAGCAGCTCTAGCGATTAAAATAATTGGTCATAATATAATGAGCCTAATGAATATGATAGCTTCAGTTATCGATTGGTGATTTTTTGAAATTTTAATATTATATTACTGAAACCGGTGTGCCGAGTTATCCTGCCAACTGTTTACCTCCTTTCCTACGATCATCGGTGGAGACAGTCGTTGTCTGTTACTTATAAATTGTAATTGTAAATACAGCCAAGGCACCGTGGATAAAATTCTAAAGAGGAAGTATAGGAAACAAGCTTTCCGGAAGATAACCCCTGGCCTCACCCCCGCTGAGAAGACATCCATTAGTTGGCGAAGAATGCCCTTCCACGGAAATTTATCCCACAAAATAAGTAACGCTCTTCCAAATAACGTTAGACCTGCGTTCCGCTCCCCAAAAAATGTTCTGAGATTACTAGGGAGCTCGAAGGACAAAAGGGCCATTGAATCTACCAGTGGTGTGTATGAGCTTTCCTGCTCCGATTGCCCCACCCGATATATCGGGAGGACCGGGAGATCCCTCAGCGTCAGGGCGGCAGAACACCAAAGGGACTACCTCCTGAAGAGAGGCCAACCATTGTCGAACTTCGCCCTTCACCTCCTTGATAACGGACACACCAGCGACTTCAGCCCAAGATGCCTCCATCAGGAGAACAATTCCCGTCGCTTGGACCTCCTGGAAGAAGTGGAAATTAGGAATTTTCCGGAAAAAGACATGCTGGCAAACGAGCAATTGTTCCTAAACCCTTCACCCCTCCTCACCTTACCTAGCAAACTCTTTACCTGATCCTCCCCCTTCCCCCTTCCTCCTTCCTTCCCACCCTCACCTCCCCTCAACATTCGCTATTTAAACAATGTATGCGTATTTCCTTGTGATCTTACGAAACCGGTCGCAGCAGAATAAATTTTAGTGTGGAAAAGTACTAAGTCTTTGCTTTCATTGCATTATGGCTTTCCACGAAGTCACGCCTAACAATATGGTTTTTACTTTATAAATTGCATATATAATCCTCATTTGAATCGTTGAAATAATACCCGTGAGTTTAACATCTTGTAATGAAATGAGTTATGGAAGTTAATTTACACTATTATTACATAATTAACACCGCATTAGATGTTTTATCTCTTTTATACTATATTAACAACTGAAGACAGAGTATAATAATGGTTCGTCAAAAGTTTCACGAAGAAAACAGCAATAACTTATAAATCAGATGGAGTCTCTATGCACTAACATTGTGAACTTGCTTTTCAAAATATGACATAGTAACAAGTTCCCCAAAATTATTTCTAAGATTACTCCGTAGAACATGTAGTCCCCAAAAGAGAAACAATCGCCGATGATGAATTAACAAAATACTATTCATAACTTATTTATCTTATGCAAAGAATGTGTTACGTGTTTTATTATCAAACTGTAAACAAGTACTTCCCAACTTTGGTTGTCGGTCTGACCCTTTTGTTTTGTTGCTCATCGGCTTCAAGGAAGTCATGAGCGGTGGAAATCCTCTAAGGCAGTTATAACCCCCGAATAAGGCTAATAGAATTGTTTGTTATTTTAGGAAGTAAACCAAGTTCTCGCTCACTTCAACTACAACGAAAACAGATACATATATAGGAAACTTAGCTTAGAATAATATTTTATTCTACGATATATCTATCCTATATTTATATTACACTATTTATACTGTAATAAAATTAGAAATTTTATAAAGGGCTTCGACGGCTAAAGTCATTTCGCACGTGAGTCCCCACCTAGGATCAAACCGGGAACCGCTTTCATCGAAGCCGAACGCGTTACCCACACGGCTATCCGGAGGCCCTACTTTAATAATATTTAATCGATTTCCTCAACGGCATCCCATTTCAACGATAAATATCTCCAAAAATAAAATAAATATATAATGTGAAATTGGAAGCCTATAGTACTCTCAGATATTACGCGACACGCCAATTGATAACTTACGACACATCAGAGGCCGAAAGCTTCACTGACACCAGTAATAGAGGAAAATGAGAATCGGAATCTCCATCTAGGAGTCTGTTTCCACAGCAGAAGGAAAAGCTGCCCAGTTTTATTTGAGACTCTTAAAAGACTGAAAGACTGGACTGTGAGCAATAAACGTACGGCGAGAAGCGAAATCCGCTTCTCCACTTCTGGAAATCACCACCAGATGTATATTTTTTTCATCGCTGACGCCTTTTTTTGCCCCCTCCATCCAAAGCCAATTGAGCGTTTAATGCTTTCCTTATAACCTCATGTCGGAAGAACCTTTTCCCTAATTTCTCTGCCACCCTTTCATCTCCCAGGCGTCCGAGCCCGCATACAGTGCTTCAAATCGTTCTCTCCTTCAATTTCGCACCTTTTTCCCTTGAAAACCCTACCAAAATTCCTTTTCCGGTCTATTCCGCCTTCAAGCCGACACCCCTGGCCTTTCATCTCCCGTCCAAACCTCACGGTCCTTCCTTCGGCCGAAGGAAACCATTCCCTCAATCAATGTCCTCTCACGATTTCCTCCTCCGCCTTCTGATGACTCCCTGGATACTGGATCCCCGACACCTCCATCACCTTCTCAATAGGAACTAGAGTATCCAAACCACAACGACCCACATCAAACGCCGAATGAATCCCTTATCTTCTCCCAAGCAAACGTTCTCTCCGTCATTTACCTCTTCTTCTAGCCAAATCATCCAGCTCTTCCTCTCCTATGCCAACGCTTCTATTCTCAATCGCTTCGAGGAAATTATGAGGAATTGAGTCAAAGGTGGCCACTTCTGTGAAAAGATATACACGAATATTTTTAATAGGTTTTAAAACTTATACTTTTTATTTCCCTCCGGGTAGAGCTGTCCAACCTTTTTGTGTATGGGAAGCACTTTTAACCTGGGCGACCTCGCCATATGACCGCATGAGGGGGAAAGTTTAGCAATAGAAATCCTTTATAATAAATATACCAATAATCATTTAACTTTGTCTGATGTTTCTCGCGGAATAGCGTCGCTATCTTCAACCTCCATGATTTTGAATCTGCATAAAAATAACCCTCTTGCAAAATGTTTTCCGACCGAATTACCATAGATGCTTCGAAATTAAAAATATGAATACGAATTTAAAAGGTACGAAACAGCCGATAATACCCCAATAACTGTAAATTATAGCTGGGAAAGTGAAATCTTTTGAGTTCCTAGCATACAATATGTGTGACAAGTGCTTCTACCTGCGTTGCGGCTAAAACGAGACATTTATTTTCCTCAACATGGGAAAAGGACATGAATAGGTCTAACAGGACCTGGGTTCGAATCCAGATCTTCCACTTTCTGGGCGGTTCTATCCGTTAACTATCTTGCAAGAGAATTCATATATCCCGTTTGGGAGAATTTGTATACAAGGGCGAGCGAATCGTTTGACTAGGCGGCATCGTTTCTCTTCCCTTTCCTTGCCTGGCTGTGCATGACCAAAATAAGTAAGCGTGAGCGAGGGAAAATTATAATTTACCACGCAGTCCTTGCGACTGATAGATAGATTATATAATCGGGTTGTTTGGCATCCACACCATTTGGAAATGCGATCATTAGAATCGGTAGGAATGAGTGAAACCATACAAAGTTTTACTTATTCCTTCAGAATGTGTTTCCACGAAGTGCAGCCAAACAGGATGGAATTTATTAGTATTGGTGATCAATCGGTTGAATGCCAGCTCTTCATTTTCTCCCAATTTATCCCCCTCTCCCGAGATGCTGATAGCTCTCTTCATTCTTAACAATCTAATGAGTTGACTGAAATGTCATCCTCTTCATTACCTTCGGCATTCTGGTGGCTTCCGGCCTGTCGAGTTTTTTCCTCTCCTTCGTACCATCCTATCACCATTCTTATCATCGTCAATGTTGTTGTGGGTGTTTTCCTGCAGCAAAAATATTTCCTAAGCTCTTGACTTAGGTTTTTTATCTACACATAATTTCTTCCTCATTTTCCCTTTTTATGCTGCTCTATCCTTTCCATCAATTAAGATTAAATAGGTTAGATTTAAAAGGACCCCTAATAGTCACAATTTCGCCCGCAATAAAGATGTTTCTATTTCATTCTATCAGTTTCCTACCCTCTCAAATCCTTCGTAAAACCTTCTAATTACTGATTTTGTTTGACCAACCAATACTATGCTTTCTTCTCCAAATCGCAAAATTCTACAGGTTAAAGATATCCTTTTGTCTCAGTGACCACGTCCCTAAATATCCAGGCGCTAAGGAACACGCATTATTATTATTTTACGAGACTCTTCACGAGGTTTTTATTTTTCACTTATTATAAGCATATGATTGCCTTCTTCTTCCAAATTCCATATCCCGGATTTCTTAGTCTCTTTTTGCTTTGGTTGTTTATCATCCATAACGTAGAGGATTGTACCTGGTAAGCGCATTGACTCCCTTGCAGCTAAAATTGTTTGTTAAGACCAATTTTAGAGTAATTAGCCTTTAATATGTGTTACCATATTAACCAATGTTTGCTGTATTATTTTAAAGGAAATCATTCACGCGAAAGTAACGTTTTACTTTCAATTTTTCTATCGTTAACATTGACTGAAATTAATATTTTGTACTTTAGTTTAGCAAATAGTCTTTGTTGAACTTTCGATGGATATTCTGACATGTTAGATGCAATATTTCATTTCTCCTAATTAAAATGCAAATAAACTGGTTTACGCTTACTTTCTGTAGGCCGAAATACTGAATTCAACATACATTTATCAATTAACGTGATTTCTAACGTTAATTGACTAAGGAACTGGATTTACGAATGAATTAGTCGGGCCACTAACTTGAATAGACGACGGTAGTGATGAAATTAACAGCAGAGGAGTGGCAACTTACGCCGTCTAGCTAGGTTGACCTTGAATAGGGATTGGACCTCACCAACTACAAGTTCTGAAGTATATTGTCCCTCTGCGATCCTGAATCCCGTATCCAAGTCCAACCACCTCTTTCGGTCCCACGATACCAAAGGATATACTAATTATGAAGATGAATGAGCACACACACTAGTCATTAACCGAAGAGAGTTTGCTTGTTTGTCGATGGTTGAGTGTTTTAGCTTCAATTTGAACTCTATCGGTGGTTAATCGGTACAGTGTAGAGCCTTCATTGTAAGGAAGAGATGGTTCATCGCACCTTTGTCCAAACGCCCTCGCCATCGATACTGTCGTATCAAGCGACAGTCGCGGAGCATGAGTGGAGAAATAGTAAAGTCACATCAAATACTTAAGTGAGCAAACCTTCCGAGTATTTTATTTTATAACTCTAATATGCAGATGAAATGGTTTATTTTTTCATATATCATTCAATGGTATATTAAAGTTTAAATAAATATTCTTACTGCATTATAAAAATTCTTCATTTTCTCTAAAATCTATATGTATCTGCAGCCGCGATCATTTACCATATTCATGCGGTCCTTCCCTTCATGTTAAGTCGTGCAATCCTGGCGTATAGGCAACCCCTCTTGCGTATCAGTACGTGCGCGTTGCATACTCTCCAGGATGTCCCTTCTGTGTATACAGGTCCTATTCATGATATTGATTCATATTTTATCCGAGTTTCAAGTAGGTAACATGAAATTCTTGAAATAGCTCAGTTATAAGTTATCAATGAAAATATTTATGATATACGTTATTCTAATATTTTGCTCATGGAGCTACTGTAAGAAGAAAGTTATACCATATGTTGGCATACTTAACGAATTAAAATGTTGGAAATTAAATAGTTAATTTCAAGGATAATGAAAACTATTACTACTCAATTTCGCTAAAATTGCACGGACTTAAAGTTAAAAGTAAACAATTATACAATACTCGAAGGAAGAATGTATGAAAAAATTGGTTATGAACTTTGCAAAACAACAATTCAGATTATTACTGTCCAATTTCAATCAAGTATTCTCGTATGCTTTTGAAATGTAGAATTGCGTCAATGAGATACATATCAGAACTTGAAAGCTTAGATACTTTAACTTCTCATTCAAATTAAGTTTACAACGCAAGGTATTCCTATCCAAAATGAGTTACCTTTTCGTTATGATACATGAAATCATGAAATTAAGAAATGTGCTTCGGTTCGCGAATTAATTTTAACCAAGGTAAACTAAAATCTCATGGATATCGAATACAGGCGTCTACTTAACTTCGTGTGATAAAATTGCGAGTAATGACGGCATGAACCAAATTATGCCAATCGAGCCCCACCACATTTCGTTCATTAACTTGAAAGCACATAGTGATGATTACACAATACACAAACGGGTTTCTCTTTGTACTTGAATCATCAAAGCATATCCAAAAGAAACTAAATTTCTCCATTTACTATGTCTAAATTGAACGAGATTCGACATTCATGGAGCCATTTATTCTTCAGAGATGAGTTAGTATTATCAATTCGATACGCGAATTTTTTACTCTATGACTGATAAGGATCCTAGTAAAGCTTTAAAAGAGAAAACCAAGGTAATTATTGAAAAATAAGTTCTGCGATATGAAGCAGGGATTGAAATTTACTTTTAAAAACATTGAGGATACTGCAATAAATTTGTTATCTTTGAAAATTTTCTAGAATATCTTCAAAATCTTCAACAACTGAATTATGAAGGCTGTTGTGCGTAATTTACATGAAACAAAAATCGAAATCATCCGAATCAAAGATAGCATATTATAGTAAAACATCCTGTTCAGCTTAAAAATCAAGAAAGTAAGATTTAGTTTTATTAATGGCTTGAAGTTTTCATTGCAATAAATGGAAACAAAAAATAACGCTTTCAAAATGTCTGTGTCGTTTCCTTTACTTTGGCTCAGATTCCCCTTATAGCACAATCTTTATTTCAGTCTTTCAGAATATAGTTTACAAAAGTGCATGTTTTTTATGTTTGATAAAATATATCACACTTTTTATCTTACCCAGTAAAAGCCTGCATCTGGAGCTGAGAAAGAGGCTAGCTAAGTGCTACACATGGAGCATTTTCATGTATGGATGTGAAACATGGACATTCAGGAAGTGGGGAAGAAATAGAATAGAGGCTTTCGAAATGTGAATGTAGAGAAAGATGGAAAAAGTAAGATGGGTGGATAAGTGGAGAATTGAGGAGGTCTTAAATAAAGAGAATGAACAAAGAAGGCTCATAAAGGAAATAAGAAAAAGGAAAGCTAGGAACTGGTTAGGTCATGTGATTAGAGGTGAAAAATTTTTAACAGTGGCATTGGAGGGTTCAGTTGAGGGGAAGAAAAAGAATTAAATTGGCGGATGAGTTGAAGAGCAGCAGCTATATTGAGACAAAGAGAAGGCTCGGGACAGAAGAGGATGGAGACAGCAGTGGTGGACGGGACCTACCATCAGGTAGAACACCAGATGATTATAATCACATTTTTTGCCATATGAAATCGTTCTTCCATCTTCTTTGCATTTACCATAACACTCTGATCCATGCTTCATTTCTTGTTTCTGTTGTCAAGGATATTTCCTCTTTTCATTCATTCCGTATATGTTCCTTATCTCGTTGGTCTATATATCTCAAAGTTGAAGCAAAACCTCCTCCGTTACCCAATACAAATCATGCAGCCAACTATTTGCAACACACCATTTGCTCTACTCTTCTTCGGTCGCTTAATTACCTTGAATATTTTGCCTTAGTAGTGTGGTATTGTTAAAAGTGCTTCGACAGCTTAGGTCATTACGCACGTAGGCTCCCACCGGGAATCGAACCCGGGATCGCTTTCGCCGAAATCGAACGCGTTGCCCACTTGGCTATTCGGGAGCCCATGTGCCCTAATATTTCGCCGCATGTTTTAATATCCCTCCTTCTCTAAGTTTTATTTTTAAAGTAACCATATGATCGTGTTATTTTTTAAATATTTGAAACTATCGTTGCGAGTTGTATAATCGCTGTAATTAGGTTAGAGACAAATGATTTTATTCAGCAACTTAAAGTACTGTTCTTTTTCCATTCTCTTAAGCTAATTTGGAATTTAAGGTTCACTTATCTAATTATAATCTGAAAAGGTTCAGCAACAATTGCTATTGAAAAAATGGCAACTTTCCAAACTGTAAACTTTCAATACCATTTATGAATACATTTTTATAAATTTACAAATTATTCATAATAGAGCAGGTTATAAAACCATTATACATAGAAATATATCATTATTGATAGGTTATACAATGAACAAAGTAAAAAACTGTTTTTTACTGGCCTTTTGATCAATACAGTTCATCATCATTTAAGATTAACCTGTGAATTTACCTGTTAATTTATTTAGGATTTACGAACTGTTTTTATATAGTTCGATAAATGTATCATAAGCTCAAGATTACACGTGTTTTAAATGAGAAACAAACATTAAAACTTAGAATTTGACCATTGAATTTCCTCTACTTCATATTCAGTTAGTCTTAACGGCGTTATCTGAGTGAAACCTGTCTCACAATGAACCCATAATCGGACATTCCTCGAGTTTCCATTTATTCATGAACACAGTCTGCTGCATAAAAATATCCGGACCCTTTTCCGTCCAGTAGAAACTGTTCCATCAAGATATCTTCCACGACGTCCCATTTTTCCCATCGCCGGGCCAGCCCGCGATCCTTATCTCGCCTCATTAACACAATTTCCTTTAAGTGTACATCCCGAATACTCCGGAGTCTATTTTTATCTCCACAGCAATATATTTCCCAACGCGACGCATCGAGATATTTCGGGCGCGAGCTAGATGGCGTTGCCCGTATCATCCTCAAACACCGCTCGGACTTGCCTATTAGTTTCGGTCGCAGAGTGTCTTTTTCGAGCCTGACCCGGGGGAACTGCAGGTTCAGTCGGGCTTCCTCCAAAGCAATACCACACTATAACTTCATAAGGCCGCTGCCCCCCGGGACTCCGCAGTCGCTTACTCAGGAAGTGACAAATTATCATAGAGCAGTAAGCACCGCGGGGACAAAGACGCCCTGGACTCCGGAGGAAAGGGGGGATCGATTCGGCGAAACCAATTAGGATTATTTTAAAAATTCGAATCTTTATTCAAGAAAAATAGAGGAAGAGGAGATACGGGATGATTGATTTTTTTGCATACTCTCTTTTATTCACCCTCGAACGTTTCGAGAGATCACCGACACCGCAGATCCTTCCGACCTTCACTTCAAAGGAGGGAAAGATAGCGACCCTACCCTCATCTCAGCTTCTAGTGACACATTTTAAGATATTTTACACCTCCGCCCTCTCCGGCCCTTTCTCCCTCGACCACTCCACCGTCCTGTTCATCTCTTCCTGCGTTCCTTCCACGAAACACCTCCGACCACCATCTCTGCCGCTCGGGTCCCGTGACGTCACTGCATCCCCACCAATCCGAAGACCATCTTTCGCCCAACTCGGCGAAACAATGTTACGAGAGAGAGAGAGAGAGAGAGCGATGGAGAGCAGCGAAGGTGGGATAAATTGGGAAAGGAGCGAGAAAGAGAAGAGTTTGTACGGAATGATGCAAGAGGTGTAGCTCGAGAGAGCCATGAAAGGGACGTAATCGCGCGACTTCTCCGGAATAAAGTACATCAGGAAATGGAGGAAGGGAGATGTTACTTCCGAGGGTTCTTGAGGTAGCCCTGCGAATGGGAGAGGTGAAGGAATGATAGGAAAGGGGCGTATGAAAGGGGTGGAATGGGAGAAGGCGGAGGGGAGGTCACACTAGGGCACAAAAGGGGATAAGCGTGGGCGTTGCGGCATGGCGTTGTCGCCTGTGTGGCAGGTGGGTGAAGTGAGCGGGGAGGGAGGTGACGGGGGAAATGGATGAGTGACGTGCGGAGAAGAAAGCACGGTGGGAAAAGTAATGCAAATGAAGATTATTAGGGGAAAAGTTGAAGTGGACGAGACAGGAAGACAACGGATGCGAAAGTAATGGAGGCGCGAGGGGATGAAAGTTGGCTAGTGAATGGACAAATGGAAAAGATTCCTGCGATAAAGTAGGTAAAGTAAATGATGGAGGGATGTTTGAATATCGTGTGAAATCGCTGAACCCAGGGAAGAATGCGAACTAATTCTACGTTAGGGTGAGTTACGGTTAGGTTCAACGCTCTCGTTTATAGAAAGAGGAAATGTTATAAGTATACCTCCGATTTTTACTCAGCAATTTACGGAAACAATTGGGTCCGCCGTATTCATTTCTCTCGATAACAAGGTCACCAGCACCTTCCCGAGCTTTACCTTAATCATCTAACTAGTAACTTAACATTTAACAATACTAACCCATCACTATGGGCATATGGCATATTTCAGAAAATAGATTTTACCCCATGAAAACGAAATCTAAATAATAAACAATAATCTTTTATTTATATTTCGACTCTCATATGTTCACTGGTTTAAAAACGAAATTTTACGTAAGTAGTACCGGAATGGACTATTTGCAATCTCGCCCGATTTTCTTTCTAAATTCTGACAATTATTCCCATATAATTTATATAACCTTCTCTATTTTAGTCTTTGCTAAGGTATTATTGTTTTTATTAATATTTTGCAGGCTTCCACACATCTCCTTCACTTAGTGAGCTTTGACTGCAATGGAAATATTTTGTCAGTGACATTGATCGCAATTCATCAGTGTTTATACCAGCAAAAAAAACTTTTTCCTCTATCTGACGATTGGCTGATTGTGCGATGAGACTTTTCTGTCTCAATTTCGTCCAGATTGAATCATTTATTGCTAACGTCACAATTCTGCTGAATATAGAGAGATTTTTGTCAAAAAAAGTGAAAGTAGTTCATAAAAAAAACTATGCCGTAGCAGGAAAAACTTAGACAGGAAATGAAAGGGTATTAGAAGGCGGTGGAGAGGAAGGAATTTTCCCGGTTAAACGTCGTTTTTCCTTTCCTGTCAATACTTTCCTTTTCTCCTTAGGGAGAAAGGAAACGCCTGATGTTCAAAATGTAAAGTCAGCGCCTAACGGAGCAGCAAAATGAGGATGCCGCAGCCGTCCATTTCACATTCACAAGCTATTCCGGGAGAAAGAACCGAAATGTAGCCAACGTAATGCGCATATTGGTATTCAATTTTCAAGAGCAAATCAATGCTCGTAATTGGTGCGAAGGCGTTGCGGCAACTCGGAAAGTATCTAAAAATGTCCGGGAGATATCGGCATTTTAAACGCGGATTACCAAATTAGGCATCGATTCCCCGCCGAATTCATTGATCTGAAATGGGATGATTTCTTTTATCCATTCGATACGAAAGGTGCGATTCAGTCAGAAAAAAAGGCATTCAGTGTCAGGATTCTTGGACGAGTAAAGGGAACGAAAATGTTATATTCCTAGAATATCCGTTTTATGTGAGACTATAAAGATAAAAAAATATAATTGTTAAGTAAGGTAAAAATATTACGTTTTTCATAAGCATATCATTTTATAGCGAAGCATTTACTCTACTAAATAGTGTAACTACCAACTAAAAATCGAACTTCACCAATAACTCCGCAATCACATATTTTTATTGATATTTTACTAAATATTCACATTATACATCATTTTCTTGACTGTTCTAAAACAATAGCACTTAACACAAAACGTTTACTTCTGCATATGTACACATTTGTGCTTCTCTTTGTATTTATCCTGCATAAAATAAAATGAAAATAAATTTTTAAATCAAATCGGAAATAAATTGGATGGATTCCAGCAAATATATCACGTGAATCATTTCAACAATTTCTCCTCGAATCCATCGACAGAATAACCTACCTGCTTATTGATATGAACAAAAAGCTTAGAAATTTACGAGTATATTTCACACGGTAAAAACAGATTCAGTAAGGAATTTTTGAAGGAGATGATGTAATATCTATCAGTAGATTATATGATTTATTTAGAGTGAGATCCTTGACTGCACCATGGGTAAATAAATCCTTCATCTTAAATGCAAAAACGACCTCATGATTTGGCAATTCCGAAGGTGTCGTTTAGCTTGAATTATTTATATATTCCGCCGTTTTCGGCATGTATGAATTTTTATTCATAAGCGAGTATAATCTAAAATGGAAGGCAGGCACTTCCATTAACATCGCCGAGTGTTCGAAGAAAATAAAGAAATAGGTCGCATAAATTCGGCCCAATCGTTTTTTCGAGTATCATTTGTATCCCCTTTAAGTTTCAGGTCGATATTTCAGCTGGGAGGCTTGTTCACACGCCAACATCTGGACCAAAATCATAAAGCCGTCTGCAGTAATATTAAGCCTTTACTCACTGCTTAATATTTATCGGCCTTATCTTTAAAGTTTATATCGAATCTGATTTATCATACCATCTAATTCTATAAAATTTGTCAACGTTTCTTTTAGATTCCATTGAGAAGGATGGCATTCGTTAAATTCCTTTCCCACGTGATTTACTTTTCAAGGATCCAGAAGTAAATCTTACGCTTTTGCCCTGTGCTTGGTATCTATTTATCTTGCTATACATCAAATACAGGACATCAAATCTGGTTCGCTACAAATTTTAAATACCAAAGATATTTCATTATATCCATTTTAATCCATCAAGATGCGTGTTATTAACACAATTTCTTTGTTCACAAGAGATATCTTTAATGTTCACAGAAGAAAATCTTCAAGCGTAGGGTAAATCCAGGAGAGATGGCATCTATTCAGCAGGATGGAAGCCTCAGTCGAAGTCTATGCGTTAATCGCTAGATTTCCTTGCAGCAACCTTTTCCACATCAATTGAGTTTTATAAATCCACCTGGTTGTAATCTTAGATGGATACTTTGTGAATTATTTGTTTTTTAATGAAAAAGAGGTGATTGTGGCTCATATTTATCCTATAATCCAATTTATTCTTTGAAAATTCCTAGGAAAATCACTTCAGGGATGTACGTTAGTACTATTCTGGTTGAATAAAATGTTTAGAGATTGCCGACTTTTTGCAACTTTCATCCACGTAGATTGTGAAGGCAGGAAACTGTGAATTGGAGCTTTCTTCCGTACTAAAATGATTAATGCCCCACCAAATTGATTCCGAGTTAGATGGTTCACATAATTTTTAACTTTAGTTTGATAACATGCGTATCCATGTTACAGAAAATACTGATTGTGTTAATATTAACAATGGTTACTCTTGCAGAAGGAAATAATTGTAAAAACGTACTTGATAGTTCGTAAAACACATGACACTATAGGGTGCTCTGTGGAAGATCAGATATAGTTGGTTCGTACCGTTGAAATAAATTAATAAAATTTATTATTATTTCTTGAGTCTGATATAGCTGAGGATAAATCGCGCACCGGTTTAAAACACAACTTTAGAGACTATGAATAATATAGTACATCTTAATATCTCTTATAAAACATCGACTTGAGAAAATATTGCTAGTCGTTATGAAATTAAATGGTTTTAAGTTAAATTACAGAGCGAAGGCCATGTAACTTATAACCATCTTCAACAAACTGAAGTAAATAACTTTGTTGTAATATTTTAATAGCCTTTATGAAGAACGTGTTCGTAACTCAAAATCTGGAAATATACTGAACATTGAATATCAACTTTAAAATGACCATGGAGATTTCCAGGCATTTAAAAGCGCCAAAGATGTTCAGAAGTAACGTATTCTGAGAAATTAAAAATATTTCTTTGATAATTTGATGTAACGCGGAGAATTTTTCATACTTCCTAAGGAAATGATTAAAGGAGAAAAATAGTTTTGTGATGGCTTTTCTTCAGGATCTAACGTTTACATAAATAAAATGTTCTAAATCATTTCTTAATTACTTATACATTTAGGCATCAGCCACGAGATCCTGGACTCAGTCAGTAAAAATAACGTTGAGACCTTCTTTTGTGCCATCCAGGTCATACAACACAGGTATTTAACGCATTGGTCATATTTTTTTCTAACACTTCAAGCAAGAAGCCAGGAAGCGTACGCCGCATCACTCTAGGAAGTCCGCATCATATACGGAGGAAATTGCAATATGTGTGGAATTGAGATATGAGAAGCAAACGTTGGTTAATGATAGACTGAATACGAGCGGTTTACATAAATAAGCTTGCGAGTTGACGATCAACTCATACGTTTATATAAATATTACTTGAGTACTACGTGTATTTTGTTTACCTAAAATTTTCTTGGCTGGACATCCCTCACGGTGAGCCAGGAAAGATAGCAAAAATAATGTTTTTTTCTGTTAAATAGGGTCAGAAAAAATGTTTTATGTAAGTATTTTTCTCAAAACCTGAAATGCTCTTCCATGTTGTTAACCAAGTACATCTTTTTTTATCAAGATTACCGCTTAAACTATAATGGTTTATTGTAAATTGGGTCATCTCTGTCGGAAATACCTTAAAACGTTCACTGCGGATCACTCCACCGTTGGAGTGATAAATGCATTGGAAATGAAGGTATCCGCAGTGAACATGTTAATTGCGCTTCAGGATCTAGGTGAGAAATTCACTAAAGATTTCGCCGAGTTACATTAAAATCTAAAGAAGCACAAAAATATTAATTCATCGCAACAGAAAAATTAGAGAGAAATATGATCATTTCATTAATCCATTAAATTATTTCAAAATGACCTATCTTCATGTCCTATGATATGGAATTCGATGCTTATGCTTCAAATCACATTATCCATACCAAGTGAGGAAACGGAATGAATAGGAGATCCAATAAAAGACGGCAAAGATGATTTTACTGGGTTATTATCATAATGGCAAGAGAAACAGTATCCGTCAACTAATCTTCGATTCGTCTCCTCGTACATCGAAACCCGTTTGGCCATCAATTAACCAAGTAGAAAAACGATTTACTTGGTTGAATTTTTTTAGCACAACTCAGTAGTATTGGCAAATTTCAATTAAATAGTAGCAATTTCTTCAACTCGTTGCTAGAACAGAAACATCTGCGATAATCTGCATATATTTCTTGATTGAAACTATCCTACAATTTGTGCATTCAATTTCTTGCTTAACAGAACTCAAAAACTTGGAAACTCCATCGTTTGCTTTTAACAAGAGCAACTCAAGTGCTTATTTTATAAAAGGCAACAGCAACCCGATCACTGAGAAAACAGATTCACACATAAATTTAGACTGCTTACATGAAACCATTCCATGAAAATAGGGGGACAGCAGGAAGGTGAATAATACGCTTTTCCTTTCGGAGTATATATTTATCCAAATAAGAGCATACGAAGAGCTGCTGAATAAACGCAATACGAAAACATTCACGTACGTAAGGCACCAAGTAATAATAATAATAACGTCTTTATTAAGGCGAATTTTGGTCTAATGAGACCACTCTTACAATTAACCTAAACGATCACAAACACAAACATCCATGCCCTAACCAGGATTTGAACCCGGGACCTCTGCTAGGCTAGCACGCTAACCACTACGCCACCGAGGCCGGCAAGTATGGAACAAGGAAAAGATATACGTTAAAAATATTATTTAATCCGTGAGAGATGTATTATCGCAGGTGTACATGTCATCCACACGAGAAAAGTACATTCACTACGATCAATATAATGGAAAGATTTGATTAAACATTTCAAATAAATAAAGACGTTTCCCAAATTTAAGGAAAGAAATTGATCTTCGCAGGGATATTTCGGGTGAAGAGTACCTTGGTTAACGAAAATGTATTCGCAGTTCCTAGATGTATAAAAACTTTGAGGCAGGAAAATCAGGATAGTTGCAGCCCATTCTCGCTTTCAAGTGGAATATTATTCGTTTCTCAACATTTTTTAGTTTTTCATGGTTTCGTATCTTAGGGAAATAGGGAACAAGGAAGGTTACAGCTGATCAATTTCATTTCCGAACTGATAATCTTCGTTATCCGAGATGTCACTTAACTGTGATATATTTTATAAATTATACGTGTTTTATAATTATGGAATATTGGTAAGTACAAAAACAACGGTTTTTATCTTTTCATAGTGTTCAATTTTTCCAAGTTTATGAGCTAAATGATAGTCTATAAAGAAAAACCGTATTATCTTTATCCGTGCTCTAATAAAGCTATGCTCCGATACTTTTATTATTTTCTGTGTTGATGTTGCAACTACAATTAGGCATTCAGAAGAAAATTAAGGATTTTTACTCTCCCTCCATTCATCACAAGTCTTAGAGTTGCTCACAGGTGATTTCGCCACCTTCCCTCGTCAATGCTCAAGGTACGAAATGGTAACGGTGCAAGAACTGAGGATACAGCCAGCCTTCGTGCTGATAACTTCACAAATAAACAGACGGGGCACCGCATTTCTACTACCAATTATTACGGCCAATGGTAATGATGATGAAACGAATAATCTTATTCTGAATAAGGAATATCATTAAGATGAACACCTAGTATGAAAATTCTTAAGGAGAAACGGCTATGAAAAGTGTCCGACAGGAACGGGATTTTCCCGGAACCCGGATTTTCCGTACGGCATTTTTGATTATTCAGGCAAGATAGTTTAATGGTTAAAACATCCGACCGAACCAGGTTCGAGTCCCAGTTTCATTTCCTCTTCTCCTTTGGAAATCATTATAAATATTCCGTCTTTCGTATTAAAGTTTATTAAGTAGTGCATTATGCGGCATGTCTAAATGTTCTGGCAAGATAATTTTAACGGTTAAAACATCCGACCAAACCGGGTTTGAGTCCCGGTTGCAATTCCTTTTCTCTTAAAAAAAAAATTCCTCCAAAATATTCTGTCTTTCGTACTATTATTGTGTAAAGTGCATTATTATTATTGTTAAAAGTGCTTCGACAGCTTAGGTAATTTCGCACGAAGGTCTCAACAGGGATTCGAACCCGGGATCGCTTTCACCGAAGTCGAATGCCTTGCCCACTTGGCTATACGAAAGTCCAGGTTATTGTGTATTACTGCATCATAATCACATAGGGTGATACGCGATACACATGAGCAAGTAAAACACTGCTTAATGTTGAACGCAGAGTACTGAAACAGCTAAAGTTAACGATGATTTCATTAATGAAGAAGAGAGGTTATGAAAAAAGGTTTGTTGACCATCAAAACCTAACATTAGTCTTCTATTTTTGAAGAATTGACTTTATAAACCAAACAAGAGTAAGAAAATAGAGAAGCTTCAGGGAACGGAGGAAACGCAAAATAAGAACTGCGAAGAGGCGAAGCAAAGCAAACGGAAAGGAGCGCGTAAGAAAGGCCCTTAATGGAAAAGAAACAGGCTTACAAAGGCGCACTGCCGAGATGGATGTCTTTGGACGCTAACGGATGAATCGAGTCGGGTTTGTTAGCGGCAGAATGAGGAAACGGCGGCCGAGCGATACAAAGGAGAGGATATTAATCACGGGGTTAATAAGAGGCGTGAAAAGACACAAAAGACATCGGTTGGAATGAAGACAATCGGGGAGTGCAATGGTAAAGGAGAAGCGCACGAACGGGAGAATCGGGAATGGAAAAAGTATCTGAAGGATGGGCTTAAAGGAGGAAGGTGAGAGGGGAAGTATGAGAGGATACTGGTAGAAAGGGAAAGAAGGGGAGGGAGAGAGTGAGAGAGAAAGAGAGAGAGAGAGAGTGAGAGAGAGAGTGAGAGAGTCCCGGATCTATTTTTAGCTCCAAGTACGTGTTCCGAATCGTGCTCACCCCGCCACAGCGGCGGATGCGGAAAATTCCAGAACTAACCTACGTCCGTGGCGCGCGCGCACTATGTACAGATCCTATATAACTCCCGCGGGTAAAGCAAAGGTAGAGAGAGGGAAGTATCTGATTTCCTTTCGTCCTTTTTCGCGAAAAAAGAGGGATTGGAAAGGATGGAGGAAGGTAAAGAGGGGCTGAAGGATAATCCAGTGGGTTCAGCATATAGCGATTGAGGCCTGGTAGGCGCCTTCCACGTTTCCACCCTTTTAAATCTTTACTTCCCCACTTTTTCCCGACTATGCACACCTGAGCGTAAAAGTACCCGAGTTATTACTTCCCGCTCTTTTTCCCCGCCGTGCGAGCGAGAGATAAATTCGGGAAAGTCTTCCGCTTGAAAATGGCTATTAGATCGGTGCGGCGGTCATAAATGCGGCTGCGGGAGAGTAGGTCATCTTTTAAATAATAAATCAATGTCGACGTGGAAGAGCTATTGACCTGAAGTTTAAATGTATGTTAAAAGGGTGCGGAGAATCACTCGCGCTGTGGGAATCATTTCTAAATGAACGCTTTTGCCAGAGCGCCGCGAATCTGCGAGTAATGACAAACGTTTTAGCGGAAATAAATGTTGAACTACGAGCGATTCCGCCTGAAACTCTAATTGGACCGAATGATGGTCTTTGATTAAAATCACGGATTCCATTTATTTCGGTTAATTAAATGTGTGAATCTAGTACGACCGTGCAAAATGTCGTGTTACACGACAGGCAGTATATTTGAAAGTTCCCACGGTATTAGTCTATGCTCATATACTGTTTGACTTGTAATAGAGATTTAAAACATTCCACAAGCCGTAGAGAACTGTCCCAGCCCAGAGCTATCGGAAACATGATGAAGGTAAATCGCTATGGAGAAACCACCGCTCGGAGTTGTTCAGTGACGTTTTCCATCATCTGGTCACCGCGAGAGTTCTGGGATAGCACCGCAGGACTAATGGAGTTCTTTAAATCTCTACAGCAATAAGGAAGGTTTAAAATTTCTTCTCTTATAGTTATTGGCTTCCGAAGACGGTGATTTGGTGCGCTCCAATAAACGCCAGTAGTTATGGAGATATCCCTCAATTTAGTAATGTTTCCAAGACGTTAGTTATAGAGTTAAATAATCTATTATAAACTGACCGAGTTACTAACATCCCGGCTAATATTGAGAAGCATGGTGAAATAATTACGCAAAATGTCCTCAGGGATATTTTAATGTCAACCAGTTTCAAACAAGTTTTAAGGCTTCCACGATTGAATTTATTTTTTTTTTATTTATGAGTGAATTCTAATTTAAGAAGAATTGTGTTTAAAATAATTAGAAACTTGTCTAATAGCCTGATGATGAACATCTGAACTGAAAAAACCGGTCGCCGCCAATATATTCCAATGGAACTTTTCGTTGGCTGTTTCACCATGCTTCCTGTTACGAAGTTCCACACGGTTAAGGCTTTGACGATTGAATTTATTTACAATTGAAAAATATTCGACAGACAGAAACATCAACAGAAGAGAAATGTTACAAAAATGTATTGTGATTGTCTCGAAATGAAATCGAAACATGGAATTGAAAGGAGTTCTCGAAAAAATAAGCGATTTCTTATTTAAATACAATACTCCACCATCGTCTTTTAGCGCTAATAATCTGAGAAATACCAACCTCCCATTTACCTCCGGTGGCTGGTGAATCGACAAATCTTCCTCTTGACTGCCGCACAGCATGTATGTTCATTTACCAATGAAGTTACATCTTGTCGTAGTAGTAGTTATAAAAATGCTTCGACAGCTAAGGTCATCTCGCTCGTGAGCCCCCACCGGAAATCGAAGCCGGAACATGACTATCCGGCGAACCCAACTGCACCTGTAAAAATAAACAATTTCATAAGAGAGAAAAATATCAAAATCGACTGAATTCGTATGAGCTCGATCTTTCTGAAATTGTCAGTCTCGTCCGTAAATATCACGATCCCTCATACGTTTAAATCTCCAGAAGATGATCATTGGATCGATCGTAAGATTTAAATGACCAACGGGGGACGAGAGGAATCATCAGCCCGCTGTAAATCCCGAACATGCATTCCATTTATACCGAAGGCGACGGAGAAGCTTTCCTTTAAAACGTCATCCAAGAAGTTCAATGCCTCACCATGCTTTGCGAAAACTGCTTCACTTTCGTGATACTCTCAACCCTTTGATCCATTATCCTCGAGCGTAATCGCGCTTTACCTCGATGGAAGCGAAATAGTCACGCTATCTCGAAATACCAAATCCGTAAAAAAATATTTTCGCTCAAATTTAGCAGCCATAATTTTCCCCTCCGCGTGTTTACGCCCATTACTTGTCGTTTTTACATTAGCCTAATTATCGTCCCCCTTATTAGTAATATTTACAAGCGCGGCCCGAAAGCCATACGCTCGCACAGGACAAAAAGGCAAGAGCTCTAGCAAAATAAGAGCCGTAAATTCAGAGTTTTGAAACAAACGCAATTAGACGAAATTATTGGGAGGATCCTGCGTTATACCCGTCTTTCCGAGAGCACCGCGGAGCATTCTAATTGCTAATGGTCTCCTTCTCCCCGGCAACTTTCGCGCAGAGACTGAATTCTGGGGGTTTTGAGAACGCCACGGCCAACGTAATGCGCTGCCGTTTTTCTTTTCTCGTCCCGCAACAGATGTGGAGTCGTTAACAAACAATGGAGTCCATCGAAACGTTTCCGTGCACGAAAAAATTCGAGCTCTAGGACGTTTCGGTGTAATACTCTCGTCGTTTATAACCGCCGTAGATTTCGACGTCCGTGGATTTCAAAGGATTTTAATGGACACGGTATGTGTGGGCAGACGGTTTGTTGGCGCAGAAAGGGATAGAGGAGACTGGAGCGTATTTTTCCGAAAAATACGATTTTGTTTCTCGACTCGTATAACTTGTGCCGCTCACTGCTTTTTCGCATTCTACCTTTCTCCGCCTTTTCCTTTCCCTAATATTCCCTCGCTTCTTCGATTGTGTGCTATTTACTCCTTCGTTCCCTTTGCGAATTCATCCACTTTCGTCCAAGCCATTTCTATCGCTCCTACGTGCATGTTTCCGAGATAGCCCTCGTTGCTCCGAAAGCCTGCCGGCGGATTGGTAGAATCAGTTCTGCATAGACATATCTAGTTCTTTGAGGATAGTACATCTGTGTTTAAATTTTTTAATTATCTTCTCTTATAAATATTTTAAGATATTTCTGGCTCTAATTTCATCTCTATCAATTAATCAATCGATACAAATTTCTTTTGGTGTTCGTGTTTCTCTTTTATATCAATATTAATTTAAGACATCGGTCGATGAACCTTCGTATTTATTCGCTATCACGAGTAATTTTGACCGCAAACGCACTTACAGATCATACATTATAAATTATAGTTGAAGGAATTTCTTATGGCAATGGTATAACTTTTAAGGAGCTAAACTTAATTACTATTAATATCATGCCTAGGTGTTTCCAACTCAATTATTGGCTAAATATTTTCATCCGTTTCTATAGTGATTACGATTCATGGTTTACAGGAGTAGTAGCAACAACCACACTAATACCCTGCAAGCCACTTTCCAGTGTGTTGTATGACTTTCTTAATAGTAATTTTTCGAAATCGAGTAAGACGGACCAATATTTTTATTTCACAAGCTTAGCTTAATATAATTTGAAGTAATACTGATGCATTCTCAAAAAGGGCAATGGAAAAATAAATATCCTTTACTTTTCCACAAGAATTACATCATGCGACCATGGTTTTGAAGCGTGGTATCATCATCAGACCCCAATATATCTTAAGATATATTGGGGTCTTATTTATATTTGAAATTTACTGCGTACCCATCCTTCGTCTTTACCTCTCCAAACATTTTATTTCCTTGCGATTTATCTTCTCATAATCCGGATATTGTTTATCGCATCACGGATTTCTCCAATATATCCGTTTGCCATTTATACAAGAGCCTTCCCTCCTTGTTATGTGATCATCCAACCGGTAGGTTCAACAGGATTCGTTCACCTCTCCGTTTCCTCCACTCCTTACGTCCGTTTAATCTTTTCCTTTCTCATCTTTACTCTCTCTCACATCCGCTTTCATAAATCCATGCATCCGAGACTTTTTCCTCAGCCGCGTTGCTTCTACTCTATTGATGATTTAGCAGATTTCCTGACCGGTATGGCTCAGTAGAGGCTTTCAACCTGTTCTCAAGATCTCCTTCCGCACTTTACTTCAACTTTGGACTTTGCTCGTTAACGTTGTTTATTACCTTTCCACTCCCGTCGTTGACTGAAGTTTATACTTTTAGAGAGGGCTCTTCGATTCATAAAATTTTCCTTTAGTAAAAGTGAAGAAAAGACATCTATGACTACCGTGAGCAAGGGAGAAATTATAAACGTTTTCACAGCCTGGAAGTTTTGGCTACTGTGAATTGTTTTGGTCTGAAAAGAAGCAAACAGGTTAACCAACATAAAATATTTAATTACAGTCTGAAGGATTAAATTCACTGGGTATTATAGAACATAATATATCTCCCTTGAGACTGAAATAAATCATGATTCCCAAGGAGAAACGGACATGAAAAAAAAAAAGGTTTGAGTCCCGGTTCCGTCAGACTTTTTTCATGTCCGTTTCTCCTTGGGAATTTTCCTAGGTGCACGCCTTATCGTGCCAAGTACCTAAAACTCTTTTCTTGTGTATAAACCATGATGTCTGTATGTTTCAGGTACGATGCATATGGATATACCTTATGGATATACCTATATGGATAACTATCTCTATATTTGTAGATGATCAACTTAAAAGGAGAAGATCACATGATTATCTATTCCATTTGTATGAAATTATGCTTTCATAATCATAACAAGCTTTGAATCAACTTAATATTGGTGAAGCATAATAAATTAAATGAAAAAAGATAAAACCGTGTAACTACTAATCACAGCTAATCTTGATGAAGAAATGGCACGCCTGACCTTTCATTTACTTTCCTCTGTGTTATGCCCGATGTTATTCTACTGATACTTCTGGTTCAAAGAAGCTAAAGGTATTGGTACAGAAAGTCACCAATGAGGTAAATGTATACACATATATACAAGGAATGGTCGGTCATTTGTGCTCGTCTATTGTTACGGTTTACGCCATCCCTGTGATTGTTCAATTGATATATGCTTGTGAGAGCACAAGAAAACTAATAAACTCATGTAACCGGTACATTCGATGCAAGTTGAGGTACAAGTTTTGTCCTCCAGCGTTTCGTCTCGTCAGTTCGACTGAAACGAAGATAACGGAGGAGAACAGAATTCGCAGAGGCGATTGGAAATCTCCGAAAACTCGGCCAAACGAAGCGCTCAGCCATCGATCCGGGAAACGACGTAATTCCGAAAACATGGAAAATTAATGAATCGCAAACCCGACGCCGGATTTTTTTCCGGATGCAATCTGCCTTAGGAACCGTCGGCTTTCATCCAATTCTCACGCCGAGCCGACGAATACGCTCATCAATTCCACTCGTTGCGAATGGAGCACGCTCGATTTCAGTTATGTTTGCTCATAGAGAGCGCTCGATGAGCCGTCGTTGAAGGACGAGAAATGTTAGCGATGTAACGAAGCAAAATAATCCCACCTTGACACCTGAACTCTCTGACTGGAAGAGGACTTCAAAACGGTGTGTAAATTAACGTGAACTACGTATAAGAAAGTCGATTACTTCCGTTACGATTGCTATGTCGACCGATAAATGTCCTGAAAACGTCGAGGAAAATCTGGTGGTATTACACGGAAGATTTTATGTGTACGTTAAGTCAGAGCTTCCCAACAGGTGTTCCATAAGCTCTTTCAGTACCAAATGATATTCAAGAGAACCACAGATTTGGTATTACAGCAAAAACAGATAAAAATGCTCATATGTACGTATATAATAATACAGAGATATCGAATGCAACTTACCGCAGCAATGATACCATTTATAAAGAGAATTGATTGATAAATTAATTCTTAAAGACCACGTTCAGTTTGTTTTAAATCGATCTCTCTGTCTTTGAAAATTTTTGTATACATTAAAAGGGTTAGTACATCCACAGTCTTTTGTTTTAAGCATAGGTAATTTGTAAGAGATGTACGTACGTCAAACATTTAAGAATTTTTTCCTCTATACACGGTTTACTCTCCCAAGGGCATGTAAATTTTTCTCTTTTCCTTTCGCTAATTGTCCAATGTTATCCTTATCGTCTATTTCATTTCATTTGGCTTGAATTTTACATTTTATGATAGCTTTCCTAACCTCTATATCACTGATATGATTTCAAAATCTAATGAAAATGCAATATCTTTGGTTTAAAAACAGCTGATTTTTAATTTTACATTGTAGTAGTAGCAGTAGTATTGTTAAGGGTGCTTCGACAGTTAAGGCCATTTCGCATGTGAGCCCTCCCCGGGAATCGAACCCGGAACCGCTTTCACCGAAGTAGAATGCATTACCTACATGGCTATACGCAGGCTCGATATACATTACTTTTGTCTAATTATAAACAATTATACCGATTAACGATAATGTTATTAAAAATAATGTTATTAAAACGATGACACTCAGATGCTTCAGATGGTAGGATGGGAATCTCTCGTCAATTAAAAATAATAGAAAGGTACCATTTTGTAAAAGATTAAAAGAATACCTCCTGGCTGAAGCATTTTATAATGTGGATGAATTCTTAACGAAGGGCACTTCTGATGTGTAGTAGGGGGAAGTATGTAATTTTCAATAAGTTTTGTAATTCTGTTGCATTTGTGGTGTTGTAATATTATCGTATAGACTTAATAATGATCGACGAAGTTGTGCTTAAAATGTGATTATATTATATTGGTTAAACTTGTAAAATTTAATTTTTGACGTGTCATATATATACTTATGTATGTCTTCGGATAAATAAATTTATTATTTATTATTATTATAGGGTAGAAGATTTATACAAAAGCTAAATTTGCGTTAAAAATTCACAGAAAGTATGCTCTTAGAAGATGTGGCCAATATTATGCGTCCTCCCTGTTACATTGGCCGTGATACTGTGAGAAAAATCGGGTTAGTAAATTCTAGAACAAGTCACTTCAAGAATTCCTTTCTTCCGCGATACACGGATGTAATCGATTAGGGAAGTAGAGCCATAGGGTAAATATGTAGATGTAGATAAAATATGACATCAAAATTCGTATCTTAACTCGTCGAATTGAAAATTTTAGTGTTTAGGATTGAGAACTAGCAACCGAACTTGACTTATCAATGTACGATTTATCCTTGAGCTCATCAGAAAGACCAATCCTCAAAGCGACCAATCGCTAGAAATTTCTTTGTACATACATTATCGACCCATTTCAACGAACTCCGAAGAAGATATACTCAGTTCTACACTTTACTTTCAGTAAGCTTCATTGAAGGCTTTAAAATATATCATGTGGCAGCCAGGAAGATAGTTCTCGCTAATTAACAGCTCGTAACCCAAACGCTTTCATTCGAGGAAACTTCGCCCAAGTAATTTTACCCGTAGTATATCCCTTGAAAGGCAGCGTTTCATGAATGTAGAATTAGTTTCTTTAGAAGTCGCATATTCAGAATTCCGCCAAGTTTATCAACTTGTTAACCTGTTTCTATGAAGGATTCCACTTCGTGCGGCTTCTCTAAGCGAAAATACATGCACGCACGAAGACCTTGAGCATTATTTCTGGACGGACGAATCATCGGCACCTGTACATGAGAAAATGAGAAACGCTCGTCGACATGGGCCGTTTTCAAATTAAAACTCCTTGTAAGAAAAGAAAACAAGGTTTATTTTCTTTAACTAATGTATTTCTGTTTCTGCTACCATTCTTCCTGGAATATCACATTTTTCATTCGTAGTTTGCTGCAGGATAGAGGTGTATCTTTGATTTACCTTTGCTTCAGTCTTGTTCGTAACACAGTACTATGTGAGATGCTGAATAATGGCATACATTTAGTTCTCACCTTTTTCAATTCTATAAAAAGTGTTGTTAAAAGACTATCAGTGCAGCACTCACGAGGAAATGTTTCATCCATAGCAATTTTACCACATATAGGCAGCCACCGTTGATTTTGGTTTGTAACAATCCATATATACACCAGAACTTCTAAATCCTGCAATTCAACACTCACGAAGTCAGGTACTCACGGCACGGAGTAAATTTGAAGTTTGAAGAAGCTAAGTAGTTTTTCATCGGAAATTTTATCACCGTAAAGTTACACGCCTTTTTAAAGAATTCAAGCAATTATATAAGTAAATATTCTCGTCTTAAAATTGCTTTGTGTTTGCATCAGTCGGAGTCCTACCAGTCAAAAGTTTTCGCTTTTACACAACTGTATCAAATAATAGGTAATAATAAATTCTCTGATTGGATATTATATAGCTCATGATACAAAAATAACGAATTAATACACTTATTTGATAAAAGCGCAACTTCAGGAGAGTCGCAGAGAATCTCTGCAAGTGAAAGTTCTTCATTATACGACAATTATTACTACAAAAAGTAAGTTAATAATAAAGGGAATCTTTTAAGATTGGCTAATTTAATAGAAGAAGCGACTGAGAGACAATAAAGATATAAACACTGGCATGAGCGGGAGATGTATCGGGAAATAGCAGAAAGAATGATGGCGCTGACACGTATTCGAACGGAACTATGAATAGGGGTATCTCCTTTCCTACCTAAAAATAGGCCTGAATAGATGAGAAAATATACGGAACGAGGTCATTTACATTGATTTGCAAGGGTCACATCAAGATGATGTTAGGTCCAGCGACAATCTCGTCTCGAATATCAATATCAGGAGACCATAACCATTTATTAAGGATCATGAATATTCATCTTTGGAGAGCGTAAGATAGAGAGGTTATTGGAGGTGAGAGTGAAGTTCCACCAATCATCCAGGCAAGGACGGGCGATTTATTAATTGAATCATTGATAAAAATGGGGAAAGATAAACCTCGTTATCCAATTAAGGAAAGATATAGCTCTCATATCAAAAAGAAGATGCGTGATTAGATAAAATAGAAATAGATCTCAGTAAGCAAATAAAACGGAAATGGTTTTACCTGTGTACGTATATTCGATTCTCGTCACAAAATATTAAGCATCGTAGCGTAAGAACGAGTAGATTTATGGAACAGGAATGGAATCAACACAATATAAAATGCGTTTAGGATTCTAATCTCAGAAATGGCAGTTGTAAGTTCCCAGAAATAATGTTTTTATGGACTTGTTATTCACCAAAATCCCTTTCGTTGATTGGATATCTAAAATTTTAACAAACTTAATTACATTTTTACAATTCCATAGTTAAATTTTCATTTCAAAACTTAAATTCACAATTTTCATAAACCGTATCTGAATCCGTCTTTACTTTACTTCGGCCTCGAAAAGCTGCCTTCTTTCAGAAAATTTCTCGATGAAGCCATTTTATATATTCCACAAAAGAAATTCTCGTGAGGATATTGGCAGTTCCTAATGAAAATACCCAGAAAATTCAGTAGCGTACACGAAGACAAGGATAAGTGAAATTTTACAAAGGTTCTCATTATACGTTCCAGATTTAATCTCTAGATCAGGGTTTGCCATTGCAATACATACACTAAACTACGGTTACAGAGGTGGGAAAAAGAATCATGTCTTCAAAAATATACTCTTGTTATGAAAAACAAAACTTGGTTGCAAGGGAGTTCTGAGGTACTCCTAAAAGTATCACGTCATCAAGCTCGCAGCTATGATCGTATTTTGTATGCCAAGAGGAGGAAATAAGCTCCGAGCTGAAGATGATGCAAAAGGAAAACATTTTCCGTCTCGGAGTCGATTCTAGACCCTCGGGACACGACCCCTAGTACACCGACCGCTGCATTCCGTGAGCAAACTGGCGAGGAGAGAAGGGAAAAGTAAGGGAAAGAAATCGGAGCGTAGGAGGTGGTCGTTAAAGGAAATCGCTCGTGGAAGAGGAAAGAAGGTTTCGAAGTTCGTTTAGGCAGGAGAACTTGATCTGAATCCAGATTCGGACCGGACATAGACCGAGCTCCACTCCAATCCCACGCTATATGAAACGCTCCCAAAACAACCCCTTGAAACTCTCTAAAAACCATAACTTATATCCCCTAACTCACTCCGATTCCTCCCGAAGAAGACATTTTTCTTGTTCTCGGCCTCATTTCCTCCACCCGGTCTTACCTCATCCTATCCAACGATCTTTAGCTATTCCTGTTAATTCTCTCTTTTCCCTCGGCGAGGCCAGGTGCTCAGCCAACTGCGTCACTCACGCACGAAGATATAACGTAGCCAAAAGTGATCACACCGACTACTGTCTTCCTTTTTCTTCCTGCGTCATCCCCATCCCTCGCTATTCTCCGAGGACTGACTCAGCTCTTAATCAAAATCGTTGTCAATAAAGGTGGAGTTTTTAACGGCCTTCAAAAGGAGTTCGGTTAAGTTTTTTCTTCCTATCCATTTCATCGATTCTTCTCTGGGTTCCCTGATATCTCTGGGAATCGTTCTTTATTCTGAGCTTGTGCTGCGGAAAAAGGAGAAAGGAAATTGTGTTTCGCACATCATGAGAGATGTCTAATGTCAGCGTCGAATGACAAACGACTGTAAGAAAGAAGCAACGACACATTTCAGGAATAATGTCACTCATTGCATTATTCTTCCGGATAAATAAAGCTGAATCAGTTTAATTTGTTCCCTTCTCCCTGATTGAAAGAGGTTGAAAGCTGACGGTTCTCTCATTTATTATGATTATTATTATTATTTTGGATTACATGGATATTAATGGATTACTGCTCTGTAAAGAATAAATTTTCGTTTCATACATACATTAAAGAAAAATCTTTGGAGATGTTAGAACTTGGACGCGCCTCGCATTCTCACTGAGATCTTCAGTCATAAACTTGTTCTTCTTAACAGACTAAACGCAGAGCAATACAGAATAATTATTACTATGTTAAAAATGTTCATACTGTACTAGGTACGCGCTAGAAAGGGGGTACGCTAATGTGAATTGTGTATTAAATGTCATTTAAAGAGCCGAATACCACTGTCTTATCTTAGCACCTCCTAAATCTTCTTCAGATAACTCTAGATATGGCTATCTACATGAGCCTCCTCTATCGGAAGGATCATGAGCTCTAGGCTACCCGGAAAATACACCATCTTTATTTCATGATGACTAACCCATAATTTATATCATCCGTTCAACTTTTATCTTTGCCTTCCCCTCTAACTCTTTCTTATATTATTCCTTCAATTACCTCCCTTAGCATTCCATGCCCTCTTTTTCCGACGCATGAATACCAAAACCTGACCATTTTTCACCATACCCAGCTTTTCCTTGCTTTCCCATCAAACCAGATAAATGTCTACAACATATACCAATCCCACATGTTAAGAACCCTGTTCAAGCAACACCTTTCTTCGAGTCCACGTTTCAAACCCTTGTAGCGAAATAATGGCGATGGTATGAGTGTCAGCACATATGGAAAAATACACCTACGATTAAATATCAGTAAAAGAACTGCCGCAAGGGCACTTGCACGGACACGGACATTACATGGTGCGTTTTATGGAATGAAGGCTGGGCTTAAAAAACAATTCCGGGTCTGGATTCACCCGCAATCTCAATCGCGGCTTCAATCTGAAAAGGGGTTGCTTATTTGGGCGCATTCTGCTCCGCGTGGAATTATTCTCTATGCCGGGCTTTTCTCCTCATTACGCTCACAAATTCGAGCACCGAATTTGTGCTCCAAATCGTCCGAATCCGAGCGAACGCCGTAATCCTAAACCCCCGCCCCCTCCTTTTCCCCTTCGACGCACATCCACGCTAGCTATTGGGAAAATTAACCGGGATTGGGGAGCGACGGAAATCAATTTTCCCTCGTCACGTCTCGAGGACAAACACCTATTTTCTGCAAATGGCCCCACACATTCGGCCTAAACGAATGATTACGAATGTATAACACACGATCGTCAGTCATAAATTCCTTCCACCATAGTCAATTGCGACGGGAAATGATTCACGAAATGCGAATTTGTTGTTGCGATCGTGGCGTTTTGGTCTGCAGTTGCCAATGACAAAGCCGCCTCGAGCCATTTCGCTTTTTCTCACGTACTTTGTTTGCTTATCTGGTTATTTCAAGATATACAGATAGATGGTGCCTATATTTGGTGAGTTTAGGCTTTCATTCATTACACCTTATCACGTGTATCGATGTAACATTTAACTAAAATAATGAAAACATACAAGAGTAAATTATATCGATATCGGAAGACGTGATTTCGTTGGAAGACATTGCAGAATAAAAGAAACTGTACTTTTCCTTGTTGTTTCCTTTTTCCCTGTTCATGTACACTGAAGATGTAAGTATGCTTACGAAACAGGTAGCGAATTAAAGTCCCTGTAGAAAAGTACATAGTTTCTTTTATTCTAAGAGTAAGTTGTTTTAACGTTGTTGTTTTAAGTTGACAAAGAAGAAACCCGTTTACGTTCTGATATTGCGAGGAAGATCAGAGAAATAGATACTAGAACGTTTCGTGTCAGGAATTCATTTTTCCGCGAAGGTAACCGATTAGGAAAGTAGAGTCATGGTGCATGCACCCCCTGCCACACGCCCAAAGATGGCTTGTAGGGTACTTATATAGGCATAGAGTAGAAACCCAAGTTGTGAAAAAACTTTCGCCTAAGAGGAAAGCGAAAAATTTCGCGTATAAAAAGGGAATACGAGAATCGTGTAATATTAAAAACGAACATACGAAAGAAAACAAAGATTTCTAAATAAAAATGGAAACGAAAATAAAACGTATATTGGAGAAAAGAGTGGTACACAGATTATAGGAATATCATGGAGATTAGGGCGAAAATTAATATTGATAACAAAAATTGATTGCTTTATTATTGATTAATAATTATGTATAGTTGATTTATTACAACTATACGTACGAGTATCTATTGACTGTGAATTTTCTGTTTATCTATCATGTATATTTTGTTCTTGTAATGTTCTTTCGCATATTTTAACTACATATTACTATCGGTAGGTTTGCGCAGATTTTTCACACCCCCCTTCCTAGTGGGTGTTTTCCTACAGTGGATGATTTTTTCCTAAGAAGCTCTTAGGATTTTTATTTCTACATATCTTCTCATTTTTGTTTCTTCTTTAATTAATAACTCTATGGAATACGACGATGAGTCACATTCCATGAGATGGAAGAGGAGATTTCAGTCTCAATCCCGCCTAAACAAAGACGATTTATCATTATTATTATAAAATTTCAAAAGTTTGACGATTATCTTAGGATTTTTAATACTTCAGAAAACTACCCATTTAGGGATCCATTTCCGAGAAAAGAAATGAGTTACTACCTCGTTACTAATCAGCGGAATGAAACATGAATTCGTTCCAGGTATTTTTCAAAGTTCAGGCGGCCAGTTCCACGAATTGATAGAGCTCCAGGAAATATTTCCAAGAAATTGCATTTTGCTGATGGCACTGCGGAAGTTTGCATTTTACCCCAAGCGCGGGCCTAGAAAGAACTATAAAAGAATTCACGTGCGCTCTTGCGTATTTATGCAAACGAAGGAACTAGGAAAAACATCACGCTGTATTAGTATTCCACCGTACGCTACACCCAGAGTACGAGACATCCTGAGGCCTATTTACTCATGCAATAACTGCCCTCTGCGTTAGCGTTCTGACGTTTCCCACAGTTTCCCACCATGCTCAACTTTCCGTTAGCATCTTTTTTGGATACCTTGGAGATCTCTTTCAGCTTGATTTCTCCGTCTATCTTCTCATTCTTTCGATTCTTATGTTTCAAGAAGAGATTTCATTGTTACGTAACGGATTGTAATCGTGGTACAGGGTAGGCCAAATAGGAGTAAAGAATGCCACCTTAAATTTCAAATGAATATTTAAAAATTTCACTCCTCTCATTTCTTGGAAAATACGCCAAAACTCATAATACCAGTGGATTGTCTCTCATTCTCCTTTCATATTTTTTCAAATTTATCTATTAAGTTATTCTTTACAAAACAACAAAACGATACCACTAGTTTGGTGCCTGATCTGCATGTTGGTCTATGTAATTGTTTCATCCATCCCTTTTCCTGATCCTCTCCCTTTTCCAACAAAATATATATCCATTTGTTTTAATGTAGCGTCTTTATTTATGCAACTGAGCGAGGACATTCAAACTTAACACGTCTCTTCTAACACTTGCCCAGAAGGTTTCAGTATGACGAATACTGAAAAAAAGTATTCCATTATAACAATATTTCGACTTGAAGCATAGAAAGGAGTTTTCCCTTCGATTTCAACGTTTTATTATAATAACTTCAATTCAACTTCAATTTCAACTTTTTATTATATTATTGTTTTTCATTATATTAACCTTTTAATATATTTTGTTATCTGATTTTTCATTACAACCGACATAACATCTGTGCATAATATTTGCTAGCGTCACTATCTGGTATACAGATATCAACGATAATTAATCATGCAACGGAATGTTACCATTTGCTGGGACGAATTATTAGCGGCACAAAATTACCACGGCATCAAAATGTTCGGGACCTAACTTCCAAATATCAAAATATCTAGAAACAAATTATGCAGTATAAGGCTGAACACGTATACCTTATTATAGTTTTTCTCATTCTAATTATCATTTTGTGCTTAAGATGTTCTCCAGCAGCTATCCTTGTTTTACTCTACCTAAGAAAGACCTATGATTTATTTAGCTAACCTTTAGAGAAAATTGGATGATGATATTTATTTATTAAAAACACTTAAAACCCCTGACACGATACCCGTTGTTGAAAATACGGGAAGAGCAAAATGAATTTGTTAAGATGTTCTTGAAACGGAACAGAAGTTCAGAATGACAAAAAATATATCATAAAATTCCTGGAATTCCAGACCGTCGCCAAGGCGTATTTTTACAACATTTTCCTCATCAACTCACTTAATACACAACCATTTTCTATTTTCAGAGCTGCGTCTTTAATAAATTCATATTTTCTATCTTGAAGTTTACTTAATCAAGAGAAAACAAATAAATGTCCAGTTGAGTCCTAAAATATAAAATGTGTTCGCTAGCATCATTTTAGTTAAACAATTTATACTATTTCGACGAATTATAATTAACATTTATTTGCGCCATTAATGATATTCTAAGTGGCCTCCTAAGTACCCCAGGAGAAGATGAGACCCAATGAAGGTTAAAGTCGGAACACCGCGGCTTTGAAACATATCATGAAGAAAGACATATAGTATTCACGTCGAAAAATAGCAAACGAAACGACATATGGTAATTTTCGACTTAAGTTAAATTGTAACAGTTACAGGGATTTTCAGCCAGCATCAATTACTGACCGGAATCTTTAATTTGATTTTTCCTAGGTGCACGCCTTTGCGACCCATTCCCCTTAACCCCCTTTTCCTTGGGAACATTTTGTCTTTAGATACGAGATTGAGGAAAATTTATCTTTCATTCGCTTTTTTCGTAAGGGAATCTTGTTCCTGGCTGTCATGATGTAAGAGCTACTAGGATATGAGCTAAATAATGGTATACACCTCGGTATCTCATTACTGAAAGCTATAACAAATTATTCATAGAGAATTTATTTAGCATATACCTGGACTCTTTCCGCATAACGTTTCTGTCTTTAAAGGAAAACCAGATGCCTCACTCCTCATCTTACCTAGCATGCCTCACTCACGTTCCAAACCTAGAGAAAACTAATGTTGGAGGGCGTCAGGTTCAAATCAGCTTCAGGGCAGACCACTTACAGACATTAAAGAGAATGGATTCGATTACCATAGCAATTGCTATGGATAGCCAAGGCACATTTCTTCGCTCTCCCTTCACCACGTATGCGACATCAATTCTCTCTGCAACATTAAATTGAAATTTCCGGAAATCTCAGAGCAGCTCGAGCGTCACCTAAATCCCTTGAGAAAGCGCCGTCCGACGAGAGGGGAAAAAACGTCCGAAAAAAATTAAAACTGTGACATTTCATTTCCAGCGGCTTCCCTTGGTCCGCCACACGTACGAGAGAAACCGAAAAGAAATCAAGGAAGAGAAAATCGGAAAAAAAGTTTCGGGTGTAAAAGAAAAACATCGGGGAGGGAGATATGATGGGGCGATTGCATCGCTCGATACCCTCCGCTTAATCTCTTCTCACCTGTTTTTGGGCGAATCCCAACTGCTTCCCCATCTATTTCCACAACCTTTCCCTGCCCTTCCGCTCCCATCGCTTCCCCAAAAGAAGAGGGAGCTGTCTTGGCACGCTGGGAAGAAAATAAAGCCAGTGTAAACCTTCCTTTCCTTTTTCATTTTCGCGATAAAAAATCCACTCATTCTGCGAGTCGCGATATGATCCACTTTTTTGCTGAAATCAAGATGTGGAATGGTAGGAAATGGTATCAAAAACGTTGATACAGGCACCTTCCTCCATACGCTATCACACCAGAGCCGGCCCGAGATACAGGCAGCCGCCCAAGGTACCGAAATTTGAGGGGTGCTGAATGTTTTACCTTCGTCGGTGGTTGAACATAAAAATGTTGAAAAGATGCGCATAGTGGACTGGTGGACTGATATATAGTACCAAAGCGAATACCAATTTCCTTCGATGTTACCAGTTACCAATATCCTTCTATGCAGCCAAATGTGTATATATATTTATTTACCTCCCGATGCCTTCACGAACATTCATTCATTGGACCATTACAGGAGATGCGTGAATGTGAACGGACGTACACAACCGTTCCCTAACCAGAAAATTCCGACTAGCCGAGACTCGAACCCGAGACCACGGCTGTTGCTTACTACAACATATCTTTTTAGCTGTAACACAGTTTCTCCGATTATTTATGGAGAATGTTCGCTTTGTAGTTGAACCCCCGGTTGAGATTATTCTTATAAGTTATAGTTAGTCGTTAACGGAAGTAATTCTACAATTATAGAAAACGATGCTTATCTGTAGGTTTTGCTAGTTAGAGCTTTATATGATTATCGATTTGTAGATTACATGAAAATTTATTACATAGGATGAAAACCTAAAAATGCATATAGCATCAATGGTAAGACACACCGAGTACTGTGAACTTAAGCTCTGTTACTCCATCCATTGCTTTCCATTTTTAATGACATTGTGTTGATAGTTTGAGAATAGTGAACTTACCTCACCAAATGTCAAACTTTAATTATTTCCAACGAATTTAAAAGTTATATTCCAATCATAATCGGTTCAATATTTATTCTAAATAGGCATATTACTGACAAATAAAAGTTTAAGGGAAAAATAAGGTGTTAAATTTGCTTGTATAGGTGTGTGCCCTAAAATCCAATGATAAACAAGTGTATGTGTAAATTCAACACCTTATCTTTTCCCTTATTTGATTCCTAGGGGGGGATTTCCTAATAACATCGCTTTGTGAGCTTGCTGCCTCGACAAGGTTCTCTTGCGGTGGTTGGTGCCACTATATGGAGCACAACTTGGATTGCTCACAAAAGCATTCCGAAAACAGCGTAGAAGACTCCTCTTCATCAAGACCTACAGGGTGAGAAGGATACACAGAAGAGGAAAGGAATGTTCCTTTAATTTTCAAGCAATGGTAGTATTGTGGAAGAGACGCGGTATGGTAACTAAGTGGCTACCTCTCCGGAAAGTGGGAGACCTGGGTTCGAGTTCCAGTAATGTCGCTATTTTTCACATCCGTTTATCCTTGGGTTAAATAAAATTTTATTAATTACATCTATTTGGAAATGGCGGCGGAATAATTCTTTTCTCGGGGCGCCAAAGTACCTTTGGCCGGTTCCGTTTACCAACTTTCCTCCACCTTTCTCTAACACGACCGCATTCAGACGTTGTAGAGTTCTCTCTACTCACGCTCATCCACATTTCTTCTCCCGGGCTAAATAAAAGGGAGGTAAACAGAGGAGTCAAACGGAATAGCAGAAAGGGCATTACTAAGGCTATTTCCATACCCGAGAATAACAAGAAAATGCGAAGGGAGAGAAGAGGGAAGAGGTGACGGAAAACAGGATGGCTCTGAAGAGGATAAATCAGGCAGGTAATGAGTGAGGTTGTAATGAGAGGGAAAGAATATGCGTAAGCCTCAATCTCCATGAGTTCAGGAGACGTGGCTGAAGAGCAAGGAGGGACAGTTTTTCTTTGAGGAATGATAAGATGCGAGCGAAATCACAAGAAGGCTCGGGATGAAAGGGCTGACGCGCTGGGAAAATGATTGCAAAGGATAGTGGTCCGAGAGGGATGAGCGATTTAGCCCCTCCGTGATTCTCCCGTTTCTTATCGTTAGCGAAATTGGCGTTCGTTTTCATTCAGAATTGCTAAGGGTGTCGGGAACCTCGTGCATCCTCGGTAGGGTTCGTCTTATTCCGCTGTGAATATGTCATAAAGGAAAAAGGTTGCTTTCAACATTTCCAATCTGCAGGCCTTTCGGTAGGTACAAGAAGGTGCATGCAGGGATAAATTCATGTGATTTATCAGTCCAACTGATTAAATTCAGAAGGTGCATTTTCTCTCAAGGTACTCCGATGTTTGAGGATCTATTTTTTATGAAATTGCCATTTGCAGAAATATCGAACAAATATTACGCAACTAGAGGGGATGCTACGAAAAAATGAACAGTGAAGCTATTAAATTCTCTAAAGAACGAAAATGAGGAATTAACTTGCATGGATAATGTAATATTTAATGAATAACGGGAGATTTGGGAGATTTTCGATGAGAAGGGGAATAATACTTTTTCCTTCACCATATTCAGCGGCTCGTTTACCATGAATTTCATTACTAAATTTTCCATTTGACCTCTGAAAATGCTCTTTAAAGCACTCAATTGCTGTTATAGATTAATTAGGGATAGCTATCGTAACTGGTTGCAGGTAGATCTCAGAATTCTCTTACTATGATACCTCCACAAACGAGCAGCCCTTGAACCGGTATTTTAATAATAACAATAATAAATCGTCTTTATTTATGGGCGAGATTGAGACTAATTAGTCTCTTATTACATCTAACCTAGTATTTTCGACTGACTAGATGTTTCTAGGAATCCGATAACGAACATAGATTCTATCGAAGAACTCTTTGATGAGTGCGCGGAGTGGCGGGAACCCATAGGAAATCGCATTGCGGCTAACGAAGACATGGGCTAAAAAGATGATTCCAAAACTATTTACCTCTGTCAGACAAGGTATCTCTGTGTTCAGTTATAAAGGTCCCGATGCAACTAATAAAACGAATAAACTGAGAGGAGACCCAAAGCTGGAATTCTGACAATGAGGTGAATTGAAACCGACAGCAATGAAGCTACGGTATCAGAATCCGGATTCGAAGAATCCCATCGGAATAATCATCCGGATGGAGAGAAAACGGGTTCCTTATTAAACTAGTGCCATATCTCTCGGTACGTAATGGTGGGAGTGTCTCTCATTGGAGAGAAAATAGCGAATTTATGTAAAAGAGTCCACTGAGGTGCTCATAAAATAGAAGAATGGTGCAAACGTGGGATGTGACACTCACTGCTGAAGAAACGACTCCATAAAAGGGAATTCTCGGAACGAGTTGTGAACACGTAGGCGAAAAATTGGAACGATGGAGGCGTTTTCACGCTGAGTAACACATCAGAAACGAGTGCATGTATAAAGTGCGCTTCTTCGCATGCAGAAAAAATCTCATTTACCGTGAAAGAGAGTAAAGGAGGAAACATGGTGTTAGCATCGACTTAATAAAAAGACTTCGTATCCATCCATAGACATTTATGCACGTTCTCCGTAATTTCCACCGTAAAGGCTGGGCGAGAAAGACATCGGATACGGCAATCCTTGAAAAGAATCTCTCGAAAGAATTGAATGGAACGGTTCCCTTACGTCAGAATATAACGCGATTTCAATTACAGTATCCAATAGCCTAAACGGCATGCTCAATTTAACGGATAAGTTTGTTCGATCAACGTGTACGACGCGCAGAAACAGGTAAGTACGTGATAGATAGATGGACCCTTTATTAGCGAGGTAAGGCCCCTGAGGGTATCTTTTTCACCTAACCTCGTATGCCGGTATAACAATGATCAATTATTACGTGGGAAAAATTCTTTGCAACTGAAGGTTGACTAAGAAAAAACCCACGTTGCGGGAAAACACCCACGGAGAAGGGGCTGAAATAAAACCGCGAAAACACAAAAGAAAATATAAAAAACCAATTATATATTAAGATATATTCACTGAAATGTATTGAAATTTCAAATGAAAATGAGAAAATTCAAGATTATAAACGGAAAATAGACCCATCAATGTAATAATACACAAGAAAAATCGACGTATAAAGTAAGAAACCTAAGTACACAAATAGCATCACATAAGAAAACTTAGGATAACAATAGTGTAAGTAAATCTACACATGTACTCAGCGAACCACCTTCCGGCGTTACAAAGGAGTTAGCTATTAATATTTAAATTGAGTATCAAATAAGAAAGGCAAATGGAATACTTTATGACTAACGCAGATAAGATTATTCAAAATTTCTCTCATGTGGGAGAAATTATTTATTTAAGAACAGCGTTTGATCTTGTTTTGAAATTGAAAACGAATTGAAATATTAATACCTTGGAAGGGGAACGCGGTTGAATGTATCAATTGTACTTGTGTAGACATTCTCTGCCTAAACCACAAGTATTTCGCGATCATCATGGTGATGCGCGTGTATGGCGTGGTTGCCTTAATCCGATTTTCAGTTGCTAATTTTGCGTTAAAAAGTTGCTGGTTGTGTCGGACATGTGTCTATTATTTTTGAGCAAGGAACATACCCTGGAAATCTCGCGCGAATCCGTTTTCCACAGAGGTGATCCTCCCCTTGTTTGTTATTTATGATCTCAAGGGAATGCAACTTATTAAAGAGGAGTAGATAGTGATTTTTTAGCTATAGCGTAATGTTCGATGTATGTATGTATGTACATTAGGGATCCCAAAATTGTTGAGGGATGGGCATTATAGATGCATGAGAGGCATTAGAAACACCGGAAGTTTAACAACTTTTATTTATTACTCTCCGAATGGTTTCTATCAGGACTTAAATGGAGGTGATGATTTAATTTTTATGAGCATCAATAAATAAATTTTAAATATAACTCGACAGTGACTAAGGAGGAACATTAAAAGTGTTGTAATGAGGCCGTCCTTTGGATATCATCCAATTTGTTCGCGAGTTTCATCAAAACATGCCGAGTCTGGTCCATGGGTCGTAGTTTGGGGACCCTCGATTTATACGTGTGATAATTTAACTCACTCCTGCATACGACTAAATAATCGTAAAATTTTCCATAAAGGACGGTGGATCGTTATTTTATTCTTGCGAGAAGTCTGTGCTGGTTGATTCGTTGAGGGTATGAATGGAGGTGCAAGATCGATGAGAAATGATAATGGAATGGTGAAATAAAATTATTAGTTCACGTTTATAGTATCAGATTAACATTTGCCGCAGAAAGACGAAGAAGAAATATCTTCGTTAATAAGCAGAATTAAAATAAATGTAATGAATCACAACACTGGCAGTCTGTGTTTAAACGGAAAAGTAAATGATAAAATGTCTATTTTTTGAAGATATTCACCAAGAGCAAACAGGTTTTTCAGCCTTATGGGTTGAAGTTGATGAAACTTCATATAGTGAAAAACTCTCGAAGATACGTCGTTTGGATATATAGCTAGGGAGATGTCAAGATTTCTCGGTTTTCCAGCATTTGTCAGTAATTTTAGTCACCTTTCCTGGTGTACCGGAAAACATTTCCGAGACACAAATGTTCCAGTTATGAAATTTTCTCCTAGAATTATCTTCAATTATTTTGATTAATCAACAGGCATTTATCACTAAACTGTATTTTCATCCATAAACCTGAAATGGCCACTATTTTGACACACTTCATCATTTCATCATATAAAAAAGGCAAAGCCTGAATATTACTCGTCTACCATAATACTCTGCCATATATATTCTCTACCATTCCGGGATGTACTCGAAATAAATTTCCAAAAATCCGCACAATGCATTCTTACGGGGAAAAATCGGAAATTTGGGAAATTGGCAGAATTTGTAATTGAGAAAATTCCATTAAGTTCAGCAACAAATGGCCCTAAGAATTATATGGTTTGAAACATAGATAAGGAGAGAAGGAAATAAATCCCATATTCCGGCATTATTCATACCTCAGTAGCTTCCGTAATATCGCAATAATGAACAGGACTGAGGCAAAATTAAACTAAAGATATATTTCTCTTCGATGCTAATTCAAACAAGCTCAAACATCAAAAATTTTCCACAATTGCCCAAAAATAGGCACGTGGAGTTATGCCCTCTTATCATTGGAACGAGCATTTTTCTACAGGATAATATCTCATGGATTCATCAAGAATGATCAATTTTAATTTACTCGAATTCAATTTATGGCTTGAGCGAAGTTATCGAAATAGCTGTGCTGCGAACTAAATTATATCTGGGTCATTTCGGCATGAATAAAATATCGAGTTATCGATGCTCAACAGGTATTTTATCGTGAAAAAGCTTATATGAATATTCTCGTAAACCAATTCTTTCCAGTATGTCAATCGATACGTTATAAAATCGAAATTTTTCCTGGTGGCGCAATCAACATATGAAGATTGTCAGAATGGATACGTTACATTTACAATATTTCACTTTGAAAGTTGTTCAGTACTAGGAATGACCCTACTAATACGGAAAGTTTATACATTCTGGATTTACTTCTTACGAAAATAAAAACGAATAAAATTAGAAAGAAAGCTGGTTTTCATTTATTTTCAGCGGAAAACACATTACTACTATAGTATTTTAAGTATTTTCTTTGCTTGGAACTGAAGAAATTACCATTTAAAATAATTCATGGCACTTTTCTTAAGCCACCTCGAAACTTAATAAATCAAGGCACTGTAGCATCAACTTTTCGTTTAACAATAGATATCACAGACAAAAAAATATTTTCTCTCTTTTCTTTTTTGACATATACTAAATATAACATTATTTCCTGATAGTAGAATCATATAAATTGAAATCTTCGTTCGTTTCGAACCAATACTTGGCCGAAAGAGAGAAATGATATAATCCATCGCAAATAAATTATGAACGGCGCTAACTGTACTTTACTCTTTCTAGACTGCCTCTTTTATTTCTTCATTAATTTCTAACGAGCAGAGCTAACTTGTTGTTTACAGTTCACAGACATTTATACACTTAAAGTAGCTTTGAATACGAACGAGTCAACGTCACTAAAAGAAGATATAAAATGTATACTGACACCTATCTGTGGTACTTGATTTTTCTAGGTGGAATTCCATTGCAATGTAAGACAGAGAAAATTAATTAGTATAGTTTCACAATAAGAATACCATACAATACAAACGACTTTATTTGGCGAATTTGGACAAATAAGTCTAATTTTCTATTTAATCCTTGTTTTAACGTGATACAAAAATACGAACACGTTATTTTTTATGAGATTTTAAACTAGAATACTAGATTTTTAAAACAGGAGAGAAAGAAGGGTTCTGCGGAGGAAAAACCTGAGATATTTATCACAAACACTTCCTACGCAAGGCAACACAATGACGATCATAAATAATTTGAGCTTCAATAAAATATTTCATTATCTTACTCAAATTCAAATCCATTACGCAATCGATGATTCTAGCATAAAAAGTACCTAAAAGAATGTGAGAATTCATATAGGTAAAATCGCTGATTTTCATAAATCATCTGGTATTTGGAACATTTAAATCGATCCTTATCACTGTGCTTCATTATGACATAAAATCTTTGCCTACGAAAAAACCTTTGTTCACAACTCATGCCGAGAAATCAAAGATATAGGTGTTGTATATAAAGAAAAACATAACAGTCATATATCTCCCCCGATTCGTTTTCAATTCGCGACTTCCGATTCTTTACGAAAGAAAACTAGCGATTTACAGGTACTTCAGTACATATAAGTATTCATTATACTTGGGGGGTACCATGGAAAAGCTGCTTTTCATATAATAGGGTACTAATTGGTGAACACAACCTCTCAATCCTCTTCATCAATTTCTCTCTTTACAATACGTCTAAATCCCATTTCCTTCCTCACGCTTACGATCGTCCGATTCAGAAAAGCCGGAAATCCGAAGGAACTTTTCTTCGCGCGAGTCTGCTAATTTGAACACGGAACGAGAAAGTTTTGGAGCGGCACTCGACCGAAGCGTAGACGGGAGTTATTTATGAGGAAGAGGAGAAATTAAACGCATTAAGGACGTGGGAGAAAAATCGGACGCGATATTCTTAGTTTTATCTCTTCCCCTCGGTGTCGGCAAACTGTTAGGTCCCCCTTCCGTTTCCCTTTTATTTTCCACCCCAACCCTGAGGGAACCGTTTTACCCCACGTCGCGTGCTGCAACCCTTGCCCCATTAACCCCTCGTTCCTCTTTGGCGCCCATAAAGGCAACAGGTAAAGCGAGCCGCACGTCTGAAGCCGACGGCAGGGATGGAAAAAACGAGTCTAAGTATGAGCAAAGCAAGCGTTGTATGTATCTGTGGTGGAATCGGTGGTTGCTGGAAATAGAGGAAAAATGAGGGACGGTGCGGAGAGGTGATTTGTTGGCGCGGAAGGAATTCTCGGAGCGGGGGAAACATTCGACGTCGGAAAGTTGATGTGGTGGCTTATTTATGCACAAGTAGGGCGAGGCCAATTTGCATTCGAAATGCGCCTCCGACAGAGAGAGTCGTGTACGAGGAAATAATTGCCTCGCAGAATGCACGTGGGCGTCTCGCAGTTTTTCTGCGACATATTGCTTTGTGTCGCTTTCAATAGTACCTGGAAATCATAAGCGAATTCGGAGAAGTTTTTGTGAGAGTCGACGGCGTCGATAATTTCCATCGACTGATGTCAGACTCCATATTAAATTCTTCTGCAAAGACGGTTTTGCTCATTATTAAAAACTGATGACGAATTATTTATTATCTTATATAGATATTTTCTTGTGAGTTCAATCATGGCATAAATGCTAAATGCATTTATCTGTGACTTCATATTCATAACTGTTATAAGATTTTGTAATAAATTTGTGGTAAATTTTGTACATTATTAGTATTATTTTTAAATATTATTATTATTTGTAACTGAAGGGATATTATTACTGTTGTATTATTTATTTAAATTATTATTGTCTTTGTTTCTACTCAACATTCACTTTTATTATTCACATACTTTTTATCAATTTGTGTTGATTGATATTATGAAGAATTTTACAAATTACAACTGTATCTCGTGCAGTTTCGAATTTCTAACGACTAAACTTTCCTCACTGAAATCACATTTGTAAACTTCAATCAACATTATTTGTTTCAGCTGACACTTTTAATTTTAAAAGTACGTCAGAGATTATATGCAATAGAGGCTTATTTATAAAGAGAAAAGTAATATTGTATTTTGTACCTACATCTACGGACGTAATGACAAAACAATGTCATGAGATTAAATCAGTTGCTGACTTTCTTACATTATGAATCAAAATAAAATATTTCATTGTAAATAAAATATTTGTAAAAGCAACAAAATACCTCTACTAACTGATTACTAACTTTGACATTATTTACTGCCTCCGAGAGCCGATTACCTTTATCAAGATCCTGGTCAAGCAGCCTTCAGTATCAAGCATAAGCAATTGACAATTACGACACATTACTTTGTTAATCAAATTGGTAAAGTGTTTCGAGATATGAATAATAATAATAATAACGTTATCTTAATTAGTCGAATTTTGGTCTTAAGAGACCACCCTTAAAATTAACCTTTTTTAAGACACGAACACAAACAACCGTGCCCTAACCAGGATTCGAACCCGGGAGCCGGGCATTGCTAGGCTTACCATCTAACCATTATGCCACCGAGGCCGGCCTCGAAGGAATACGGATCATGAAAAGATAATTTTAATTTCCAACGTATCTACACACTGACCCAATTGACTTGCTAGTGAATGTTTAGCCAAAACGCATAACGTAGATGAAAATCATTTCAGTAACAGGTCTGAGTCGCCATCATCTGAATAAAGAATGTCATTGAATTTAGCGTCTCACAAATGAGACGCTATTCATTTAAGGTGGTGCGAAACATGAGGCGCTCGCTCCGCTTAAACATCCCACCCAAAAATAATAATGAATACCATTCCGACGGCTCTCCCCAGTCCTGAATTTAAAAATAACTCTCTTTTCCTTTTCAAAAAAATGGGAAACGTGGCGTATATCAGCACGAAGCCCGGACGTAAGCTTATACAAAACGGCAGGAAGGAAACCTTTAAGAAATAAACGGGAGGGGAAAAAACGGACTGATCGATCGCGCTAATCGACTGCTGCAAAGATCCACACACAGAAAATCGTTCCATTACTTCACGGTCCATGGAAATCGTAATAAGGTTTGCGAAAAAGGTTGGAAAAGGAGAAGGATCGGTCACGAAACTCTATAGGGCTTTGGAACGTTGTAGCGAGAACCGGTGGGCGTTGGTGGTCAATCCGTCGGAAGTGGGCGCATGAGATGAAAGGAAAGGGGGAGGATATGAGGGAGAGAATGTGTAAAAGAGGAGAATAAAGAGGAAGGAAGTAAAGGAGGGAGGAGAGAGGAAGCGAGGGGAAGCCATCATAATCCTTTTGAATAGCCGTCGGTGGAGGCACAATACGGCCCCGTTTGACGGTGGTGAAATGGAACCAAAGACGATTCGTCCTACGTGAACGGGTACACTGCGCGCCAGTGGAAAAAAGGGGGCATTTGTTGAATGCAAAGGCATTTTTAAATGATCTAATTACCGTTTGTGATTCAAGATTGTTCAAAGCGGTCTCATTCTCTCTATCGACAGTTTCTGAGTTACGGAAAAAGCGATCGGTTCAAACTGAATACATTAGATGGTGATTCTTAAAGCTTGCTTCTGTGTAAAAGATATGATTCCTCGCAAAAATTAGGATTGGTTCTAGTACTGTAACTTAATTTAGTAGTGGTTTAAAAAATAAAATTTAGTTTAACTTACGTTCAAAAATCCATAACTAAAGCCAACTTCGTATTTATAAATTATGCCTTCATTTTAAAAAATAAACGGTTTTATATTCGGTGAATGTGTCTCCAAATTTATTCATAGTTAAAGCATATTTTTATTTTGAATTTGTAAACAATTTTGATGAAAAGGACATTTTTTCTAAACAATTCGTTCTGTAATTCTTTTCAGTTTGTATGCAATCAAATTAATTAAAATGATTCTTTGTAAGATACTTTTATTTCTTTTCTATAGAAATTAAGTTAAAGTTAGAAATGAAATCAATATAGATCGATTCTATAGATGTGTTCAAATCTAAGAGCATGTAAAACAAATAATGACAAATGACATGGTTTCACGATGACAGAATAAAACTAACTGAAATGTACGATGATTTGGCAATTCGATGAAGTTAGTTACTAGGTAAGAGACCCAGTTAGATATGAAAGCTGAATAATTAACGATAAGAGTAGGTTTTCTCCGAAGCGAAAAATGAACTTCGATCTTTATCCCTGTGTTTAGAAGCATAAACATTTCGGGATTCAATTTTTGTATGAAAGAAAAGTTTTCCAGACGCCTATCATAATGCAGCGAGCTGCCACATCTCTACATACCGATTATATTTACCGACCGAGGCTACTTATACCAAATAGCTTCCGATGAAGAAAAGTTGAGGCAACTCAAGTGGCTTCGATTCTTCTACACATGCCCAACTCTTTCCAATTGCACCTCATGGGTGTTTTTCTTTGATTAAGAATTCTTTATCGCTTACAGTTTTTCCTCACACGACCAAACGCCTACCGATTCCTTTTTCAAAGTTTTACTCACAGCCGGGGTCATTAGAGGAAAAGAGAGATAAATGCAAAAAATCTAATATAAACAAAGGAAGATGAGTTTGGTATGTACAACAACAATAAGCAACGATGATGACGTGAGCTTTAAAGCATGGGAAACTTCTTAAGGACACGTTAATGGAAAGTAAATCTGTAATCTGCAGGACTGACAGGAGATGGTACTTGACGAGAAAGCCGAATAGTGAAATTCCAGTCACAACTTTGATTCGTCGCCGTAAAAAGGTGTTAGACTAATTTCAATGAGAAGGGCAAGGCTGAGAAATGGAATAAGAAGTTAGTTGAGTAATTGTAGCAAACTTTTCGTATCCCCTAAATGTCCAACAGATTGGAGTCTCTTGCCACAAATTCCATAGTTAACCCGTAGAATTTCTCGAAATAATTACATTTCACATATGCAAAATATTCATTTAAAACTCTTGAAATTCGAAATAAAAGTCAAAAATTACATTTTTATACACACTTCAGAGGATAAATTATGTTTATAACGCACAGATATTTACTAATTTAAAAAACTTGTAATTATCTAACATTGTATAATTATGACTGGTATATTGGTAAAAAATCAACTCATTCATTTGTTGTTTACACATTTAGAACACTAAATGAAGAAATTAATCACGATTCCTCTCCAAATACGTATTTAGGACATTTAGATGGATTGAATATTTTTAAATTCAGATCAAACCTCTCTTTCATTCTATTATATCTAATATTGATGAAAGATCTAGCTAGTTTTCTAAAAAAAGATGTACCTATTACAGTTAGTCTAAAAAATTGGAAATACCTCGTTTATATAATCCTTCATTATCATAAAATTTAGTTTTATTAGCAGCATTTAGAGAAATTCACATACATAACCTAAAAGAAAAATATACCTTTTTCAGGGGGTGAATTGGTCAAACGTTGCAATCTGCCCTCAGAGCTGGTGCCTCACTCTAAATACAATCGCTATAAAATGACAAAACCACACATTATGATGATTTATAATCAGTTAAAAATTTATAGAAGTATTATATGCGTCTTACAAAAGCTTTTCAGTAGCCATTGCGGCCTACTAGAGGCAAAAGCTCGCGCAAACACTTTACCTTAAACCAGAAAAGTGTTAAGGAAAAAATACCGTAATTTATTCATCTAAAATTATTCTTCGAGCGAGATACCAATCGACCGTAAACGTAGGCATTAAAGTTGGAAGTTCCAGCACATTTTTAACTTCCTGTTTCTTTTACACATCCGAGCTTTCACCGCATTATCATTCGTGGATTACTTCCTCAAGCGTCATGGAATAAAAAGGCCCTCTCCTTCCTCATTACGACGCCCATTTCCTCTTCGTTCTTTTCCCCTCTCTCCCTCCACCTTTCACAAACACAGTGGTTTCCATTTAACTGATGTTTTGTTTGAAATCAAATTCTATCCGTAAATAAATTCCGTTCAATTTAAGGCTATAATGGGTGAAGATTAGAATCATGCTTGGGGTAATTTTACGGTGCTACGACTGCAAAATCCACAAACAAAAGGAGAAATACTATCGTGTCATTATCATGTATATAAAAAGCAAATGTCTGTCCGTCCGTCCGTCTTTCTGTCCGTCCCCCTATTTATCTCATAAACGACTTGACTTAGAGATCTGAAACAAACTGCATTGTGTTTCTACGATGGTGAAACAATCAAGAAAACTATTCTCATCTCTGTAAAGGCCCGATTTCGAACCAAGGAGCCCATAATACGTTTCCATAAGAGATGAACGTACTTTACGTTCTCTTGACATGCAAAAGTTGTTTAATTTATAAAATTAAATTAGAAAAAATGTTCCTACGAAATTGAGACAAGTGTCACAAGAAAGGAAAATTGTCATAAAATCTTATTTTAGTCGTGAAACATTCATATAGCTTCGATATTGCGAGATTCGTAAAATTTTTAAGAAATAAACAACCCATCCCTTTGACGACCAAGGCAATTGTTGAATGTTGATTTCATGAATTATCCCGTATAAGTACACAGGGTATCCAGTTCTTATATTTTGGTATAAGAAATGTACGTAAAGTAGGTTTTCACGACTTGAAAACAGAATAGATATAAGTCTTGTAAGAATTTTTAAAGTAAAATAAGTTCCGTCATGACGTAGGCGTTTACTAGTAAACGAAAATGAAATACATAAGTGAAATGCTTCACACCAAAAGGTTTTAGAAACTGAGATTGGTAAAATATGGGGTCGGGCATCTGAGCAGAGGTTGGAATTCTGCTTTGATTGAGGTCAGGGATGCGAGCCTCTGCTCACCGCACTAATGTTAGAAAATAACATTGCGTTTTATCTCTGCGAAATAAATAACTTCCGTGCCTCTCTTGCTTGGCATATTTTTTGTCCGCGGAACAGGAAATCTAAATTCAATTATATTTGGAGATTATTCTTTTGTTCGTCCCAGAACCCTTATAAAACTCTATGGAGCAAGCGAGGGATACATAAAAGCTTCTCCTCCTGTGTCGCGAATAATGATTCTGCAAATTAAAAAAGTAAATTCGGACTGACTCGAGCGCGAGATAAAAATGCTCGCTAGCTGAATGGAAGGACTCGACCGTGGATGCGGGATCTTTTTCACCTCTTTGAAAATGGATTTCTTACATAAATGATGGTGAATATATTAGCCGTTAGTTCCTTTTCCCTTACTGCCTATATTAAACTATGAGCATCAATTTCATCGCCCATTAAGCGAAGCTACGACTTAAAAAAAATGAAATTTTTGCAGACACCTATATGCGTAGATATCGGATAAATGACTGAATGAAACTGTAAGTTCGCTTAATACGACAAATTTTCCAAATCTGGTTCAGATATTAGCTAATCTGGTTGGTGGAAACTTCTTTCCACCTAAATAGCCCGCAAAATGTTGTTCTTTATTGAGTTTCTTTAAATGTAGTTTTCCTCCTTTCAGGTTATAGAAATATTTTTTTAGTTTAAAATTTAGCTATTACTATCAGTAGCTTTCGCAGGTTTTTCACACCCCCCTTCATGTGGGTTTTTCCTGCTGTGGAAATGTTTTCCTAAAACTTGGGTATTTTATCCACAAATAGTTCCTTTTTTCTTTTTCTTCACTGCTCTATCCTTTCATTAAAATTAAACGGGTTAAATGTAAGAGGGGGCTGGATAGTCCCAATTCGCCCGCAATAAAAATGTTTCTATTCCATTCTATTCTAAAAGCCCCATAAATGAAGGAAACCGCAATATTATGCTCAACAGAAACGCGATTAGCTTGTGGGATGATTAAGAGAGGGAACTTCATACGAAAATGACACCGAAAACGGCAAAACAATGTTTCGCTATGGCCAACGATTTTTCTGCCAAGGAAGAAAGGCGGATAGCGGATTTCAAATCACCATTAGTAGATGTAAACGCATTAACTTCATGTATTCGTTCTTCGTATCCCAAAGAAGGCGACGGAGAAACTACAACAAATATTATCAGCTCGTTTCTTTCCACTTTCTATTTCATTTTCCTCGAACTGAGGTTCACATTTAATAGCATCAACTGGTTTCATTGAAAATGATTTCAAATTTCTTCCAAGAAGCCTCAATTAGCGGAGATGTTCCGCTGAAATCAAATATAGAAGAAAACAATAGACGTTACAGCTTCGTTTTTAAAATATGCAAGCCATCGAAAAACTCCGTAGAGCTGTAAAAACAAGCTGTGGCGCTTAATTCTCTAGAGGGATATTGCCAGGCATTTTAAGACGGATGCAAATTGAGTGTGGTTCCTCCTTTTAATATCCTAAATATATAACCCGCAGATGAAAGGAGAAATAATGTGTCAAAGAACAAGGTATTATTAAACAAAGCGTTGAAAGCTTGCTTTGAAGCTCTCTTTTGAAAGGAAACAGAAAAGTGAATTATTAAACAAAGATTTTACAGTTTTTCTATGTTTTTATTCGGACTGTGCGATGATAGAGCGTTTCTGTTTTCGCCAACGACTCGTAGCACCGAAAAATAACCCCGAGCATGATTCTAATCTTCACCCAATATAGCCATAAATTGAATGGAATTTTATTTACGGATATAGGTAATTTGATTTCAAACGAAATATCAGTTAAATGGAAACGGTCCCATTACCAGCATAAAGGATGAAATTAGTATTAATATTGTTAAAAGTGCTTCGACAGCTTAGGTCATTTCGCAGGTGGGCCTCCACCGGGAATCGAACCCGGGACCGCTTTCACCGATTTCACCGAAGTCGAACGCGTTGCCCACTTGGCTATCGGGAACCCAAAAGGAGGAAATGTCAAGACAACAGATTGTCCGCTCAATGAAACGTAACTTAAAGGCTTTTCTGTATTTGGTTAGGAAGAGGGGAGAATCTAAGTAAGTGGTTGCCAATCGTACAATAGGGGGAGTTTTAGACATTCAGATGGGCGGTGAGTAATTCATAGTTGATAATAAATAGTCCAAGCCGACGACAATGAGTGAAATTGCCATACTGAGGTAATTCAAACGCTCTTCGAAAGCGCAATGACGGAAAAGGTTTCCCGTAGTAAGGTGCTGTTATGAGACCGATGATTTTAACTCAAGGATGAACAGATGTGAAAAATAGCGACATGACTGGGGCTTGAACCCAGGTCTCCCACTTTCGGCGCAGGTATTCTAACCACTGGACTACTATGCCGCGCCTACTTCACAATAAAGGGATAAGTGTATTAATTGAACAAAAGTCTCGAATACATTCTCCTTATATATACATATTATACATTATATATACATATTATACATTATACATTACTTGCTTATTCAACTTGTACTTCATATCACAATTGACGAAGCCAAGTTTGAAGCAAACTTGAAATCCACGTTTGGCTGCATTATGAGTATGTATTGAGTCTGGGGGCGAAGCCTGGATTTGTAGCAGTAGTAGTATTGTTAAAAGTGGTTCGACAGCTCAGGCCATTTCGTACGTTTGCCACCACCGGGAATCGAACCCGGGACCGCTTTCACCGAAGTCGAACGCGTTGCCCACTTGGCTATCCGGGATCCTTTAAGATTTGTCTATAGGGGTGTTTAGAATGGAGTAAACACTATTGCCTACAATCCAGGGACAGGAATTCTTTCCTCCCCCAAAATCTAATGAATATATAAACTGATTAATTATAACACGTATACCCGGCTAATCACCAGCTGTTTTGGTATGGCATAATTGCTAGATGCCATCCTTTTGCATACTTTCGTTATTTGTTGGCTTAGTTCTCATGGGGGAACTGAACCCCCAAAACCACCCTTGGCAACACCTCTGATTGAATCAATAAATATTACTGTTTTTATGAATCCTTCTTGTGATAAATTCCATAAGCGCTGAATTATTCGGATACATGTGGGCGGTGGGGAACTTAATCTGTACAAAGGCTGGCCATAGGTAAATAAAGGTTGGCAACCACTGATCCTCTCACCGACACACCCCTGCTGCTCACTCTCCAATCAATTAAAGCGGAACGAGTGGAAATAATTAACGGATAAGGCTTTTCATAACCACTTCCCCGCTGTTATGAATTTCTTCTGATCCGTTCCCTACAGGAAATGAAGGAGAGAAGACATCTGTGGCTGTAATTGGTCAACCCACGGGCGCGTTAATAATTTCCCCCCTACTCCGTTCCACTTCCCAGTATCCTTACAGATACGTTCTCACAACGCCACTCAGCTTTCCCAATCCTGACTTTTAACAGCCTCTCATCTCCATCCTGCTTATGGGACATCAAAGGCGTCCCTCTCCGCGCCGAAACTTCACAAACCTCCGAGGTTTGCCGCGAGCCGAAACTATCCGGTCCCCGCATTCCTCCCACGCAAAGAAAATACCACTTGATTTTCCGAACTCGTTACTTTGCCCCACTCCGTTTAAAACGATTTGTTGATCGCCGTAATGCCGGCATACTGCATGACCACAACCCAATCGATCCTACACCGTGCCGTTTGGCGTCGAATTTTCTCTGTAGAGTGAAGAGGAGGAGCTCTGGAATCCAATTTAAATCAAAAGGTAGCGAAAGAAGATCGGTGAGGTGTCCCCTTTTGGTCGATGGGAAATCTGTGTAAGGCTTCCGATTTCAGGAAACAAAAGGCCAGAAGAGGGGAGAATCTAGCATACTTTTACTGAGAGTTTTCAAATGGGTCGAAATGAGCGGATTGAATGTCTGAAAGCATTTTTATAGGAAGAGGCTCTTTTTTGTTCTGTTGAAACTTTTTAAACTATTGTTCTCAGATTCATTTATTATATTTTTATAAAATTTCCTGCTAACTGTTCATCGTGGACCCAGGTTCATCTGACCATAGAGCACTCTTTATCTATCTTACTGATTCCTTAAATCAGAGAGTTTTAGGTAGTAATAAGCAGTGTAGTCGTATTCTCAGCATCGAAAATATTAAAAAATTTAAATTGAGTATGAGGGAGGGTATTTTGGATAAGGAAAGTACTGATGAAAATTACAGCAATTTTTCAATAGATTTCCCTGACAAGTTAAAACTTAATGAAACCTTTCCCCTTGTACATACCATGTAAGCAGGTACCAAGGTATTGCCAAATCAATTGGGTAACCCTAGGAATCATCATTTTCAGTTAACGGAAAAGATCTTTACTTTATGAGGCAAAAAAAGCTCAGATAAAGCATTCATTGAGTATTAAAAAAATAAAGATAAAGTCTGCGTAATTCATAGAAATGACCTTAAGAATAGTGTGAAATAATTATAATCAGAAATCAAAAGAGAAAATTAAAGCAACGTGGGAAATAATAAAAGGCAAATCGGGCAGGCAAGAAAAAAGTAAATAAAGAAATTTATAAGATAAAGATTGATGGAAAGAATATAAAAGATCCTAGTGTTATTGCCAATACATCTGATAGCTATTTTGCAAATGTAATCAAACGCTTAAATATCAGTACAATTATCAACAGAATTTTGGGCAAAACGTAACAGTCTTTGCAAATTTTAGTTAAAAAGTCACAAATATGACGCAAAGTCATTTTATTTTAAGAAAAAGTAACAAATTCTCTTTTCCTTCAAACATGGAGTACTTCCACAAAACATCGCTAGGGTTCGTGAATTTCACAATTCATTTTGGTTTAGATAACAACATTTTAGTGATCGGTTGTTTTCGATTATCGTTAGTCTGGATAGTAGAGGTTCCAATGCATTTAAAATATCAAAATAAAACTCTTTATTACATTAAATTCCGTTTTTGCGATGGTAAAATAATTCATTACAAAAATGGCTGGTATTAGGATGAATAGAAAGAGTGCTTCAGCTTCCGTTTATCACCATTTTCATCATAACTTCCCTTCAGCGTCTGTTATTCTTCCTTCGACTGCTTGGCGAAATTTTCTCCACTGTATCCTTCTCTACCCAATAACCTTCCTTCCCGGGAAGTCAATGATATTTATCGGAGCAGACCAGGGTGGTAACAAAGCAGAATTCGAAGGTAAGAAAGAAAGATTTTTGGAGGCTTTATAGAACGCGAATGATTTGAGAAAATCTGAGAGGAATAATAGCTGTGTCTATTAGTGTCTCGGTGGATTCTGCATACGTTCGTCAACTTGTTTTTGCACATATCTAGAATAGTACGTGGGATTTCGGTAATTATTGTATACTAACAATTGTATTCTAACAAGATAATTCCGGCTGATTAGTTTAAATAGCACCATTTGGACTATTATAAATGCACGTTATATTGACGAAACACAAAAAGTTCAAATTTAACATTCATGACGAGAGGCTATGAGATTTACAATGTAATATTTGCTACAAATACGTAAATATATACTAAATCACGTCAATACTTTTGCAAACTTCAGTTTGCTAACACTAGTACTAGGAAGTCGGCTATATTTGATATTTCCTTTCTAGATAATCTTCTTCTAATAATAGTTTAATCTAACGAGATTAGATCATCCACTCCATAAGGAGTGAATAGGATGAATTCCTTCAATCAGCATCTCTCATACCTCAGTAGCCCTTATATTATCAAATCTATGAACAAGACAAAGAAAAAGGTAAGTGAAAGATTCCTCCATCCTGTAGAAATTAGATATATGCCACTCGTCAAGAGAAGATGTAAGCCAGAGCGGTGTTTTATCCATAACAAAAAAGAACTCTTTCTGTTTAGCTCACATTTAGATTCGAACGTGAGAAAAGGAAATGGAAATTTTTGAGCGGACGTCTACAAAAAGAACAAGAACCTTTCTTCCACGCCTATTTTCAGTCGGGAGTAATCCTCTGCGAAAGTGACCCTCTAAATGAAAGAGGAGCGCGCCCGTCGAACTAAAAGTACGAAAGAAGAAATTGAGACTGGGGAGGAGCTTTTCAAAAATGAAATAAGACATAAAAAGAACGGAGAAAGGTAAGGGGAATAAAAGATCCGCCTCAAAATGACGGTGACGACGCGTAAGATGAGACGACCGCCCGCCTTTTTGCCCGGGGCGAATTCCGGGCGAGCATCAGAGAGGCGAGAGGGCGGGAAAAAGGAGCGGGGAGTGGGAGAAAAAGTGATGCGAGGGTAGGAATGAGAGGGAATAACCCTCCGCGTATGAAATCTAAGAAATGGAAAATGGAATTATTTCGGCGAATGATGGTGTTTCTGAAAGCCATTCGGGAGGGTTTCCGAGATGGGAAACGGCAGGGGAAAATGGCTGTCGGAATTAAATTTTAAGGATAACTTCGTTGATTAGGGGGGAATGAAATGTGGATAGGGAGTTGAAAATCCGATAGAGAAATCCTCCGAGGAAGGAAGGTCAAGGGTAAAAATAATGTAAAAGTGATTTCATTTTCTCAACTGGGAGAAATCGGGCTCGTGGGTGCAATGATTTAGAAAGTATTGAGGGAGTTAAGGAGCTCTAAATTATTAGGGTAAATAATTCAAACATTATTCTGGAGTAACTCTAATTTTTTTCAGTAGCGATTAAAACAAAATATAAATGGTCCTAAGTAGGGGCGCAGCCACAGTTTGTCAATGGGGGGTTTCAGACCCATGCAGTAAACAGTGCATTACAATCCAGTTGCAGGCAACCCTGCCCTGAATGTAATAATGATGGTATCAGATTTATATTTACTTATATTCCCTGCAAATCTCCAGCGGTGTTCGTATCGGCATATGACATGCAAACCTCTCGCAGGTTTTCGTTTATCGTCGGCTCTGTTCTCATGGGGGGAGGCGAACCCCCAAAACTACCCCCTTGGGTACGTCTCTGGTTCCAAGAAGTTTCACTCGAAGACTAATAATTTTAAAAATATTTCACCCAATAGATATTTCATCCAATGCATGTTTTTCAAATGGCAAATCGAAAAATTGTTTAATATTTTCAAATAAATAAAGCCGAAAAGTCCCTCATAGCTTCGATAAAGTTTTGACTTCACCAAAACCGGTTTTGGTTAAAAATACCCATTATAAGGCGCAAAAAATGTGAAAATTAGTATTTTTATACAAAACTATGATTTTCTTAAAATCTGTCACGGCTTTCCGTGATGTCCGACCAACGCATTTGAATAACACATGTTTAATTATATTAATTTTGGAAATACCAATTGTAAAACTCACGACATTTTTATCGCACTTATTTTTTTACCTCACAATACTTCAGATAACGAGCTTCTAATTATTTATTTATTAGAGTTAGGAGCTAATTTTTCAAATTTCAAACTGCCCCAGGTTCGATACTAGAAAATTTAGAAAGCTCTCGTTAATAAATGCATGTGGAGTTTGATGTAATCGCCAGCTGAAGCAACTCCTTTCGCGAAAAATGAATTATGAACGATGACCACCCGACCAACCAGTCCCCAACGAGTTTCTGAAAAATCATTCGAAAATACTTTTACTGGATGAAATACACTGTTCGTGAAAATTGCAACACCAAGAATAACTGCAATTAGCATGAAACTTGTTTACACAGATATAGGGATATAACAATACACAAATGACCAGAAATACAGATCTCTACATGCTCTCTGACCGTGAGAATTCAGTACGGTATGAAGCATCTGAGATCTCAGATCTGCTGCAATCTGAGCCTCTAGACGTCCTGGCATGGAATCAAAAAGCGCCTGGATACCTTGCTGGGGAACCATGCAGTTTATAGGCGCATCCACAAATCATTGACAGTGGTTGCAGGAGGACCACAGCGAAGAAGCTGCCGACCGACCATATCCCAGGCATGTTCGATTGGGGACATGTCAGGTGAACAAGCAGGCCAGGGAAGCAGTGATATCCGTCTTTCTTCGAAGAAGGCTTTAACATTCCCTTCCACATGTGGCCGGGCATTGTCTTTCTGAAATGCAGCGTTTGTAGCTTCCTGTTCATTTCATATTGCCCTCAACACGTGGGAGGAGGGATCGCAGGTTCTACCTAATGGCACCCCAAACCATTACACTCTGCGTCTGTCCGCTATACTGTTCAACAATTCAGTCTGCCCGATTGCATTCAACACAGTAGCGTCTAACACGTACGCCGCTATCACTGTTGGACAATTTGAAGCGGGATTCGTCCGAAATAACTACATTTTGACACTCAGCACGCCAGTGATGGCGTTCACGTGTCCATTGTAGTCTGAGGCGTCTGTGGTTTATGGACAATGGAACCCGATGCAAGTGCATCCATGCCACAGTCCAGTCCACAGCGGACGGCGTCGAACCGTCGCCTTAGACATGTTCACTCCCGTAGAAGTTCTCCAACGTTGAGCCAACACCGTGGACGATGCTGTTCTGTCTGTTACGGCCGTGCGGACAAGATGGCGGTCATCCCCCGCTGTGGTCAAAGTGCGAGGGCCAGTACCCTATCGTCGCTGTGTACGACTCATATCTATCCACTGGTTCCACACCTGCATCGCTGTCGTAGCAGTGTGCCCTGCACGGACCGTAATATCACGGCATGAAAAACCCATTTCCCGGAGACCGATCATCCTGCCCCGTTCGAACTCACTCACATGCTGATATTGCTACCTTTGACTTCGACGATAAATGCTGGCACTTGATTGCATCTTACCATTTGGTTTGACGACTCTGAACTGACTGAGCGTGGCGTCACACTGACGAGTCCCGTTACGCAAAAGATAGCACTGCTGGGCCTACATCCACACCATCTCTCTGCAATCTTAATGGTTAATATGGTCCCACAATTCCACACAACCACCGATTCTGGAGTGATTAAAACCATTTCTTCTGAATGTTGCAATTTTCATAAAAAACAGTACATTTCTAGGGTGAATTGTCTATGGGTTAAAACTCTTTGTCGCATTATCTCTGCATTAAAATTCCCTTGAAAAAGGGTCCTTGGGCAATCAGTTCCTTGGATGAAACGCCCAGAAACCGATAAAAATAGCATCTTCGAATTTCCTTCAAGGGTAACTCATGGTGAGTCGTAATAAGGTTACGCCGAATGGTATTAGTAATATTTCATTAGTTCTGCTATAGTGATATCACTCGATTAAAATTTCAACTCGAGAATAAAAACAGCTCTACGGCAAGAAAGTTTAGGACTACCACTTAACTCGGAATGATCAAAATACTTGATGGCTCTCGCAGGATTTATTCTTAAAGTTTGAAAATAAATACAAAACTCATCATTTCAATTATTCCACAAGAATGTGAGGCTCTAGGCTCTAAAATTTGAAACCTTATGCTCAACGGCTTGATGAATATTTATCAGAAATTAACATTTGAAATTTTATATTCTTATTCAAGTAAGGAGAAAATGTGAAAGTACGGAATAATTAGGCATTCAGTAGATAATACAAAGAAGTTCTCACTGTTTTAATGCTACGAATAACTCGAAATTCAAAATTACAGAAACTTTGAAAATTTCTTTCGAACTTCCAGTCAGAAACGCTTGAATGGAACGCTTAAATAAAAGTTCCGAAAAGTATGTCATAAGGAAGTGGAAAACTTTTTAACGACTACTCAAAGTTACGGCAAATTATATAAAGGATTTAAGCGCAATTCTTATTTAAATTTATTAACATTTACGGACTATCTAACAATTAGGTAGTAGTATCGAAAACATAGGTTCGATTACGCTTGGAAGCAAAAACTCAAATTGCCCTCTGTAGGCGCGTCCATGAAATGAGTCACTAGCATCTAACATGCAAATATGCACTAGCATGCAAATGTGCATGAAAGATAAAATAATTATTCAAGCACAAAGTAATTGAGTAAATGTAAACAGCCGCAAAATCATTGCTGGCGGAAAAAATTTAACTTCCCCTCTTTAAATCTTCGTATCATTAACGTGCAATGAAAGGCCATCCATGAATAAAAGTTTACGTGGATACATTTTTTAAATTTTCTTAATTCTTTGTGCTAAATGCATATTTCTGGACGATGCGACGATGCATTTCTAAAGCGCAAAGAAATTAAAGAAATTACTTAATAAACTTGAACGCTTCCCATGCATATTTTTGTGAAGCAAGGATAGTATAATTATAAAAATTACATATTTAATGTTAAGTCTTAGTAAATTATATATTTACCTATAGTTTAGTAAATTACTAAATAAAATACTGCATGTTTTTATGATTATAAATGTTAACTCTGACTTGTTCAATTTTACCAATGAGACAATAAATTATTTAAAAAAAGAACATTTAAAAACAAAACCAAATTCAAAATTCGAGCTTAACTAGTTGGTAGGTCATCGGTGACATTCCGAAAGTAAGATTCGTAATTTTCTTTCACGGGAAACATTTATTATAAACAAAATATTCAACGGCATTACAACATAGTCTTTTGGCTATTTTTGCAAATAGTCACCATCGACATTGATACATTTGTCAACGTCAATTTTGATTTCATGGCACGACAAATGTATCAATTCTGGTGTTGAATATGTGAAAAAATAACAAAAAAACTGTATTTTGTCATGAGATTTAACATCTTCTGTTCGTAATAAATGTTTTCTGTGAAAGGAAAATTAGGAAACTTACTTTCGAAATGTGCCTGTAGATAGAAATTAAGCGATTCTTAATGAGTTGGAATCTTAAAGTAGCAAATATCTGAGAGCAAAATTCATCAAATTTAAAAGTTTAATACAGATTTAAAATAACGCACCATAAACCTTCTACGTACCTCAATGAAAAATATTCGTCGATTATATCACCTTGTTACCTTTTATCGCATTCCCTTCGCTCTCTCTCCAACACCAGATTCCTCTTTACCGACGTTTTACGTCTACCTCCGGCAAGAATTCAAGTGGAACCATTCAAAAACCAACAGAAAAAAACATAACAGCGTTAACGAAAAACTTTCCGAATGGCACATTTTCGAACATCTTTCCCTCAAGGGCGCTAACTCCCTCTTGATTCCGCCGTAAGAGGAAGCGCTAGCCAAAGAGAGAGAGAAAGAACGATGGGAAACGTGCTCACAGCACGAACTGAAATCCACTAATAAATAAGAGCGGCGAGCTCTCGTCGTTTGTAATTTTTTCGTTCGCCTTTTTTTTTCTTAATCGTGGGGTTCCCCTCTATGAGGCCACGTCCTCGAGCTTTAGTCTCATGCGCCTTTTTCATCGCCGTTGACTTCTTTTTAATAAGCCAACGCTCTTAGTTTCCCGCGATAATTGTATCTGGTGACGCAGTCTCACTTCGAACTCGGTGGCAACAGAGGCAACAGGGCCGACCGACTGTGACGTCATTCCCCGGAGAAATTGAGGGAGAGATAGAGGAAGCATCTAGTTAGCCTTTCATCTTTCTCCCGTCGTTTTTTTGCGTCCGTAAACATTCGAGCGACGGCTCAAATGCTGGGGAATGAAATGAAGAATCTCTGCCTCGAGAGGCTCTGTGTCACACGGTATGGCCTAAGTAACCGTTGTAAATACACTGATACCTCGCTTTCGAGAAAGTCTCCGAACGAATGTTTTGGTTAATAAAGTATTTTTTTGTTTTCCGGATTGGGATGGCGAACAATTTGGTAGATACTCGCTTATCATCGCATACATGAAAAGTTGACTAATAATCCAAACAAAATGTTCAGCCCATTCTTTCTTGGGTAAAAATCAGTACGTAGGCGTTTTGGCAGTTTTGCGATTACTTCAGGATTTGCGGAAGCTAGGAAAGTTTGTTTCGGCTAACAAAAATTTCGACAAACAAGTCTGACTTCGGATCGAATCATCTCCATCAGCCGAAGAATCACTGTATTATATAAGGAAATAAGAACAAAAAATGTTACTTTAAGCAAATATCCAAATTTCATCAACTTAATAAGTTCGTTTATTTCTATTCCATAGCTTCAATACTGCTTTAGAGTCGTTTCAGCATCTGTTCTGGACCACTAAATGACGTAAAATAACTCAATTCCTGACGCTGAACCGACCCAATAGTAAACATTGAAAAAGGATGTACCAAAAAGCTGTATTAAGAAACTTTTCTCTCCAACATATTCCATACATTTTTGAATATCTCTTGACTGAAAGTAGCCAAACAAATTACATCTTGAAACGGCAACTCATGTTTACATTACAATCATTCTGACATTCCAGCAAAAAATCCAGAAGTATATTTAAAATTTGTTTAATATGTCAAATTCCGAGTGATAGATCGACCATTGAATCACGCCATTTAAAGGAGTGATCATTGATTTGCTCATGCTAAATCGAGAGGGCTTTTACTTAGTCACTTGCTCTCCTGTCATTTCAAGAGTTCCTAAAATCAGATTTTTCCTTTTGTCTATAAGCGTAAGCAGACTAGTTCCACTATCATTCAAATGTACCTATATATGTATATCTCCGCCTACGTGTTTTTTACCTTTTCTTTAATTTCTCAGGTGAAGAAGGCAAAACGAGCAACGTAGAAACCGCCAAGATTGAGATAGTGAAGGACTTATTTTTCTTGGGATTAATTTCAAACTTGCAATTAGACAAACAATTTGCTTCTTCTCTCAATCGCACGTACTTGAAAATTATGGCGGAACCCTTTGAAGCCCTTCAGATCCCAAATTTTCGTTAGAGTTAATAACCTTCTTGGTTTGGGAAGTTATTCCAGAAAGTGACAGCATCAAGAGAAGCGAAAAGTGATTTCCTTCATTGCCTTCTTCGATTAGTTTGAACGAATGCGGGAGAACTGAGTTGGCTGTATATCCGCGCTATATCAAAGAATATACCTCAAATTCAGTTGATAAAACTCTTGGAGTTCAGAAGAACTTCTTTAATGATTAACTTTTCTTGCGTAAAATATTAAAGCTTTCAATTGTGTCAATAAGAACCAAGTTGCCTTTTAACGATGAATTTAGAGCCCTGAGAGAATATTGTTCAATTTCTGGAGATGAGTTTCATTCATTTCCCTGATAATTTGAGTTTCTTCCTCCCCTAAGAACATTGCGACTCATATCCTCCCAGACCAGTGGTCTTCAACGGGGGTGTTTGGATAACATGGAGGTGTTGGCATGACAGGAGGTATTAAGGTTTTCATAAGTTGAAACACTAAGTTAGCAAAATGAGCTAGAATAAAAATGAAAAATAAAAAATAAATACTGCTTCAAAAAATATTTTTTTATTTCTTTACTTCAAAGTTTCTTTTTTATGAGGGGCTAGTAACGTTTATGATATGCAAATTTAGAACGGGGAGTGGTGCATGAAAGAGAAGGGTGACCCCTGCTCTAAACAATAGGACAATTAAGCTTCTGCAAGAAGTTATAAACAGCGATTCTTTGAAGGTGCGAACCTCAATGGGGAACTGCCCGAATATAACGAGCAAGGTTATCGTAGCGTTGTAAATTTAAGAAGTAATTCCTTAAAGTATTTTGTACATTGAGAAACCATGTTCAGACTACAGAATCACCCGTTGGCATTCCACCATGAAATTTTTTTAATGCTAAAAGATTTATAATAATGCTCCCTTTATGAAATTTATGGAGCAAATATTTATGGAGAAAATATTCATTAGAAGAGCTTCGGAACAAATTTGTTGCTATGAAATTTTTGTTTCAAAATATTGACGTCGTGGAAAATAACGCCATTATATCGCCTATCGAAATGGAAGTAAATGGGAAGAAATGACTATAGCATCTTGGTGTATTAGAAGCAAAAATAACTCTCGGGTTTCCACCCATTTAAGTTCTGAAAACATATTTCCCACTAACACTTTAATTATTAACTCCCTCATCATCTTCATACCAGATAATGATAATTAAGTCATTATTTATTATTTTTATATTATTATTTATATTCATTATTATATATTATTATTGATTATATTTAGTATCTATTTTTTTGTTTTTATTACTACAGCATTGACTAATCCCAATGCTTACGATATTATACAACTCACCTCCGTCTTTAACCATCTTAAATTTTCCACAAAATAGTTTTTCACTTCATAAATTTTCAGCGTCTGAAGACTCAAACTTCCATATCTGTGAAATATGTTATTTCAGTTACTTAAATACATCTTTTCTCCGCAAGTTGATAATGAAACCTTGGCTAATGAAATGAGAGTTTCGCCGGAAAATCTTATTGAGGGATCCTTTACTACTACTATTACACAGTGCTTCTCCACCCCTTCACTTGCTCTATAATTAGAAAGCCTTCTCCTAAAATGCAAATTATAACGATAACTTTGGCTTCCAACGACCTCTTCTCTCTCATTTTTTCCATTTCTTTATCTTCTCCTTCCCTCGGTTTTGCCATTTACCTCTACTTCATTATTCCACGCTTCCTCAATATTCCTTTTCCGTTCCAAATTATCGCCCCTCTTTCATTACATCTTGCTCCTCCGATCATTTTCTCCCTTGCCTCTTCTTTACTTCATTATTAGTGTCTCGTATACCCTATCCCTCAGTAAGAAGGCAGTCTGACGTTCAAGTCGTCAATATGCATGGCTTTCGCTACGTCAGAAGTTTAGAAGTCATATCTTCGGATATTTAGCGATTGAACATAAGGTGAATTAATTCCTCCTTATACCGTAGAATGCAAGTTGTGAAGTGGTACACAAGAAATTAGAGCGATGGCACTACCAACTAATGAACGTGACTTCTTCGAAACAAGAATCACATAAAACATGTGTAATGCTCCTGTTATAATCCTTCAGACCACAAACACAAACAATTCTCACATAGATGAAAAGGGAGGAAACAGGAAAACGCCAATTTTGAAGTGTACTCTCTGCAGTGAAATGGTGTATGATATGTATATCAGAAAACGTATAATATTCCCACTGAACGTATGAAGTACAGCCAGTTTTTTTCCTCCTGAAGAGTCTGAAAACAAATTGTGTAAAAAGGATCCAAAGGTCCAAAACTACTATAAGCAATTTCACATTCAAAATATCATGAGAAAATCTAACGTACAGTTTCTTTTTGAAGTATTTTTCTCAATCTCATGCACTTCCAAGGAGGTACAGTATTCGACAGCATTCCCATGGCCGAAATCTTTAAATTTAAATCATTTTATAATATTAATTATTATAATAATTTATATATATAATTATTTCATGTATATAAATTGCAGATCACGGTCATTTTTTATTCCAAGATTACCTAATTTTATATTTTTACATTACATTCTGTTAATAATCATGAGGGATGAAGAGAAAAAGAAATTTCGCGGGTTTTATGGTTACACATTATTTGATGGACATACGAGATATACTCGTATATCTTTGCCTCTAGCTAATTAAATACTTGTATTGCTTCGCAATTTTTTCTCCCACAAAAGAGGGCAAAAAATGTAAACTTGAAAAAGAAGTGTTGCTGAAAGCTAATTTTCCCTTTTAGATGGTGTTCTGATAGTTGATTTAGCCAGCAAAAATTGTATTTTGAATTCCTATGGAAGAATAGAATTTAGTTTGTTAGTAAAATATTGGAAACGCTCAATTACATTAAAATAGCGATCGTTGCACACCCCCTAATAACGAAAACGGTAAATGCTAAAGTAAACTTACGCTGCATCATTTAACCTATCGCCGGAATGATTCAAGAGGGTGAATCATTTAGCTATAATATATTCTTGGCATCATGATTGTATTTCTAATATAGAAAAGTGATTTAATGCAACTAACGAAGTCCTTTAGCGCGATTAAGAATTCCAAGTACAAACTGATAACCCTATGAAGGAGCTATGCTGTTCTTAATTATTGATTTCAAAGAGCTACTTTGAAAAATGAATCGAATTGATGAATTAAAATAGGCTATCTCAGGAGGCACGGAATGCATAATAATATCGGCTAAAAAGTTGTACACCAAATTTTAAGACCTATTGTACCATAAAGGATTATTTAAACGGCGAAAACCTATCACTCAGATCATTAAAATTTTCTAATTATAGAGAGGGAAATGGGACGTTTGGCCACCGCCATTTCGCTGCGAGGTACTTTTCGACAACATCGATTCGCCGTTGCAAACTTTTTGAGGAATTAAAACACCATCAATACTTATATAACATTTTGGACGTTTTCTTCCATTTAAAACAGACATATTCACCCATCGCAGTTTTATCATAAGAAATATATTTTTATAATTGACCACCTAACCTAACCTACAAAGATATTTCTTCTTAGTGTCATCTGTTTGATGTTTTTTACCGTCGATGAGTTTAGTTAAGCTGTGTTTCCTTGATTTTAAAGATATGATAAACAATTACGTGAAGAAATAACTCGGTCAAAAGAAGAAAGGGAAGGAAATAATTTCCTGCGAATACAAAAAAAATAAGTTCCGATTCGCCGAATGTTTCTTTCCTCGTCTGACCAAGCTTGACCTGGTGTACATTTGTACCATTTCCTCTAACCTAATTATACGTGCCCTACCACATCTTGAATGGAATATTTTCAGTCTTCTTTTAGCATTGGGTATAGAAGAATAAATTTTGTCTTTTACTTTCGTTTTAGTGTTGTTCGTGCGTACGATATGATGAAAGCTACTAAGATATGAGTGATACGGATACATTGCTTCCATTTGGTCTCTCCTTATTAGATGCTATGAGAAGTATTATTCATACTCTTTGTGCTGTTCTAACATATAGGGATACCTCTCATATATTTGTGGCTGAAGGAGGAAAGCGAAGGCAACCTCTCCTCATATTTCCTGGTAAGCCTCATTCCCTCCCTTTCAAACTTTCATAGCGCGAGATTTTTACAAAAAGCCCAGCTTTGCTTTTTTACAAAAAAATGTTGGAAAACCCCGGGGTTCTGCGTTAGATTCTTCCAAAAGATTTTTATATGAGGATTTCATATATTCATGACGTCTTACCTTATCTTACTCTATTTCTATCAACCAAATCATTTTCCCGAAATAGCACGAGATTTAATCACAATACGCTTTTTAATTAGAAGTTTGAATTACCGGCATATCGAGACTCATACAACTTTTAATTTGAATACAATGGAGATTTCTCATGATTTTAATAAACGATATCTAGTGTAAAGATATTGTTGAAAATGACGAAATCCGTTGTGAGCAGATCGAGGCAGTTATTCTCTTGGGCGATCCGGAGAGTTGATTCTACCTGACAATGAAAGCAAAGACAAAATAGGGCGAGGGACGGAAATGGAACGCATTATCTTCTCCAAGAGTACTTTGAGGAATTAGAATGGCGCCCATTCGCTGAATGGAGGAAAGATGAGATGAATTGTCTTCCAGAAGGTACACCGAAATGGAGGCATAAAAGCGGTGCTAGGAGATGTGCTTCAATGGGTGTCTTAATCTGCTCCAGAAATAAATCCCGGTCGTGGGAAACAAAAGACTATCGGATGAAGACGAAGGTTAAAATGATGGAGGAAGCGGAGCGAAGGCCTACGAGGAGAAAATAGCTCCCGAAGTGATACATACCAATAATTGAATAGCGCGGAGCAGATTCTCGCTTTCAAGAGATGGATCCGACTCGAGAAGCCGAAGAACAATGTTTCTGGAGGAAAGAATGGCGTCCAAAGCTTGTCTAGAGTACGTAAACCTTAGCCTCGGAAGAAAAATTTCCTTCAGGATCCGCTGCTCCTGAGGGTCTTCCTTCCAGTGGAAATTGCGTATCAAACTACTTCTGAAATAGATTTTTCTACTTCAGCTTCCGATCGTCTGCGGGATAACATTTGTAAACTCGAGCTATCAGTTAAATCGAGATTGACATGTTCATTCATTCTTCACTAAAACATTGCTCATTGTTCGTGGAAAAATTTAAAATTCGATATCTACCTACTCTTGTGATATCGTCTTTCTAATATCGCCACCTGATAGGTTTATTGGCACCTTCGTGAAATAAAGGAATAAAAATTATTTAAATGCAGCGATAGATAGATGGCTTCGAATCGAGCAATAAAATGATTATAAATAATTAATTAGTTGGTTCCATTTGGTTGATAGAAATAGAGTAAGATAAGGTAAGACGTCATGAATATAATGCTCACAGAAAAATCTTTTGGAAGAATCTTAGGCAGAACTCCGGGGTTTTCTAATTAATTAACGCCACTGCAGACGCGACCTGGATTTTGTGTGGGTATGTTTTAGTCTGGCCCCTTTTTTCAGATCTGTCCAGCAAGGAAGACCCTACCAGAAGATAAACTACCGCCGGCATAGCTCTGACAAGGAACATTACCGGACTGTTACCGCCCGATTTAATTCAAACTCGGTAGGTTCACAGTTTATGGTGATAAAAAAATAAGATTTATGAAATCATACGTTTCCTCGTGGCCTAGGAGCCGAGATATTCGAGATCAAAAATTGCAAACTGACCACCCGGGCCCCTCACTGCGATGCCGCACTCCCAGGCGGGAATAGCGGGTGCGAGTCCCGATGAGCCGAGAAAACGTCGCGCGGGGGAAATTCGAAGGGAATAATATAGGGACGGGAAACACTGGGAGATATGGACTCTTCATACGTGGCACCGAATGTACTCTGTGACCATGATATACGCAGAAACTTGAATTATTGGTGGTCGTGGCCTCTCAAACCATTCCCAAGTGCTGCCATAAAATATTCCTGCAGTTAAACGGTAGTTTTTGAGCTGCTGACGGTTAAGTATCGGGAAAAGATAAGGGCTGAAATAGAAAATTTTGTTCATTTCTAGTTTCCCAAGGAGAAACGGACATGAAAAAAGTCTGTCGGAACCGGGACTCTAACCCGCGTCTCCCTATTGCCGGTCGGTTGATCTATCCATTGAGCTATTCCACCAGAACATTTCGTCATGCCGTTTGGGAGACTTTGAAGGTATAGGAACCTGGGTTTGAGTCACGGTTCCGTCAGACTTTTTTCATATCCGTTTCTCCTTGAGAATTTACCTAGGTGGTTTCAATATCAAATTTCTATGCTTTCAAATATATGGTTTCTATGGTTTCAAATATCTATGCCGTGGCTTCGATCACTGGCGTGTTGACAAAAAATATTTTAATGCAGGATTATTTCAAAAGTGTTCTTTTCCCGTGCATGGAGGGCATGTGCATTCTTTTAGTGGATTTCTGGGGACTCTACAGTGATCAAGAATTCATAGATAGGTAAAACCACGAAATAAAATTTTGGACATGAAAGTAATTCCTCCAAAGACCACGGGACTTATTCAGCCTTTAGATGTGTATTTTTTCAGAATGTGGAAAGACTTTGTGCGAAAGGTCTCTGATCGAGTGGTGCTAGATCATCTAGGCATTGCCCTTTTTCAGAGGAATAATATTCTTAAAATGCAATCTCTAACGCATTTCCAATTCACAGCCCCAAGATTTAAAAACTTTAAGTACGCTTGGATCAAAGAAGTTTTTTGGATACACAGAGTAGCGCCCCGATTCTCATCTCTCTCCAGTGTAGTATTGCTTTCACGAAAACATTTATGATAGCCAATGCCAAAATGTAGAAGACGAAACTGTGTGTGGGGATACAACTTTCATTAATTGCGCTCACTGTGAACTGATTATTTGCTTTAGACATTTCTTTGTAAAAATTCACTCTTGTGTTTGAGAAGTACAGTATTTGTGTTTTAGGTATAATTACAATGGGTAAAGAAGGAATTACGTTCATGTAATCAGTTTAATTCTATCATGTTTAAAAAATCATGTATCGAATGACATTTAATTCAAGTTAAATGAATAAAAATCCATTTTTTCTCCATGTAATCAAAATTTATTTCAATCTTTATAAATTGAAGAATGAAAACCGCTAAAGATTACGAATGCAGGCAATCCTCTTACGTTTCAACTTTTCGTTTTCTTCACAGATACAATAGTACCTAGTTTATAGCATGCTACTCTACAAGACTACACTCTCCCAATATAAGTAAATACACAAATTTCCACAATTTTTGCTTCGGTCAAAATTCCTACACTGAAACTAATTAAAACCATACTGTTGCCTATGCCAATGTTACTGCTTTTAGGCTTTTGTCTTAGAGATTTTCAACAGGCTAATGAATAGACTGCAATTTTAATATACCAGATATTTTAGTGATATTTTCGGCTTCCCGAAATAAGATTTAGAATGATCCAAGATCGGTATGACCAATTCCTTTCCACTGGGCCTCAACTCCAAGTATTTCATATTCCTCCCCAAATCATATATTCCGTTTCATATCAGGAATCCTCTGGAAGTGACGCCAACGTAAAACAGATTAAATCGAGATAAAACCTCGTAAGTCGAAGGGTAAAGTTTGGGAAATGCTTAACATGCTGCCGTAACTCTCCATGTCTAACCTAATCCCACTTCAAATTCCCGCCTGGTAGTGCGGCGTCACAGTGAGGGGCCCGGGTGGTCTGTTTACCATTTTTGACGAATATCTCGGCTCCTAGGCCACGAGGGAACGTATAATTTCATAAATATTATTTTTATATAAACATTGAACCACAGAATTTGTGAGTGGCGCATCATTGTGGCGCACAAGCCTCATTACCACGATAAGGTATGCGGCATAGCATGGTCAAGATACAAGGATAAGTTTAATAACGTCTTTAACGTCTTTATTTAGACGAATTTTGGTCTATTGAGACCACTCTTACAATTAACCTAGACGAACACAAACAACCATGCCCTAACCAGGATTCGTACCCGGGACCTCGGCGATGCTAAGCTAGCACGCTAACCACTACGAGAATAAATATATTTAGTTGAAAGGTGTATTTAAATAATTATGTAAATACGCCTTAACAACGGTCAGAACGAGCTTATTTTTCAAACTGATAAATTGTCGTAAAATAAAGCTTTCGAGTAACATATAGTCCTGAACAAGATAAGAAATTGAGGGAAATAACTGGACAAAAATTCGACGAGTTAAAAAGATTACGCATCATTTATAAAATGGAAATCAAATTAAAATGCGATTAAAATTTTACAATTAAAGCTTGAAAGAAAGACCACTCATGTACGATAAAAGCCTATGGGAACGGTACAAATCATTCATTCACTTTAAAATTTGGCTGCGTGTTCTTGTTAATTAGGTTTACAAATTCATTTCCAATATCTGTAAAATACACCACAAAAATACCTAAAATATTAGCTATAGTATCCTAAGAGTTGCAGCTCAAGAATCGTGATATCAGGGATAAGCGGTAACAGTATACATTAATATATCATCAATCCATCCATCACAATCAATATCAGAATCTTCACCGTCGGATTTACTCTGGAGAGTTGAGTGATTACCTGTAATAAGGTACACGGATCTTAAATCAAAGAATTACTAAAAAGTGCATAAGATTTTATTCTAAAACAAAATTGAAATTTCATCAAAGGATATTTCATTCCAATAATTTTATCGATAAATGCAAAAATATTGTCAATAAAACTTATTTATGCAGCACAAGTTTGATTATTTGTTGGTTCCTGTTTGTGTACTTTTCCCCTAAAACTGGAGTTGCACAACTTGCAAGCTTTAAAGATAGTTAAATGTCTTCCCTACCCAGATAATATTGGTCCAATGGTAACTGGTCCAAAAGTTCCCATGTATAATTACTGTTAATTTTCCTTTATTTTTATTCTTTTCAAATTGAGTATACTGTTCAGTTTTTATATATCTTGTGTAGTGTTTTAATTTCCTTAATACTTCTTCAGTAATATTTCTATTGAACGTNTGCCATTTTTATAATTTCTTTAATAGCTTTAGTGAATTATTGTTACAGTACTACTCAAGTGATTTTTGTATACACAGTTTCCTACACCTCTTTTAGCTAGTACTATCAGTAGGTTTTTCGCACCCCCCTTCTCTGTGGGTGTTTTCCTGCTGTGGAGATTTTTTTCCTAAGTTACTACTTAGGTTTTTCTACATCCACAAATATTTCTTAACTTTTCCTCTCTATTTCTATTTACAAATTTATTCCTGTTTTAATAATAACATTGGCGACAGGTTAGATAGAAGAAGAGACTTTTTAGTCTCAATCTCGCCTTAATAAAGACCTTAAAGATCTTAATAATAATATTTGCCTTAAGGTCCACGGTTCGACCGTTGAGTTGTAAAAACGTTTCTATAAGAAATAAATATTAAGTTCACTATTATCCCTTGCAGGGTTATATACTTTGGAAAACTAAATAAAAAAGAATGATTATGCGATATCAAGGCAATCACCAAAAGAAGGGAAATTGGACAAAGATTCTTATATTTCTTTCTAGTTGAAATTTCGAGAATTTTAATAAAATATACGAAAGGTTAGTGAGGTCTGTGGTATTCAGCAAGCCGTCTCCTATACGACCAAGACAATAGTTAAATCCGAGCTCACGCCTTTTCCCATGAGAATACACAACTAATTTAGCCCACTTAAAAGTAATGATAAGAATTGATGATAAACTAAAAGTCAATGCGACAATTTTAACATTTTGCGTTTACAATGAAAAGTCGCTGGGTTGAATTGGCAACCAATTAGGAGTTTTTCTTGGTAATCTTGATTTTGCGTATTACAAGAAGAAAAATTAATTGTTGATTTTTCACGATCAATGAGGTGAAAAACAAGACATTTGTCAGTCCAGGAACAGGAAAGATAAAACGTTTGGGGAATTTATGGAGATTTTTAGCAAAAAGTAGGTATACAAAGAAAATTTCGTCATGAGTTAAACGCCATGGTTACCAAGTGTATTTACATATGTATTCTTTTTAGAAGCCATCGTTTGGTCATTTCCTGTGCCTTTGTTTTCTACTTTCAGTTCAAATTCTTCGTTTGCATATTCCTCATAAAAGGGAACGCTCGTACGTCAACGCGATCTCCCAAATGATGATTCGACAAAATATACTTTTAGTTCAGTTAATAGTTAGTCCTCTGTCTCGCTAGTTATATCAACTGTCTAATATTTTCTTGAGAGTCCAGCTGCAATTAGTATAGCATTTATCAAGTTTTATTTTCTCGTTGATAATCAATGGAAAAATTACCTAGTATCATCTTTTTTCCTAAAATTTTCAAAAAGTTCACGAAACACAATTTTAAGAATGAACATACATTTTTATTGCTATATCATAACGTCATGGTTCCTCTTGTACAACATAGATTATGACATTGAAATTTTGATGTTTACTGGCTCCATCGCAGTAAATTCAGGAAGAGAACTTTTCAGGGAGAAAATTTCTACAATAAATGCTTTCAATACAAACATTTAAAACATTTCCAATCTTGACATGACGACCAATGCAATAAACACTAACGAGAGTTTTTATTGCATAGCTTAGCATGTTCCCCTTTCAATACTAATTTTTAGTAAACAGAAAAGATAAGTGAAGTAACATCAAGTACGTCAGAATCAAGTACTCTTGATAAAATTATCTCAAGGAGCCAATATTCCACACCTGATATATAAAATAGATGAGATCGGTGGCAATTAATTACAGGCCTCTTATCTGTGGGAGCACCTATGGCATTCACGGCTAGAATTCCCATCATCTAAGCTATCAGATTTATGGCTGCTGATTATTAGCGGTTTCTGGGGATAATGGAACCAAGGGATCCGGAGAGCGCGCGGGGGTTTAATAGAAGACGGCTAGCGGGAGGAAGATGAATGAAGCAATAGTAGAAGCTAAAAGAGAGAAAATAAGATAATATGAGTGGAAAAATAAGATTTATATAGCAACAGAGAGGAACTTATTTTTCTCTAATGTATTGAAACCCGTACCAACAACAGCGCAACGGCGAAAACATTTAGAAATCAATAGGATCTTTGAAAAATACATCGATCGTCCTAAAAGACTTTAAATTTAACTATCAGAAGCAGAATTAAATGTTTCTATAAACATTCTATAGACATAATTTGGGTAATCATCAGTGAACTGCTGAAATTCCATAAGAATTAGAAACGATCCAGAGAAATACATATCGGAAACTCACATTGTAGTATTTAACTCTCGTAAAAATAAAACTAAACTGGGAATTAGAAACCACGGTAAGAAAGCAAAAGTAGTTAAGTCAGCGTAAATAAAAACAAGTGAACTATAATGAAGGATTAATCAGGATAAAGAAACAGGATTCATAAATTTGTGGAAATGTAATGGAGAAATATTCTTCAGCGCATGATACTTTCCATCATCAAATCAAAGCCCTAACACTCAAAGGTCAATAAGGGACGTAAATAATAAATCATATGTTAAAGAACAAAGTTAACAGTAACTTAACTATAAGCTCGAATAATCTTGTTCAAAATGATTTAAACTATATCGAGTATGAAATATAAAAAACTACCACAATAGATAGCAACCAAAATGTTTCTGATTGGATTTAGGAGAACTATATTTAACATTCTCATTCTTCCGTAACATTTTAAGATCATGGCAGTGGTAAAAACGAGACCAAAAACATAAGCTTCGTAAATAATGGAGGTATTAAAGAGACTAGTTGAATTACCCGAACCTAGCAACAGTCCTTTTTCATACGTCAACTTTAAGATTCCTTTTTCTCCTCCCGAGCTTTAAATTCCATTTTGAAATTGACTGGACAGATATACTCTTTCAGATTATCCCCGTCCAGAGCTCCGAATTTGAGTCTAGCTTACCTTCGGATTAGTTTCCTACATAGAAGTCCATCGCCTCTATTTTTAAAATCGATAAATTAAAAATAACTAGAGAGCCACGGTACTTTGGGGGATATTTACTTGATGCTTTGTAGATGTTATTCACAGACAGGGTGCAACAGGCGTCGAAGTAGTTTTAAATAGCTATGATCAGCTGAATGGGCATTGCTGTATCGACCACTATATTCTCCAAGTTCACGCATGAATGAAGGGTTTTAGGCACCTCCCACTCAAGTTATTCAGTGCCCAACATCCTAGAATTGCGTTAAACACGGTTATAATGAATCAATGTTCCGATATTTTACTAACTCGAGAAGAACTTATTGTATATTTTTACATGGATTTGTCTTTTACATCTCGGCAAGTTTATTGTCCTTAACCTTTTCCTCTATCCTCCCATTCCTTTACTTCTTGATAACTGAAAGAACTAAATCCACCCTTAATATTGATTGAGGACTACTTTTTTCCTTCTCTTTCTCCGTCTTATCCTATATTTGATTTCTTTCTTCAGCAACACACCCTCTGATTTCTCCCGTTTTATTTCTTTAATTAAAACCTACCTCTATCCCTATTTCCTACTTTGACTCTCTGTCAACCGAAGTTACTGTTTCCATCATCCGCCATAACCACACCTCTTATTATCTTCCTTTCTTAGGGTCCATGTTTCACACCCGCAAGGTCAGACGCTCCTGCTCCATATGGCGCATCGAGACTCTCAGGATAAGTAGTTGGTTGGCAAGTTAGTCACCTCTTGCCTTCCTTAGATTTTTTACGCCGATAATAGAACCGGTGGTATTTAACCGCCTCTTTTAATCAATATATTACTATATATAATACTATATTCTCCTTCGATAAATGTCGAGGATGACCTCAGAATTGTAAAGCTTAATTCCAAAATAAGTGGGCTGTCAATGGCATGAGTTTACTTTCTACCTCTTCTTTATGTTTTGATTAGGTCATGTGTTCCACTGAAAACAGTTCCTATGCTTGCAAGTATTTTTCCTCCAAAATTTCTTTACGTTTTCGCTGAGACTACCTTCTTCCTTCTTTCTTCGGTTCTTCTGAACAGGTGATCTTGCTTTTTCTCCTTCCCTTTCCCTATAGTCTCTTGAACTCAGCAACCTTTCATCGAAGCAGCTCTTCACTCCCGATAATCCTGGTTGACGCGAACTTCCTCTATATCTTTTTTTAGGCTACTTAACACATTTTGCTCTAGCTTAGGTGATTTTCAGCTGAGGATTATCATGTTAATATGTAATAATCCTAGGTTCTCTCCAAAGATTCCAAACACCCTGTTTTTTACATTAGCATTAGAGAATAATTTTTAGTTAAATCGCTGTAATGTAAAACACGGTATGGAACATAAAAAATCGGGGAGATATGGGCTACTTCGCAATTATTGCAGCACTGCTTATATCGGTCAAACTGGGAGAAGCGTTATTAAACGATCAGATTGGTCATTTCCACTTTGCATAACACCTTCGTAAAAAATAGCCATTCCTCCTCCTTCCGTCCCCTTAACTTACACCTTGGGGTTAAAGGAAAGAAATTGAATCTTTTAGAAGAGCTCCATATTCACAGCCACACATTCAACTCCTTTCACTTAGAAAACGAATTCCTCAATTCCCAAGACAGCCACCGCTTCTACTAACACTTCTCCCAGACTTGCTCCCCCCCTTCTCCGGTTTAAAAAATTAATAGACTGTTGTTACTCACCCTTGCCTCTACTATGTAACCTATCCTCGCCTTACTCTCCTCTTTCCCTCCTTCTCTTTATTCCTTTCTTTACTGAATAAATAACTCCTTACTCTCCTTTCAGCTCATAGTCATAAAAGTTGCGTAACTTCGCCAAAACAAGTTAATTCCAGTCGTTTTACTGGAATTTATTCTGTAGAATTTAAACAGATTTTGTGTTGATTACATCGTTTTTTAACAATGCAATTCTACCAAGTATCGCTTGCGAATGTTCATTTGTAAGTGAGCTATTTCGAAAAATTTTCTATTTGTTGTAATAGGACCGTACTCTCAATTTCGTCATTAAATTCTGACTGTACACCATTTAATAGAATGTGTTTACCTAAATTAAAATTTATAAATAAAT